>CM045496.1:82050488-82439239 GCA_024704745.1 Rosa lucieae | reverse complement strand
CGGGTCTGAAACTGGATTGATAGCCCTGATAGAACAGTGTTTTCCAACCTTTGCACCCAGAAGGCGTAAGTAGATGCAGAAGGCTTCTGTTCCTGACAGAAGCTTAGCAAATCTAAGGTGGCAAGCAATGGTGATTCGGTGGCAAAACCAAGTTCTGAGATGGCCTGACTTTGTCTGTTTACTAGAATAAGACGAGCCAAAGCACTTGTGAGGAAGCTGAGTACTAGGCCATAAGCTAAGTAACCAGCAGCTACTGAGATGGAGAAGTAAATTATATCTGATGGAACATTAGCAAACATGGTAGCATAAGCTATGATGGTGTAAGGTATCCAGTGAAAGGCCCCAAATAAGCAAAAGAAAGCATATTTTTCAACCGAATGAGGCTTTTGAGACAGCCAAATGTAAGCTATATACACAATGGAAGCTGAGAGAGTGCCGAGGAACCCAACCAAATAGATGCCTAAGAACTGGTAAATGGCCTCAGTTTCAGTGCTTGTGACCTTTGCCAGCCCCTGAATTGTTGAAGATTTAGTTAAGATAAGTCTCTAGAAATGGATTTATACGAAAACTGGGAGCTAAAAGTTGTTTGGAGATATAAATGAGGGTGTCTAGTAATGGAACATGGATGTAGTCTATGAAGTATGAACTTTCTGTAAACAATAAATATCTCATTTTTGTTTTGAAAGAGATTATTTAGGACTTGTAGCAAGCTAAGTGAAAATAAAAGTACGAAAACGTAATTGTAAGTTAAACAGTTCAGTTGCATATGCAGAATAAAAAGCACTTACATTCTGATGATTTTTAGCCTTGATAACAGACATGCCTCCACCTTTTTGTAAGGCCATCAGCTCACTGTCTTCTGCCAATATAGTTCCCTTCTGGACAACAGCGTAAGGGCCAACTGAGGAGTTTTGACCAATTCTTATTGGGAGGAAGCTCAACACTCCATTCTTCACTTCATGGCCTTGAATCAAAGCACCTTCTGCAATCACAGCTCCATCTCCAATTGAAACTAGAGAGGGGTCTGTTATGTCAACTGTATCAAGTAAAACTGAGGATCCAATCCTAGCTCCAAGCATCTCAAACCAATACTTAAGGAACACTGTGCCTCGCAGAGGCTCTGCCAAAACTTTGGAGGCAACTTCATGACCCTTGTAAAGAGCCCACCACTTGACAAAATCCGTTGACCAGACGGAGACTTCAGGGTTCAGGGCATAGTTTGGTTTTAAGAAAGAGTTCCCCAAGAATGCAATTGAAACACAGGTAGAAAATATGCAGAACATCCAAGCAAGGGGAGCAAAGGTCAGCAAGGCCAAATAATCTAGATAGGGAACACCTTCTACCAATGCATGAGTGGCCGAGACACAACTTGTGAAAGTAGAAACTGATAAATATGCAGGAAGGGAGAGCATGAACGCAACGTAAACAAGAGCTAGAAGTTGGAATAACCAGATAATTGAGTGATTGGACTCGGGAAGTTCCATCGAAAGCTCAGCAGAATCAGTCTCAGTCTCAGGTTGTGTAACATAGGATGGATCAGTGGACAGTTGAGGTTGAGCATTTACTAAAAGATTCTCCGAGAAGCTTGCCAAGTCGGCAATGCAGGTTGCAGTGAAAATGTCCACAGCTCCTACTGGCACACCAAGAAAGTCTGAAAGTTTCTGAGCTGCTCTGACCACCCCAATGGAGTCAATTCCATAAGACACTAGACTTTCAGTGTCAGAGATTTTGTTGATTGAAATACCAGTCTGCTCGGAAACTAGCCGTTTCAAGAAGTCCACAATCTGTTTATTGCCTATTTTGAGGCTTGGTGGAGGAGAGCTTCTTACAAGGTGAGGCTGAGTGGACAGTTGAGGTTGAGCATTTACTAAAAGATTCTCCGAGAAGCTTGCCAAGTCTGCAATGCAGTTTGCAGTGAAAATGTCCACAGCTCCTACTGGCACACCAAGGAAGTCTGAAAGTTTCTGAGCTGCTCTGACCACCCCAATGGAGTCAATTCCATAAGACACTAGACTTTCAGTGTCAGTGATTTTGTTGATTGAAATACCAGTCTGCTCGGAAACTAATTGTTTCAAGAAGTCCACAATCTGTTTATTGCTTATTTTGGGGCTTGGTGGAGGAGTGCTTCTCACAAGGTGTGGCCGAGGAGTTTTTCCCTCCTTGCATGTTCCTGTAGTGAAGGACCGAATCAGCCTTCTCTTTGTTAAAAGTGGTTCTGGTACAATATTCAATGTTCCATCAGTAAACTGCTGCAGGCATTCAAATCTTTTGATTTTTCCTGACGTTGTTTTACTAATGGTTTTCGGCCTGATCAACTTGATAGTAGCAACAGTGACCCCATGTTCTTCTGCAACACGAGCTTGAATTTGTTCAACCACATCCTTTCCAACAGGTTTTCCATCCCTAACCTCCGCAATGACAACTAAACCAACCTGGTCAGAGTTGTCTTGAACTGAGATTCCTTTTTTTGATAGGATTTCCACTGGAACAGAAATGACTGCACAACAACCCGGACGTACAACTTCAGATGCATTCTCCACTGTCTTCTCTACATCTGCTGAGTAAATGTTCCTTCCTGCAACAATGATAAGATCTTTGATTCTTCCAGTGATGAAGAGTTTGCTGTCAATTATGCGTCCCAAATCCCCAGTCCTGGTGTAGATACGTCTCGGATTGTCAGGAAGCTGGTTTTTAAAAGTTTTCTTGCTTAGCTCTTCTCTTTCCCAATACCCAACTCCAGCACTGGGACTACTGATCCATATTTCTCCTTCTTTTCCAGCTTCTTTGAGCTCCTCACCGCTCTCTGGATCAACTATTCTGATGTCGACATCTTCATCATTTGGATTCACATATCCACAACATACTCTTCCTTGCCAATCTACCATGATAGGCTTTCCTTCACCATATGCACAACTGACAAACACACAGTTTTCTGCCAAGCCATAGCCAGGTGCCATCACCTCTTGAGTTAATCCGAAAGGACGAGTCAGATCAACAAACCTTTTCAGAGTTTTCTGCCTAACAGGTTCAGCAGCAACCATGAGGAACTTCATGGAAGACAGGTCATATTTTCTAGTCTTGTCAGACTCTAGCCTTCTAACTACTAGCTCAATGGCAAAGTTGGGGCCAGCACTGTGAGTAGCCTGATATTTGCTCATGACTTGGAGCCATAACAGTGGATTCCTGATGAATGTCAACGGTGAAAACAAAACTGCAGTCCCACCACTAACAAGAGCTGTGAAAAGTCCTCCGATCAGCCCCATGTCGTGGTACTGAGGAAGCCAGCTTACTAGAACTGTTTTTGAGGTGCTCTTGTATCTCTTTCTCATCAACTTGACATTATGAATGAGCCCTCCATGAGTTATCATGACTCCTTTAGCATCGCCAGTAGAACCTGATGTGAATTGGAGAAAACATACATCACCTGGCTGTGATTCAGATTCATCCTTTAGAGCTTCCACAACTCCGCTCTTGGAGTTCTTAACCCAAGAATCTGTATGTAACCAAGGAAGATTCGGCCACCTTGCCGAGGACTTTTGATTCTTAGCAGTCAATGATATCATATTTTTAACTGAACCTGCTTGCACTGCCCAGTGATAACTAATGGTGGACAGAATTGCCTTTGCATTACATGATTTAGCAATGTTTTCAATCTTCAAAAGTGCCTGACCACCTCTTTGCAAAGGATCTGGAGGTAGAACTGGGACTGGCAAGACTTTAGCTCTTAAGCATCCAAAGAAAGCATCTATGAAGTCCAGACCCGGGACATGGACCAGGAGGACCCTGTCGCCAGGCTTGATTACTGGTTTCTGGCATGTCAAGATCTTTTGAGCAATGCAAGAAGCATTTGCATTAAGTTCTGCGTAAGTCCTCTGGCAAGCAACTGCCCCTTCTTCATTGATCCAAGTATAGAGCGTCTTGTTTTGAGTGACTCTATGAGTTCCCCAGTGCTTCAGATAGCCATCAAGGGAAGACAGATTAGGGTACTCCACTCCTGGTAGTTCGGCCAAGATTGTAGGGCTTCTTTCCAATTCATTTTGGAAAGAAAACAAACTCTGAAAATAGGCATGTTTAAATTATACCAAACCAATGATTTCGTCATAAATTTTTAAGCAAATATCAGTAACTTTAAACTAGTAGTTTATCAAAATGGGGCTTTGAGTATTGGGTTTACCTTAACATATGGGAGCTTTGGCAAAGGATTGTCATTTGCAAAGTGCTTGCAGACTAAAGCCATAGCATATGATGAATTTCTCTCTGTAAGCTCAAAAGCCACAAGCCCGCCTACGTAATAAGTGTTCTTCACGCCTTGAAGTTCAGACTCCAATTTGTTATAAAATCCATTCATCATGGCTGCATTGAAACATTTAAAATTTAGTATCTCTAATTGGCAGGGTATATGGTGTAAATCTCTAAAACCAAACCAATGGCATACCTTGGCTATCAACATGAGGGAAATACTTAAACCGGCGCTGGAGAACCACCTCCTTAACTTCTCCCCCTATACGTTTAACAGCTTCAATTGCAAGTTCTGTCACAGTTGGTCCCACACTGTCGGCAGAATTTCCGTAAGACCAGAATAAGAAAATATCTGTGTCAGCAAAGAATCTCTGCATTGCAACTGGATGTCCAATTGTTGCAGGATTACTTATGTATTCACTGAAGTAATAGAAGCCTATAGGCATATGCTCTATCCCTTTAACCTTCAAAACAGTTGTGTAGTAGTCAATGGTCTGTACTTTACAGAACAACTCCTTTTCAACATCACCCATATCCATCACTTCTGTTTTATGTTCTGCTATTGAGAATTCCTAGTTAGAAATCACACCAAAAAAAAAAAAAGGACACAAAAAAATAACTACTTCGACAGTAAGAAAACCTAAAACGGCGGGAGTAACAAACAAACCTGCAGAATGTGAAGGTGATCTGTAAATTCTTCCATAGTTCAAAGGAAATGAACCAGAGACAATGATCTTATCAAACTCCATATTTTGGACTTCTCCGTCACATTTTTTCACATCGATACTAACATAATCAGAATAACGTTTGACTGTCAATACTTCAGTATTGCAGTGAACCATTGGGAGTGATTTACTGATCTTCTTCCAAAGACTTGTATATCCACCTTTAAAACGGCGGATTTTTCCAGCCATAGAAGTTCGGGTGAACTCATGAATGTAAGCATAAGGCATGTCTTCAACATACCCATAGCCAGAAGCAGTATATCCATAAGCCACAGATTTGGGAACAGAACTAAATCCTTGACGTTCAAGATAGGATGGAGTCGAGTCTGAGGCAAATTCACTCAGAGCATGGATCCCAATTCGGCCTGAGTTCTTTACTTTATCCTAGCAATAGTGAAATGAAGATATAAATATTGTCAGACTTGAGAAATCAGGATTCAGGATATAGAACCGGGTCTATACTCTATAAGACTAGGAACTAACCTGGAGTTCTAAGGTCAGTGAGATCACAGATACATAGTCATCTGCAACTTTTATATCTTCATACTCTCCTGTAGCATTGTCAATAAGAGCAAGCTTGTGGGAGTCCATTTCTTCTAGTTCAGATTCAGTCTCCTTTGCCAAGTGAAAAATGACAGGGGCACTGTTTGCTGCAAGAACTTGGCCACCTAGATCATATATATTCCCTGCATATAAATTAAGGTAATATGTATGAAGTCAAAATTTATAGTATAAAAAACCAGACAGAGAAGACAATGTTTTGTGATTCTCACCTTCAATATCGACTGATTCACACATGCCACCAACAGAATGGTACTTCTCTAACACAGTCACATTGCTGTAACCGAGCTTTACTAGAGCATAAGCAGCTGACAAACCACTTGGACCAGCGCCTACTATCCCAATTCTTGTGCTCAGAGGCAGGCATGGATGCAGCATGGAGAACTGATCCTCTATTGATTTTCCAGGGTCCATATCCTATTTGCTGATTAATTAGGCCTTCTGGCCGTTCCTATTGAGATAAATAACCGAGTTCAACTTGATTCTAGTTTGTTGTTGGATCATGAGAAGCAAAAGGGTGAGAAAAAAATAACATCAACAATCATGGATGGAGCCGGAAATTAATGCAATATGTTTAAAGAAAGAGTGGTTTTTGTGAACATTGCGCTATTCGCCTACTTTCTAGGACTGGAAAACTCAATTAGTCACTATTCTTTTGATTTTAAAGTAGTTAAGACTGGACTAGGCACAGCTCAAAAGCATGGATTTCATACACTTGAATGGCCATAAGAGAATGTAATTACTATACGTCATAAGACCGATTTACTCTTGTTCTGCAGATTAGCAACAATGTACGGAGAAAGTCTCTATATGCTGAAAAGAACTCTGGTATGTGGGTGAAACAGTGCCATGTTATGAACAAGCAGAACATACCTTGGAGGAAATGCAGAGATTCTGGACTACTTTACGCCTTCCAGAGGCGGCAGCTTGATCAATAACTCAATGTGCTCTCTGAAATAGTCGACCCTGCAATGCCATTATCACCTTACTTGAGAAAACGAATATGGAACTACGGAAACCATAGCGAAAGAAAGCAAAGATCTTCACCCACTTAGTTAACATACAAACGTTTTCTTCACTCTCTTTCATCATACCCAACATATTACACACTCTAATCTCTCGTAGGCAAAACATCAAACATGGCAAAGACATGAACTTTAACTCCTTCCCAACACCCACCTACACATTTATATACAACTAAGCCATGTGCACTGCTCCTACATGACAAAGATGATCACCATGAAAATGGTACCTCAGAGCTGAAATGGGCAATAGGGGTTGTTGCCAGTGAATGCCAAATGGCATATAACAATGTCGAAACGTCAGATTAGCCGGTCCTCCAAACCCAAAAGAAGCTAAAGTTGATCTTATTACTGCAGATGATCTCATCATCTTTGAAAATTTGGAGTGCTATTTAAATACCCAGATGCTTCTATGCCTCCAATAACACCTAGACAAAAAATCCCAACTGTTGCCTTGCTTCTAAAGTCCCCAACTTCCTTGGTGACTCCGAGAATTTGCAACCAGATATTCCCTTCTTTTTTATCTATTCCTTTTCTTCGTTTATCGAAAACGTTGGCCACGTATGGATCAAATACTATATTAAATTCTCAGTTTAAAAGAGAATGAAACAGGATATTCTAGACAGGGTGAGGGATATACATGTGCCATGCAATAGGAACTTGGATTTTGGAATCGACAAATTGTCGAATGATGGCGGAGATAGCAAACTTATGAGCTCTTTTCTTGTACATCTTTGTTTTACATAGGTTTTTAAATTGCGCGGGAGGGAACATGGCAGTTAGGAAAGTCCGACTGAAACTGTTAATGGCTATGAAGCATTCTAAGGCATGAATATCTATATATTCGATATTTGAATCAAAACTTCAAAAGCATGTGTGATATTCATTTTCCTTGGCTCGGTATTTTGATTTTTTTTAGATCAAGTACTAACCAGTAACCAGTAGTCAATGTGAAATTGCAGTGACTCTTATTATGTGTAATTTTTTTTTTCACTATGAATAAAATTGATATTATTCTCTTAAAAAAATTCTTTTGAAAAATATTTATTTTATTTCTAATAGGAGATATTGAAATAGAAATTTTGAGCCCTTTTGACCTTTTTAGTGAAAATGACTCTACAAAATAATAGTGAGATATTGGCAAGTCAAATATTAGATGATGTCATTACACATTATTCTTATATTGATGTTTCTATATGTAATATAGGTGGGTGATATAAACTCGCATTGTTTTGTTTTGGTATCATCTTAATGCATCCATAGTATTCATGAGTTTTATGTGGAATGGCATACAAGCAAAATTCTTTGCACTCCATCAAATACCCATGACAAGACAAGACTGTTTTATTCTTCAATTTAGTAGGTTCTCACTTGGAATATATGCTATAGGATAAGGGAATCATGCATTTACAACAAAAGGCGGGCGTTTTATACAATCCGATCCCATAACACAAAGTCGAAAAACCAAGGCATAGTAAGAGTGCTTAGGAAAGTGACATTTAGAAGTATATATGGCATTAACTAAAACAAAGTTTGTGGCTAAAACGTTACGATGACGATATTTACAATGACTTGTTCTTGTCACTATGTATCGTGCAAAGATTAAGATGGTACAAATGGAACAAGATTTTGGAGGACAATTAGAACATATACTAGAATCTTTTCTATTTTTTTTTTATAGAAGTGAAATATGGATTAACTCATCGTCCTTATTTGAATTTATTGATAACTAAGAAAAAGATACATAGCAAGGGGCTGAACCAATTAAACTTTTCAATTTTTCTATTTCCAAAGTTTTTTTTTTTTTATGGCTCGAAAATTTTAAAATTTAAATTGTAAATTCTATTGTTTGGTTGCATCTATTTAGGATTTGAAATGTGTAATAAATTAAGAAAGTTTAAAACAAATAAAAAGATAAAATAGAAAAAAGTATTGTTTTGGAAATAAAAATTAAATATTGCAAAGGAATTCGTAAATGACACATATTTTGGTGGAAATTGAAGTGAGGAATTTAAATAACAAATTCATTCGTTTTTTCCACAGAGAAATTTAAAATTTTCAATCTGATAATGCCAAACGAGAGAATTGGCTTTCAGGAATTATGAAATCCTCACTTTTAATTAAATTCCATCATTTTTTCTCTCATCCAAACACACTCTAAATTTGCCATGGATCTGTCCCTCTTAAGGAAGTAATCATCAATGATGACAAACACAAAATCATATTGCAAATTGGCAGAGGAAATATTCAACATATTATTTATAATTGACTTTAAAATGTCCGGCCAAAAACTAATTGACTTAAAATTAAGTGTAATGATTATGAATCCGTTTAACAAGTCGCATACAAGTATCCAAAAGGTTCAAAATTATAATATTGAAAAAAGTTATTTGTGGCAATTGGGTACGCGTATTATGCCAAATTCTATCAAGTATTTTCAATCAGAGCCTCTAGCTTGTTTTTGGTAAGCTTCGTCATCATAAATTCAATAAGTTTGATTATTCAAAAAAAAAAATTTAATAAGTTTGAGAAATTGTCTAACTGTTCTAAGTTCTGCTATATCTGACACATGTATAAGAAAATAAAGAAAGAGATCAATTACCTTTTTATTGAAAATGACATTTGTAGATTTATAATAGTCCAATCTTTTAGGACATATTAGGGAAGAAAAAAGAAAAAGATCATTGTATAATTTGGTGTTGCAATTTTGTAGGGCTGGCCCTGGTACGGTTGCCGGATTTTTTGGCTTCAGCCGCTACCGTACCGAAAGCCTTCGGTTTCGCCAAATTCGTAGCCGTAGCCGTGCCGAACCTTTCGGTTACCGGAAGTTGGTTTACCGATTTTAACGGTCGGTTTCGGCCGGTATTTCAAAAGTCCGATCATCAGTAAGCCAAGTCAAGGAGATGAGGATTACAGTTTGAGGAAGAAGAAGAAACATAAAGAATGAAGAGTACAGAGGTGGAAGAAGAGAGAAAAGAAGAAAAAACAAAGGAGGAAGAACCGAAGAAGAAAGAGACCAAAGTTGAGGATCCCAGAGAATATAAAGAAAACTTTTGATTCTATTGTGGTGATAGATGAAGCTGAGAGTGAGAGAAGTTTGATGAGGTCTGGGAAAGAAGAGAGAGTTCTTTGACCGGATAAAGAAGAGAGAAGATCGAGAGTTTGTGGATGAAGAAGAGAGAGAAGAAAGAATTGGATATAAATATTTAAATGTATTTTCGAGCCTCTAAATATTAATCTGGGGATGAATTATCTCAAGTAAAGCTTGTGGTCTAGTGGATGAGGCACGTGCTTGCACTCAAAAGGTGCAAGGTTCGAGTCTTGGGAGTGTACCAAGGTGGATTATTCCTTTCATTTTGGAATAATCACTTAACTCGGCCGGTTCGGTTTGAACCGAACCTCTGATTTAAGTGAACCGGTGCCGAGCCGGCTACCTCCACTGGGTTCGGTTGAGCCGTACCGAAAAGTCCGGTTTACAGTCGGTTCGGCTTGAATCGGTCCGGTTCGGCCGATTTTCGGCTGGTTTCGGCAGGTTCGGCAAAAAGAGCCAGCCCTACAATTTTGTATATCAATAGCTGACATAGCTGACCAAATGTATGAGATCCACAATATGAATAATTCAATAATGCAACATGACATTGATACACGATTTGGAGAGTCGTTCTATAATGCTGAACTGCAGTACAGGGGAATGATTAATTAGATCGAGATTTAGGCAAAGTTGGTTAATAAATGACTCTTATTGCATTCAATATGTATGTGAACGACAAAATGTAATTTTTCAAATATTATCATGTATTCTTTATTTGATTTTTGGGGTGGAGTGATAAGATCGGAGTATATTGGATGTTTTGGAATGTTCACTTTGCGAAAGTTTTAAGAAAACACTAACACTATAAATATATTTTGAATTGTGATATAGGACATCTCGAACGAACACTCATCCTCTTAGGCCTCGTTTGGTTTATGGAAAGAAAAGTAATTCCTTTGACTTTCTCATGGGAAGGGAAATGAAATTTCTCAACAACTTTCAATTCCGATGTTTAGTAACGTAAGGAAAGTTGTTAAAAAGTTTGTACATATATAATGTAATAAAATAATATGTTGGGAGTAATAAATGCAAGGAAAAAAGAGGTGAAAGTGATTCCTTTGAGATTTGGAATGAACGACTTTCCCTCCATTCTTTCAGGAAATGATTTCATTTCCTTTTGCATCCCAAACGCAAGAAATAAACAAATTTTCTTTCTTGATGCTTCATTTCCGTGAACCAAACGTGGCCTTAGGGTTTAGTTTTAAAACCACCGTTGCTTTAAGCTTTCATTTCATTAATCTGCAAGATATAACTGTAGATTATTGCTGATAAAACCTTTTAACAATGAAAAGGGGATAGCTAGCTAAGACGGCAGATTGACATGCTATGGATCCCTAAGATGTCTCCATCACCTATTACACTGTCACAACTTAAGGACTTGATCAATGTTTGTGCATCTCGGGCACCAGATCGACTATCAACCTTTTGTTAATTCATTACTGTATGATGTGTGTGTGTGTATCATATACTGTTCTTCAGG
The DNA here is from genome assembly GCA_024704745.1 of Rosa lucieae. Classification (NCBI taxonomy): domain Eukaryota; kingdom Viridiplantae; phylum Streptophyta; class Magnoliopsida; order Rosales; family Rosaceae; genus Rosa; species Rosa lucieae. The sequence continues at coordinate 82,428,121 of CM045496.1, read as the reverse complement.
TTTTACCCTAATTCTCCGGCGTTAGTTTTTAGAGAATATGCTTTTTATAACCTAATATGCGTGGCATACAGCATGCGTCGAAAGGTTATTGATGATTATTATGCTCGAAGATGATAGAAGATACCAATGGGTTTATTCATTCTGGTTTAGGTCAGACTTGAGTACGTGGTAATTGGTAAAGCTTTAGGTCTGGTACTCTGGTTCTCATCATACTACAACTTGACTGGCTGATCTGAAATGCTTAGCTATACAAAATAGTTTAGTATGGCTTGGAAAATAAGAACTAAGCTACTTGACTTCACTGAAAGCAAATGACCACCTTATACGTACGTACGTACCTAATACACTTAATGCCCTTGGTTCATTAATCATACACAGTTATATATCTCTAGATTCTATAAAATGCAGACATCAATCATATCAAGCAATTAACAATACAAAGATGATTCTTTTTGTATACATTATGAGGACTCCATCAACTTTTATAGATACACATACATGCATTAACAACTTGGGAAGGTGTATCCCAGCTACGTTTAACAAAATCATAGATCAAAATATATGACTTCTTATTAAAAATTATAGACGCTGATCGATGATGATATAGGCAACTATATATAGAGTACTACTACATATATATAACCGTTGATATCTCATTTTGATTCTTTGAAGGTTACAGTACGTGTCATGATCATGAACTGATCGATCAAAGAGCCTTTGAAGAAATTTAGATGAATTTGCTGCTGCATGACATAATGTAGGGCGTCATTCAGCCACTATATATAGTTTTGATTATCATGAGTTCTTACTTAGTTTTGAATTCAATAATTAAGACACAAAAAAAAGAAGATTTTCATCAATAAGAAGCTTAGTCAAAACTTAAAACCTATAAATATTCTTATGTTTTTTTTTTTGGTCAACAACAATCACCTGGTTTAATAAGTTACTGTTAAGGGCTTGTTAGAATCATTATGGACTTGTCACACATTAACATAAAGTAAATTGATAATTAGTTTAATATCAAAACTAGTTTGACATGGACACAAACTATAAACCAATACTTGTAGCTTAATGAAAGAGTGTATCAATTCTTTAAGGTTAGTAATCCAATTCTTAGTCTGCAAGGAAGACTACAATGAAGGGATTGAGCTCCTCTGCAGCAAATGTATGTAAATTTCATAAAATCATGATCCTCCAAGTAATCTTATGGTCAGATAGTTGCCACATCATCAAATGTCACATTTAGATGCTTTCTCTCTCAATAACGTTAGAGTCCCCGTTATCTGCATGTTTAACAAAAACCCTTTTGCTTCTAATTTGAACTGGGAGATCTGGTTTTTGACCCTTTTCTGGTCGCGCTGAGAGCTGAGGTCGGTGGAGAGAGGGAGGAGAGGCTGCTGCGGCTAGCGAGCCTCATCTGTGGAGGCGGTGGCGTCCGGCTGGACCAAAACGCCGTTGTCGTCTCTAATCTCGGTGACGAATCCCGAGGAGCAGGAAGAGGAGGGGAGGCGCCTGAGGGAGACGGAGTAGTAGGAGATGAAGAGGGTCTTTGCAAGGCCTTACGGTGGCCGAGATTGCCAAGATCGAGAGGATCAACAGAGCTATCAGGAGGGGTCTTATAACCATAGGCAAGTTTCCATGGAATTGCAATGCAGCAAGTCAATTTGAGGTTGAGACTGCATAGGAGAGACAGTACGTGAAGGGGTTCAACACAGTTTGCTCAAGTTAACGTGGTAGAGTTAACCTTGTTTAGATGAAATTGATGTGTCAATTTTAGAACCCTTAGATTAGCCAAAGAGTCCAGATTTTATGAAATTAAAGTAAATTTACAGGCTTCTTACTTTAGAAGAGCCGGATCCACAATGAAGTGTTACATTAAGAATCTAACTAAGAGACCTAATCTGATATGAACTGCTTTGATGGAAAGCTTCTTGAGGTTTAAGTCACCTATATAAATAGATGAATTGGTCTCTGTTTCTACCACGTCAATTTGCATTAGTTCTGTCCATTGAGAAGCAAGGTTGGTAAGTAACAGAAGGCCATATTCAATGATCGTGTTTGCAGCTGCAGAAGATGGAGTCCATGTCGGTAATTGCTGAAGGTAAGCCTTGATCCTTGCATGAATGTTGTTGAGCTTATGTGCATATGATTGTGAGCATGGTTGTATAGTTTACAGGGTTTTGCATTTATCTAGACTGGTTTAAGGGTTTCAAAACAATCGCAAATGCGAAAGGAATGTACGTTTGAAAACAAAAAAGCGGCCAATAAAAGAAGATTCGAAGATGAGAATGCACTAATGCTTGGACACACAAGTGCATTGAAAAACAAATTCATTGCTAGGAAGACAGAGGATTTCGACCAATACAAAGTCCCAGAGATCAACGATATTATTAACAACATCCATCAATTTTGATCTTTTCCTTAAGTAAATAGGATGGAGATCAAAGATGGGGTCTTTGAATTTCTTTTTCTTTTATTTTCAATACGTAGTCCTTGGGCTAATGAAGGAATCTTTATAAACAAACAATTTAAATCTTAAATAGCTCAGTCTTGGCCGGAAAGGCTCATAGGCTTGAAAAAGCCTATGAAAAGCTTATGAAATTAATTAGGGAAAAATATCACTTTGGTCACTCAATTTTAGTACCGATTTACACTTCACTCACTGTCGTAAAATATTTTGTCTCAAACGGTTAAAATTAGGGATGTTTTGGTCCATTCAATTAAAGTTGATTCTGACAAAATAAAAATTTGATCATTCTTGAATTTATTTCTTGCAATCGCTTGATATTTGAAGGTTTTTAGTTGGCCTACACGACAACCAAACACAACAATTTCTCCTTCTGGTCTTCTTAATCCATTAATAAAGCAGCACATTAGGATTAATGAAGGTACGTCAAGGACAAATAATCCCTAGCTATTGTTTGAACCCAAAATGAGCATTTTGGCCTGATAAGACGTGTCTTAGAGAAATTGAGACAATGTCAGTTGCTCAAGCTATATATTGTCAACAAGTTCGAAATATATTATGGAAGATTATGCAAGCTGCAACAAAAGGCATGGCCATGCAAATATTCATACTCCATTCAATTAAGGAATATGACATGCACGTGGGGAAACATTCAACTACATTCCATGGTGGCCAACAGGGAATATGTCACCATGATTCCATTAGTGCTTAAGTGCTAAACCCACTATGATTCCATTAGTTCTTAACCCATCATGATTTGTTTAAGGCCAACCACTATGGCCTGGTAGCCTATATATGGAGGCTACGACTAAGTAACAAACACAATTCATCAATTAATCTCTATGATCATCCAAGCCTTTCCTGAGCAACCCCTCTCCTTCTCTTACCGGTGACCACACTCCAGTCCCAAAATCCTCAGGAGCCGACTGTTAGTGCCACCAAACCCTTTGTCAACGTATTTCGGTCCTATTCTCCTCGGGAGCCGACTGTAGTACCCCGACCACAACGGTTACGGAACCAGCCAAGCAAGGGTAACGTCCTCGCAAACCAGCCAAGCTAAAGTCACGCTTTAGCAAGTTCTCCCCACTTCCTAGTGATTTTCGCTCTGCTCGATCTGCGACGTTGAGTATCGATTGTGTGATTTTGAAGAAGCTTAGCAAAAGTCCTCACCACGAGGCACAAAGAATCCCGTGACAAGGTTGGTGCTCTCCTCATCCACAATCGCTCGAAAGAAGTAAGGCAAGGGACACCCCTGACTACCGCACCCGAACGGTACTGGCACGCCTGCGCATAAAAGAGACTGTTAACTAGCTGTAACAAAACTGGAGCCAAACACCTATGGTAATTGTCATTCTTTATTTTCTGGGTTTTGTTGTTCTACTTCTACTTAAAACACTCTTTTTTAAGTGGGTTGACAAACATATCCCTCTCTATTAGAGTGTGAGGTTCAATTGCCACATTTAAACGGAGAAAACAGATGGAGAGACCAAACTGATGCAGTGATACAGTTGAGTGATCAAAGTGAAGTTGTTAAAAGTTGGATGACCAAACTGTCAAATGAAACATAATGCGATGACCAAAATGATATTTCTGTCAATTAACTACCGAAGTTTCTCCAAAAAAGGTGTCCGACGTGATTGATCAATGCTAAGTGAACCGTCTGTTTAGATTCCACATGCATCTCATCTTATATGGCAGTTGATGAGGCATCGTCATATCCTTTGATGAAATGTTCTAATAGGTTGTACACAAAGCTCACCAGCTGGCACATAAGTTGCATGTGGTATCCAAAAAGGTGGTTCAATCACCCTCTAGCATAACTCGACATGATATTTCACCCAAAATTGTGGACTATAACACACGATATTTTTGGTCAAAATCGCATGTTTTTATTTTCTCACCAAATCTTTCCATTCCATGATGTCTGAGAAATTCTAGAACTAATAAAACTTTTTTGACCCAATTTTTTCTTTTTACGATTTTCCATAGTTAAAAAACCGAGAAAATCATTAAAAAAAAATTAAAAAGGGGTCTACATTTTTGCAGTCCGTACTCCGTAACTTAAAGCAGCTCCTAAAAATTATGTTTTATCATGGTGAAATTAAGGCACGAGAGTAAAAAAAAAAAAAAAACAAAAAAAAACAAGTGTTGACAAGGTTTGACATGTCATGGCATGCCACAGCCCACGAATACCACTGTGGCACGTCCAAACTGCAAACGGTGTCTAGGCCTTTATTTCTTAAAATATTTTTGTGCTATAGCATGATTTTTAGAAATTACTTCAAACGACATTATCAAAACTATGGAACGATTTTTTTTTTTTAGATGATATTCTCGGTTTAATTTCCAACTTTAAAATTTGTGAAAAAAAAAAATCCCATTCGATTTTGCGAATGATCACTTGAAATATGTTATAAAAATGATGCTTTACCAATGAAGAATGGTTCAGAGAGATTTTTATTATTATTATTTTATTTTTTTTGGTTGAGAAAAAATGGTTCGGAGAAGTTAGACTTGGAGGAATGGTTGGATTTCTCAAAAGTTTATCACTTCTAGTAGGTGACATCTTTTACATTGAAGCCTTTGGCATGCATCAGAGCTTTTCAACTGTGACTTTGGCATCCATTGTTAGAAAGATAATGTTAGAAATATAATCTTGCATATCTTCCGTATGAGATAAGCATGATCTGTGTATATCTGTGAATAGTTGTATTCCTTGATTGTAGTTCCTTAATTGTAGTTGTAGCTTGATTGTAGGAGTAGTTATCTGCTTGTAATTAGGAATCACTCCTTGTATATCTATTCACCGTGAATGAATGAAAATCTATTCAGCCAAATCTTCTTCTTTTCATGGTATCAGAGCAGGAGTAAAATCCTGACTCTTTCTTGCCGCTGTGCCTTTTTTCTCGTGCAGCAAAACTTCATTCTTCAATTTCCTAGATCATGGGAGAAGGTTGAGATTCACCCAAAGCTGATATCTCAAATCCCCTCTACCTTCATCATTCAGATCATCTCGGTTTGGTATTGGTCTCCAAACCACTCAATGGAGATAATTACTCCTCATGGATGAGAGCCATGACAATAGCCCTCAACGCCAAGAACAAGCTTGGCTTTGTCAATGGCGTTATCAAACCTCCCTCCGCAGACAAGTATCCTAATGATTATGCGACTTGGTCTCGATGCAATGATATGATTCATTCATGGATCATCAACTCCATTACTCTGGAAATTTCTGACAGTGTCATCTACTACACCACCGCTCGTGAGGTTTGGGAGGATCTTCGTGAGCGCTTCTCTCAAAGTAATGCTCCTCGCATCTTTGAAATACAGCGAGAGATTGCTTATCACCGGCAGGAACAATTGTCTGTTTCAACCTATTACACCAAGCTGAAGAGTCTATGGGATGAGTTGGCTTCTTATACTGATGCGTCATCTTGTTCATGTGGAGCACAACAAGATCGACAAAAGTTGATGCAGTTTCTAATGGGTCTAAATGAATCTTACACTGCTACACGGGGACAATTACTCTTGATGAATCCTCTCCCTTCAGTCCGCCAAGCTTATTCTTCAGTTTGTCAAGAAGAAAAACAAAGGCTTCTTGGTAACACACAGATGACTTCCGATTCCAATACAAGTGCTGCCCTGGCCGTTAGAAATAATCGCCCAAATCAGTCAGGTCGTTCAGGAAGGACAGATCGTTCAGACCGTTCTTTTAATGGACCACAAGATGGACGACGTACCGATCAAGATAAGCGTCGTTCAGGCTCCTTCAAAGGGCGACCTCAATGCACTTATTGTGGAGAAATGGGACACTTTGTTGAAACTTGCTACCAACTAATCGGATATCCACCAGGTCATCTTAAAGGGAAATCAAACCGCTTTAAAAATGATGGGAACCGTGGTCATATTTCTGTTGCCAATCAAGTCTCCGAAGGAGTGACTAAAGATGAGGTAAAATCTGTGATATCGGGAATTTCCGAAACCCAACTTCAACAGCTCTTATCTTTTCTTAGTACCAAAGATGGTGGTGCTACCGATGGTGGTAATAATTCTCAAGCACATGCAGCCGTGACCAAACCAGGTTTGTCAAAACCTTTTCTCACACTTGGATCATCGACAGCGGTGCCACTGACCATATTTCTTCGTCTCCAAAATTATTTTTGCATGGAGATAAAAATTATTCATTACCTCCGGTATTGTTACCTAGTGGAGAGAAAGCACATATTATCGCAAAAGGATCATTGTCTCTGAACTCTACATATTATTTGCATGATGTATTATGTGTACCTACGTTCAAGGTTGATTTAATGTCTGTTAGTCGTCTAACGAGACGCTTGAATTGCTCGGTGACATTTTTCCCCTATTGGTGTGTTTTGCAGGATCTGGTTACGAGGAGGATGATTGGTTTGGGTAAGAAGCGTAACGGCCTATATTACTTGGTGGCATTAGCGACGAAGAAAACATTGACCAACCCTCCTTCAGTCTCAAGCCACCAACCAGCTTGCAACCTCACCACCTCATCCACTGATCTTTGGCATAGTCGTTTAGGCCATGTTTCCTTTTCCCGATTAAGTTTTATTGCCAAGAATTTTTTGAATATTTCGGTTAATTCCAATAATTTTTGCCATATATGTCCTTTGGCTAAGCAAAGTCGTTTGCCTTTGGCTAAGCAAAGTCGTTTGCCTTTTTGATGAGACACAAAGATGAAACACAATCACTTTTGCGCCATTTTTTTCGTTATGTGTCCACTCAATTCACATCTCGTATTAAAACTTTTCGAAGTGATAATGGTGCAGAATTTCTTTCACTTCAATCTTTCTTCAAAGATAATGGGGTTGTTTTTCAACACTCTTGTGTTTACACACCTCAACAGAATGGGGTTGTGGAACGCAAACATCGTCACATTTTGCAAGTAGCAAGAGCTCTCAAATTCCATGCACAACTCCCTACCCAATTTTGGGGGGAGTGTGTTCTTTCAGCAGTCCAAATCATTAATCGTCTCCCCACTCCTCTTCTTTCTTTCCAAACACCTTTTGAACGTCTTTATCATAAACCTCCTTCTTTTTCTCACCTTCGGACTATCGGTTGCTTAGCTTATGCTACCAACCCTCGTGTCACTCATAAGTTCTGCCCTCGTGCTATCCAATGTGTTTTCATCGGATACCCAGTTGGTCAGAAGGCTTACAAACTGTTTGATTTAACAACCCAAAGAGTTTTTACCAGTAGAGATGTAGTTTTTCACGAAAACACTTTCCCTTATGCGTCTGTAGAGTCCAGCCCCGTTCCCCCACCTTTGGCCCACACATCTGGCCCAATACCTTCCCCCATTCACGACCTCACTCCATCTCTTGACCCTCTGTTTGACTTAGACCCTATTCCACCTTCCCCTTCTCTCAATTCCACCGAACACGCAGCAGCCTCACCTCTCCCATCTCCTACCATACCCAACGAACACACCGCAGCCTCACCTCTCCCATCTCCTGCCATACCCATCGTTCCTTCTCCCGCTGCCACAACGTCGTTGTCACCTCCGTCCCCAGCGCCTTCACCGGCGTCTTCCCCAGCACTCTCCCCCAACCCACCCGCCTCTGCTCCCGAGCCTCTTCGTCGCTCCAGCCGCACCACCGCCCCACCGGTGAAATTTTGAGATTATCTCTGTTCTCAGGTCACGCTTCCACCCTGCGACCGGTCATCTCCCTTGTTTCCAGGTCCACCACTGGGCACTCGCTATCCTCTCTCCAACTATGTCTCTTATCACCGCTACACACCTGCGCATCGCTCATTCATCGCTCAGATCAGTCAGGTCACCGAACCACGATCCTATTCAGAAGCTGCCGCCTATCCTGAATGGCAGGAGGAGATGCGGTCTGAGTTGCAGGCCCTCCAAGCTAATGGCACCTGGACTCTCACTTCTCTTCCGGCCGGCAAGATCCCGATTGGCTGCCGTTGGGTTTACAAGATCAAACATCGCTCTGATGGCTCCATCGAAAGGTATAAAGCTCGATTAGTGGCCAAGGGCTTCACACAATTGGAAGGTGTTGATTATCAGGATACTTTTTCTCCCACTGCCAAAATTATTTCTGTGCGTTGTTTACTTGCTTTGGTAGCAGCTCGTGGATGGTCCCTTCACCAGTTGGATGTTAATAATGCCTTCCTCCACGGGGATCTCCACGAAGAAATCTATATGTCTCCACCGCCAGGGCTTCGGCGACAGGGGGAGGAACACTTGGTCTGTCGACTTCATAAGTCGTTGTATGGTCTGAAACAGGCGTCTCGCCAATGGTTCGCAAAGTTCTCTGAAGCTATTCGATCCGCTGGTTATGTACAATCCAGAGCTGATTACTCTTTGTTCACCAGAAAACAAGGCAAGTCCTTTACTGCTCTTTTAATATATGTTGATGACATCCTAATTACTAGAAATGACCCTGTGAGTATTACTGCCCTCAAGAAATTTCTTCATAGTCATTTTCGTATTAAGGATCTTGGGGACTTGAAATATTTCCTTGGAATTGAGTTTTCTGCTTCTAGAAATGGGATTTTTATTTCCCAACGTAAATATGCATTGGAAATCATTAAGGATACAGGGTTGATGGGAGCAGCCCCTGTTGACACTCCTATGGAACGAGGATTAAAATTGTCTGACAAAAGTGACCTGCTCAAGGATCCTGCTCGTTACAGAAGACTAGTTGGAAGATTGATATATCTCACTGTTTCACGGCCGGACATCACATATTCTGTACATGTATTAAGTAGGTTCATGCATCAGCCTCTACAACTTCATATGGAAGCAGCTCTACGTGTTGTACGTTATCTTAAGAATGCTCCTGGACAAGGTTTGTTTTTCTCTTCAACAAGTGATTTTAGACTGCGGGCCTACTGTGATTCAGATTGGGCAGGCTGCCCGATTACTAGACGATCAACCACAGGCTATTGTGTTTTTCTTGGTCCTTCGCTGGTTTCATGGAGATGAAAACGACAGAAAACTATGTCGCTTTCTTCAGCTGAAGCAGAGTATCGAGCCATGACAGGTGCTTGTTGTGAGTTAACATGGCTTCGATATCTTCTCAGAGATTTAGGAGTGCTACATCAGGAACCCGCCTTGCTATATTGTGATAATAAAGCCGCATTACATATTGCTGCAAACCCTGTTTTTCATGAGCGAACTCGACACATTGAGATGGACTGCCACTACATCAGAGATAAAATCCAAGATGGTTCAGTTGCTACAAAATTTGTCAGTTCTACTCATCAATTGGCAGATGTCTTAACCAAGGCTTTGGGAAAGGAGATTTTTACTCCTATGATTCACAAGTTGGGAGTTCGAGATATTCACTCTCCAACTTGAGGGGGAGTGTTAGAAAGATAATGTTAGAAAGATAATCTTGCATATCTTCCGTATGAGATAAGCATGATCTGTGTATATCTGTGAATAGTTGTATTCCTTGATTGTAGTTTCTTAATTGTAGTTGTAGCTTGATTGTAGGAGTAGTTATCTTGTAATTAGGAATCACTCCTTGTATATCTATTCACCGTGAATGAATGAAAATCTATTCAGCCGAATCTTCTTCTTTTCATCCATGAGAGCTTTTCAACTGTGATTGAACCCTCACCCAACATAAGGTGACAGTCTTTTTTAAAGAGAAGTCACTGGAGCTGCAGAGGCTTATGGTTTTCAAATTTGAAGCAATCTTAGATATGAGAAGAAGCTTTAAGCCAATAAATCGTTCAAGTTATAGTTGCATACATATGTTGATTATTGAGATGCTAGATTTGATGAGAGTTTCTATACTCCGAAGCACTATAGACCACTTTAAGTAGAATATTAAAAATTGTAATCATTTAAACATGTTTTCTTCACAAGATTGCTCCAAATTAGAGCAGTAGAGTGAGAGACCCATGCATCATGTGCCTCATCAAAATCAGCATTAAATTCTTCACAAATCAACTGGTGTGTTTCCATGCCCTTGAAATGTTCTGAGTTGAAGGCTTATAAGGTAAATGGGTCTAGTGAGTAGTGACACCCGAAATTCTAGTTCTGCATTGGATATGTTCAAACTGAATCCTACGAATACAATAACACGCATTGATTACAATAAACAGAACTTAAATATAAGAACATAAATAAGTTTAGGCAGACTTGTGAGACAATCACTTCTGGTGACAAGTGATGAAAGCAAGTTGTGCTGATTTACTTATAGCATACTGTCTGATCTAGCAGGCAACCTTCTAAAGAAGTTGAGTGGCGCTGAAGGAAGCTTGTGGCGGAACCTGGGATGCCTTAACATGTAAATTCCTGTTAGAAGAGCCACGACTTGGAATGGAGTCACGTAGAGAACAATGGCAAGAATCAGACACAAAGTAACAAACAAAGTGGTTGCTCTTGGGTCTCTCCAGCTCAGAAGAGACTGAAACCTTTCGCCTTGAGTTGCCATATCACCAACAACAGTCTGAACCCTCCCTGCTATACTTCTCAGTCGATCATACCTCATTCGAACAATGTCTGATGGCCGTGAAGTTGGGAATGTGTCAAACTCTTCATCACGTTCATCAGGATGAGCAGCATCAGCATGAGATAGCCTGGTGTCCATGTGAGGAGGGTGTCTTGGCCTCCATCTGAAGTTCCAAATGCCGATCAGGAACAGGTAGAGAAAAATAGTGGGGAGAATTAGTTCAGGATAAAGAACCAATATGATGAAAAGAACATGAATCAAAATGGTTGTAAGAGGATTCTTCCAGTTGCAGATTTGATCGAGCCATTTTCCTACTGCAATCACCCCACTTAAGACTCCCATTATTCTGAAAAAATTAGCCTTGCTTCTTCTCATGCTCCACATATGCGAATCAACGTCTAGCATATACTCCACCACCTCTTTCCTCAGTGGTGGCTCAGCCCGATTGAGCCTCATTGAGACAATCTGCATAGCCTGGTGCCTCAAGCTATCTAGCTGAATTACAGACAATGGATGAATGTAGTGCATTTTTGGCAATAAAGGATGTGAATACATGTGCAACATATTAACCAAAGATGAGCATGTAAACCTCACTGCCAGTTGAATTTCACCCATTTTCTTCACCCCGGAAGGCTGCAGGACAAGAAGAGGATAGGAATGTGTGTAAACCCTGTCAGCTTCAAGTGTAGATAGCCGAATCCTTACTTTCCCAATTCTTGAATCCTTTCCCCCTTTATCACCCCCATGTATATGACCATTGTCAAAAACCCCAATTGAAATGACAGTACACGGGTCGAAAACCTCCCACGTGTACTGCTCATTCCATTTGGGAGACAGGCTGTCCACAATTGTCCTTGTTCGAACCCATTTCTGCCCATATTTAGCTACACAATAAGCATCTGTGGTTCCTCGGCTATCTTTCGCCTTCATTGGCATCAGTCCCACTGCACTGATAACCCCTAGCTCAAAAATCCCAATGCTCGGTTTCCACAACTGCTTTGCTGTTGGCCTAAGATCACTACTGTAGTGTGTCGACTCATCCAGAACATGATACCCGCCATCCAAACAAACCCTTAAATGAATCCTGCTTGCAAACTTAATCTCCTTCTTCTGTTCCCCATCTACAATTGTATGCTTCTCTAGATTATACCACCTTGTGTTCACAGGTTTATGGTCCAACCTCCTCTGCACATTCTGTAAAGCAATGACACACTTCCCCAAGACTTCATCTTTGCCTGATCCCACTCTATCTTCCACAGTCAAAAATAAAGGTTCTTCAAACGGTTCAGCAGCGACAAACATCAAATCCTCATTCCACATTGGATTGATACTTTTACTCTGTGATATTCTAGTCCTCAATGCCTGATTCCCATAGATAACTTTCACAAAAACTTCGGGGTACCTACTCTTGTCAGTAGGCAACAAGTCCTGAGCTTCAATTACATTGACCCTCACATACCAAAGCTTAGGGGAGAGATACACCTTCGATCGAATGTTATTCACACCTTCGGGCCCAACTGTTGCAGCATCTGAATGCCAAGCATCAGGAAATGCTTCATCTGCTTGAGTTCCCATCCAAACTGCCAACATCAGCTCTCCCTTCACCCTATCACCTTTTCGATCATCCAGCCTATACCACTGTGGTGCCAAAGGGCTGTCAGGTGGAATGCGTTTCGGTATGTCATTTAGTTCAAATATAACCCTTCCCATGAAATCATCCACCACAACATCCTTGTCTTTCACCACAGCTTCCAAAATCGAAGCTTGAATTCGATCTTTGGAGAAAGCAAACACTTGATTCCATACAGGGTTAGACTTCTTCTCGAAATGCTTAGTGACTCCCTTGTAGTTACCAAGTTTCACTTCAACATAGGGATCACAACTACCAGTTACATCTTTTGCAGGTAAATCCTTTGCTTTAACCACCCGGACATAAAGGTATTGCATCTGCTCAACAAGGTCATAGGTGCATGAGAGCTTGTCACCTGTGACCGACCCCGCTCCAATGTTGGGCGAGGTCTCTTTCAAAGCAAAATCTTGAGACTGCGGAGGCTTCTGCATCTTTCTAGCTTAAGGGTGAACTAAGCAATCTAGCTAGGATGGGAAAGCTTTGAAACAAAGTATGGTTCCGAAGAGATGTTATCACTGCAATAGCAACCTCAACATATCAAATACCAATACTAAAATATTTTGTAATGATATTACTGGCCTATTGGTTGTGAAGCTGGAAGAAAAATTATCAGAAAGGTAAAAGCTTAATCATGGGTTTTGAAAGAACCTAATCAAAGAGCTTCAACCCAAAAGCAGTTCATTACCTGCAAAAGTTCAAAAAAGATCAAGAAATCATATGATAGCCTTCTAAAAAGTACCCTCTTGTTGTTTTATGAGAAGAACAAGAACAAAGAAACTAAAAATCTTTATATTGCTTTCCCTTCCCATTTTTGGGATCACAAAGCAAATGAAAACACAATTCAACTGAGAGATAAACATAAATTTCTTTCCTTTCACAATATAAAATGTTCATATATATGTGTGTGAATTTATTTCAAACACATAAACTTTCTGACCAACCTCGCTGAACATTACTTAAAGAAGAAACGATGCATTAAATCTCTTCTAGTTTACCTTCAGAAAGTGAGAAAATAGCCTACTTCTCACAACTCACAGATCCAGGCATCCAGCCCAGAAGTTGAAGACAAGAAGTAAGCTCAAAGTTCCACTAAACTCACACATTAACTTCATCATCAACAACTACTTACGCTGAAAGAACACATTTTTCAAACCTACTCATATCTAACTCAAAGAAAACAAAAAACCTTAAAAGCAAGCATTGTTCAACTAAACAGGTAATGCCAACTTCTTTCAGTTCACAAAAACATGAGCTTCAAAGAGAGAGAGAGAGAGAGAGAGTTCAAACTGACCTCAGGTGGGTACTGTTAGCTAAGCTACAGTGCTATTTCTGCAGGTACTGCAGCAATGGTAATTCTCCAAGTTTACAAAAATACAAGAAATGGGTTTTGTTTGTGAGGAAAAAGGATGCTGAAGAGTGAAGTGGGGCTGAGATCTGTGAAGAAAGGCTGCATCTTTCTATAAAAAGAGTACAAGTTTACAGAGAACACTTCAACCAACACTGTACCAACCCCTTTACTATTTTCTTTAATATGTTTTTTGAATTTTTATCTCTGTTTTTTTGGGGGTTATACACTTCTACTATAACCCGTGGCACACGTGCGAGGTGATTGTGGTCGGTTTTGGCTCATTCATTCAGGGAGGGTTGGTCTTGGAATAGTGGTTTCTTGGTCATGAGAAAATAGTTGTAATTTTCTATCTTCTTGGTTTTCTCAATCATGTGTTTGGCATTGTAACGAACACTTTGGGCTCAACAATTGCTTAGTAGTTTTTGACCTTTTCCTCACCATTCATTACTGCATATATTCAATACACACACATATCTATTTTTTCGGTTGCATGTGCATTGCTCTTAAGAAATCTCTTTTTTTAGTAACGATATGTCAAAGATAGATGTGTTTTTTTTTTTTTTTTTTGAAGGAAGGACGACAAATTATATTAAGTAATAACTAAAGGTTACATGAAAAGATGCACGAGCATCGAACAAAAAAAAACAAAAAAGCATAATGAGATGCCCAAACGCATTTATAATAAAGAGAAAACAATAAAGGATAATAAGATGCACAAACGCATCTTAAATGAGAGGTAACCAGGATGTGACTTAATATCGAACGACATCACTGCACTGCATATGTCACGAAAGCAGTGTAAATGTAATAGTAACCGTAATCGGTGTTATGATCACCTAGAAGAGGTGATTCACTCACCAGGAGTTCGAAAGTAACTGAGGGTGTCAAAAACTCGAAAATTATCAAACGAACTCCTAAGAACCATAACCAATACCAGATCAATATGAGCAACTGTCTCGGATCCAAGATTCGAGTTTGTAAGCATCCAGGATCCCAAATACGGATCCAAATCCGTCCCGAGGCCAAAGTCAAGTCTGACACAGCAACCTTGAAAAGAACCCAAGCCCATGTGAATAACCAAAGCAAAGCCGAAAACCACTTAGGGTTAGCCCTGGCAATCAAGTCAACAGAACCATTGACTTTGTAGCCCCTGACACCTGCACTCAAGATGCGCCGACATCGAAAACTGCCAAAAGCCCAAAAGAAGCTGACTGCAATTCCAAAGCGCCGCCCCATCATGCCTCCATCCAACCGATGACGAGGGACCAAAAGACTGAGCCCAACGTCGTCAACCTTGAAAACAGACGAGCAAAACGGAATTGGAATCGCAGGTTGACTTTGCCTGCATACCAGTAGACGCCGGTCAGCCGGAAAACAACCATGAAGGGACTTGAACAGAATCTGACCCGACCCGTGCAAAACCCAACCCTTCAATCGCAGCTGCCATGCCTGAACCAGATCTGCCTGCACCTCAAATCTTTTGAGCCGCGCACGCGGTGGCCTTGATGAGACACCATAACTTGACGGCACCCCCAAGACTTCACCGTCCTGCACCGCACAAGGCAAACTGTCCAGAAAAGACTAGGACGGCACA
This sequence comes from Rosa lucieae, assembly GCA_024704745.1. Classification (NCBI taxonomy): domain Eukaryota; kingdom Viridiplantae; phylum Streptophyta; class Magnoliopsida; order Rosales; family Rosaceae; genus Rosa; species Rosa lucieae. The sequence continues at coordinate 82,412,632 of CM045496.1, read as the reverse complement.
GGATAAACTTGCGAAAGAGAAGACACAGCAAAACCCTGCCTTGATTTGGGCGATCCCAAAAGTGACGCCGTAGTTGTACTCCATACATGACGAAGAGAGGTACAGAGAAGCCAAACCCGAAGACGGCGCTCTCCTAACCCTAGCAGAGCTCTGCTAGGTCGAGACATATTTCGGAATATTTCTTAAATTTTTGCTGCCCCCAAGCCTTGATTAATGAAATTGTCGAATACAAGGGGGATGACATTGAGCCTAAACCCCTGATTACAATATAATTGTGTTGATACATCCTTAAATTTGAGTGTTGAGATATTTATATGACCGATATTTTGAACCGTAAATATGCCTAATACATCAATTACATTATAAAACCCAACATGATAATGCCATTGTTGATATAAAAAAAAATAGTATTAGTAAATGTAGCATTTCCAATATTCTATGTTTATTTAGTGAGAATTTTTTAAGAGTGACGAAGCCGGAAAATCAAGTGATATTTATTCTTAAGGGATGTTCATGATGAATAATAAGAACTAATTGAAAAGATTATGATTCTCACTCAACTATGCTTTTTTGCACTTACTAGCGTCAAAAAACATTAGCTTTAATCATATTTTATACTTTGTAAGTCATTTCATAAGTTGAAAATCAAGTTCTATGATAGTTAAATATATTTCTCATACGATAGACTATAATCCCAAACATTGCATAAGAGTTATTCCAACATTATTGCATCCATCCCCTATCTCCATAGCTATGTATGTGTTTCTATAGTCATTGTCACATATTAATTGTCTTGGCTGAAGGAGGACGTAGATCGATCTTGTGCTATTTACTAAGGCTGAGTCTTGTTGACAAGAATACTAATGACCATGGAAATGCATGGACACCGATCATAGTTGAAGTCTTAATCTTTGATATTTGTTTGATCAAATTGCAAACAATTATTTTACTTGGCCATCCATAGTTCCATACCCATACCAGAATTTCAATTCTTATACCATGATTAATTTCATGGGGCCAATATGGAAAGCAAAAGGTAACCTCCTATATTCATATATCATCAATGTCATTCATGGTTTGTGAAGGAAATTCTCTCAAAAAAAAAAAAATGGTTTGTGAAGGAAAACTTGCTAAGCTTTAGCCCCACAATGCTTGATGTTGCAGTTGAGAATAATGAGAAAGATTTGCATGTGTTAGGTATATGATTGCATCATCAAGCGGTCATTTTTCCCAGATTTGTTTATCTGCCTCAATTAGAAGTGTCACTAAACTTTGGAATTACAGGAAGTAAAAAAGAAAGAAAAAGACCAGAGATATCTGTTTTCCAGATGGCTGCATAATCAAGTGAGTTAAAAAATGAAGAAACAAAAATAGAAGAAACAATTGTGTTGCAAAGTTGAAGTCTGAGTCTTGTAGGTTTGTTAGGTAGAACCGTAGAACCATCAGTCTACCAAAATTGTGCGGAGACAAATTAAATAAACAAGGCTCTTCCATTTCTGTGTGTCAATAATTCTAAACTTGATGTGACACCAACAGTTGGCGTGCAGGAAAAATGTACCAAACTTGCAGGACATGATCAGCCTTTTTCTTATGGAGCTGAATGATAATCTTACATGCCAATGCAGTAAGAATGTGTAATCAATGGAGATATATAGAGAGCTACCGAGTGTTCTATTTTCCAGAAACTATGTCATTAAAGTTTCTGCGAGAAACAGGATAAAGGGCAGAGACACATTAACCACAAGACTTCGATTCAATGGCTTTCTTTCTGGGTACTGAAACTCAAGAACCGGGAGCCGTTGGAATAATTCATTGTCAAACTACCAACTTTCAGAGTTTCAATACTTCGCAACATTAAATTTGTTGGGCTTTCTTGTAGTGGTACTTTTATCTATATAAGCCTTATATGATATGCCATTCAACAATTGAATGCTGCATGTGGTGGTGCTCATCAAAAGTGGCCCATTTTCTGTACTGCATCATGTGATAACTTTATCAAGTTTCTGAAGTTGAAGGAATAACATTGAAATGGTCCTTTTTACAAATGTTCGCATAAAAAAAATATATATATATCACAAGTGATCACTTAATTTTTACTTTTCGATACTTTGGTCACTCACCTTTTAAATATATCACTTTAGTCACTCAACTTTAACTTTGTTATTCACTTTAGTCACTTCTTTAATTTTTCATTAAAAAAAATTATTGGCCATAATATTAATGATATTTTTGTCCAATCAATTGTGAAAAATTGAAAAATATGTATTAGAATGATTGGAAGAAGTAATCAAAGTGAGATAAAATGCCCCTTGAGTGACTAAAGTGATTGACAGTGTAATAGTTGAGTGACCAAAGTGATATATTTGAAACGTGAATGACCAAAATGTCGAATGAGTCATAGTTGAGTGACAATTTATAAAATTAAAAAAAAAAAAAACAAAAAAAAACTGTATGTACCCAACTACCCAAGCCAGCATCATGTGATAACTTTATCAGGGTTTTGAAGTTGAAGGAATAGAACTGAACATTGAAATGGTCCATTTTACAAATGTTCACATAAAAAAAATAAAAAATAAAAACTGTGTGTACCCAAGGCAGCAAACACAAAAAGTTTATGGTTAGGGAGGAAACAGTTCAATCGATCATTTGTAAACAACTAGAACTGAGAAGCTTTTAGTGAAAATATGAATCAAATTACAACAATAACTACAATTCTTTTTATCTATTTAACTTCATAGAATTCCAAATCTCAATCATGTCAATTGCCAACGACTATGGAATAAAAGTGTTTTGAGGTTTAAACTCTAGCATTAGATAGATCAGCCAGAGATTTGTTAGGTGAAGATGAAATATGAATCTGTAAGTGAAACGTACTTCAGTAAAAGTTACAGTAAAGATGAACATACATATAAATATAAAAAATAAAATTAAAAAAGACACATAGACAGCTAACTATGATTAATGATTTATTGATGAATAGGTAGTTACGTAAGGTAAATTGTCCTCCTTTACAATCCAGGTACCCTTACAGAGGCAACAAACAACCTTTAGAAGTTTTAAATATCGTTACAGAGACAGTTCCCTCTTCATTTCAACAATTTCACTATAGAAAACTGAACTGACAAAGCATCTAAACCAGAATCTTTCCACTGCAATCAGGGAGAGAGAGAGAGAGAGAGAGAGAGAGAGAGAGAGAGAGATCTTATCGTTCTGTCAAAATTTCTTCACATGGACTGGTGCCCCTTGCTTTCCTCCAGATTCGAGCATTGCCTCTAGAACAGCAACATCTCTAGCACCTTCCAGAAATGACATGCGAGGCTCAGCTTCATAGCCAGCTCCCTTCTGCCACCATGCAGTGCACACAATCAGAAAATGCTGGGGAGCCTGAGTCTCATATAAGTTTGGTATACCAACAGACATGCCCACCCAAATTTTTAACTCAAAAACAAAGAAACATGAAAATGAAAACAATATTTGTATACCATGACGATTAGCATCTGCAATTACCTTTAAAGTGGCTTGCTTTATGTCATCAATAAATGCGATGAATTCTTCAGTCACTCCTCTAAATTGGTAGAAGGAGCTTTTCCTTTGTCCATCAGCACTATAAAATGTGACCTGTCATAGTACCAGAAGCAAATGAGAAATGGTGGTCACCTTATACCGAGTTGATCTACACAGAATTTCAGTGTTGATGGGAAAAACTGTCCTCACAAACCCAAACATATAAATCACGTTCTGACCTCCAGCGTAAGAGAATTAAATAAACTGTAGGATGATTTTCAACATACCACATAGCCATGTCGTCCATCTTGGTTTCCACGCTCAACTTCCAGTGTTCCCTTCAAGCCAACAAATCGCCAAACTATCTGATGGTATAAACATTATGAGAAACTAACATTTTATGTATATAGAAGGTATAAAATCAAATTAACTTGTAGCACATGCCTTGGGAGACCTTGAGGAGACCACCATCACAAAAATCCCAGAACAGCCATTCTCCAGTTGACTAAGGCAAGGAAATACCGTGTACTCACCTTTAGAATTTTTGTTCTTAAAATAGACAAATTTAGGAGCAGAAAACAGATCTGCAGGATAACAATATGCAGTAGTAACTTACAAGAGAGAGGATATGTTATCTGGGGGAGGTAAAGTCTTGTCGACATGAGACGTTGTAGCTGACACTGAGACTATCTCACATCCAGCAAGCTGTTCAAATGAAAAGGAGAAAATGAGATTCATGTCTTGACTGAAACGTTACGAAGATGACAAGTAGTCTGGTGAAGATCAAATGGTATCATGAGATGTTAAAGCTGACTGACGGACTACATCACACCCAACAAGCTGTTCAAATGAATAGGAAAGAACGACATTCATATATTGATAGGAAAGAAAACTCGCATATCGTCATGCAGGAACATTATATAACAGATGCACGCTTGCACATACAGGAAAAGTATTATACACTCAATTTACAAGAGTATTGTTATCCTGCAGATCTTTTATTGCATAGCTGAAAACTAGTAGCTATACTTTTGTTCTTAAAATAGACAAATTTAGGAGCAGAAAACAGATCTGCAGGATAACAATACTGCTATCTAGTTTTCAGCTATGCAATAAAAGAAGGTCTAGAGAAAGGTGACAGAAGACTGGTACTATAAGAGAAGTATAAGTACAAATCAAATGAGATTCAGAAGATCAAACTTCCTAATCCATGGTTGAATTCAGTATTAGTACTAGAGAAGCATACTGCCACTATTCACTAAATACTTAAAAATTACCATCCTCAGTCCTGCAACGAAATGTACTCCCATGTCCAGAATGAAACCACCCTGCCATAAAGGGGTGATAAACTTGCTGAGAAAGGAAACAAAAGAGGCATTATGGGAACACATCTACTTGCTTAATCAAGCAAGGCATCTCAGAAATCTTGTATTCACATAAATGGTAAATTCCTTACATGCTGCTCTCAGGAATAAAATGAGGCATTTAACATATGTCATCGCAACCATGTAAAAGAAAAAAACTGTTTTTGTTACTTATATTTAATTGCATGGATTGAGCGATAGGTGTATCTCATTAGTCACAAGTCTTTCACTAGGTTTGGAATTCTGGTTAAACAGTCGTGTTGATTTTAAGTTGTTTATTGTCAGAAACTTCCGCCCCTAGTCACAACCAATGCATTGAGCAGGTGATAGTTTCTAATGAACAAGGGAGAAATTTCATAGTTATCAGCTATATCATTGTACATACATTAAAGTCTCGCCTCCAAGAGCTTGAGAAGTAAGGGTTTGAACTGTTCATTGATCCTTCAACAATAACTTGGATGCTCATCACATCTCCAATTTCAGTCATTAGTTTCTTGCCCTGTGAAAACAACATTGAGGGTCTTGCAGTCAAAAGTTAAACATTGTTAAGCCCCATTAATAATGGAGAAAGAGTACCTCAACAAAAGCAGGTTCAAATCGATAATTTTCTGCTACCGCCCAGATTGGTTTATTGGGAGTATTAGCAACAATAGATTTATAACTTGACACTGCAGTTTCCAATTCACTTGTAGCTGCATAACAAAATAAAAAACTTAGAATAAACAGAATAACATGTAAAAGTAATAACATAACAAATAACCAACATTTTTCAAATTAAGATGTCATAAAATGAATTGAAAGACAGTTATAACACATAAAAGTAAACTGCATCCTACTTACTAGCTGCTGCTGGTTTCTCTTCAAGTCCATCAATTTGGCCAAGCAATAGTGAATAGGTACAGCAATGACAAGCAGAAGGAAAGATTTAGTCCACTGTAGTCGATGAAACGTATAGATGATTTATTATAGCACCATAAAATGTAAGCTTTCTGTCAAATAAAAAAGAAGGCACCAGCCTGGGGGTTGATTGGAGGTGGAGATGGCTTTACAAATCCTTTAACATAACTATCAATCTCACAAATAGAATTGCATCATTCTAACAATCCAACTATACAATTGTTTAGAGACTAGGACTAACCTTGAAGGACATTCTTCCCTGCTTTGAGAAGCTTCAGTGAGAAATCAACCTGCATGAGTTGGTTCATATCACATACTTGATTACATCTTCACGTCTACATAGCTACACGTTATGCTAAAAATTATCTCCGAAAGGGTGTATCTCACATACTTGAATACATCTTCACGTCTATATAGTTAGTTCATTATGTTTTCCTTTTTTCATTTCATCAGAGTTATAACATGGATGAAAATGTATTCTCAAAAAAAAAAATTTGGATGAAAATGAGGACAAGCGGTAATACTATAGTTTGGATCAACAGCCACATAAAAATTAGTTCTACATTCTGCTTGTAGGGTATAACCAAACACTTAAAACTAAGAGATCATTACTTCACACATATTTTACTATTCCTGTAATCCACTCATCCGAATAAGATTCTCTTACACGCAAAACGCTAAAAAGACTACAAATTTCTACTACCAAGCTTCTGTTTCTATGATTCAATAAAAAAAGAAGCAAGCTTTAGTATTAGCTATACCTGAGCTTGGCCAGCTAAAACCACAGCAACACCAAGAATTGAACTATCTGCAATAATTTCCTCAAGACCCTGATCACCCCATTTGCATTCTACTCCTGGAAAATGTTTCCCAGCAATCTCAACTGCACCTCTAGCAGATTCCTATACCAAAAACAAGATTAAATCTATGATCAAACTATCCAAATCCAGAAATAGATATGTTACTTGAGGTACCTCAGAACGGCTCCAAATGGCTTTAAGGTTGACAAGGTTAGAGATCTCAGCCAGCCTTGGAATGTATTGGGTCTTCACAAAAGTACCAGCTCCAAGAATGGCAATCTGGGGTGCTTCTGCCATTTTGCCAAAACCCAACTTGCAGTGTTCTTGGTTTTGTTCAGATGTAGCAACTGGGTGTTGAATTTTGCTCTTTTTTTTTTTTTTTTTTAAATCGATCTTTGGTTGGTTTCAGTTATATACACATTTACAATTTGGGTTTTAGAGTGAAAGATGGTGACTCATAGCGTTGGACTCTGGGGTATCTTTCTTTTTAATTCCCAAAGTTGATGGCTTTCCTTTTTAATGCAAACGTTTTTAAAAAAAGAATTGAAAGTCATATTCTTTTTGAGTTCATCTAAGTCAAGTAGACTAATTTGAGATCAAATCAAGGTAGTATACTTATTCATGTTCTGAATCTATCACCATATCAAATATAGTGTATTTGATATATTGGTACACTAATGTACCGTCTTATATATAAATATAAAGTGTACAAATATAAAACTGTTTTGACTCCAATGACCAAACATTCATTGATATGTACATACCATTTTCAATTTTACACAAACTAAATTAGTAAGAATGACATACTAATGTAGCTCACCTAGTCAGTTGTTGACCAAAGAATTTATGCTCAACAACCCTTAGATTTACATCTAATGGTGGAAAACAAAACACCTCAACTTAATAATAACTCTCTCTACCCTTGGATTATCCAAGGGTGGTTGAGCATTATTTTCTTGGTCAATAACTGACCAGGTGAACATTTTCGTGTAGCAATGATGATTAATTTTGTTAATAATAGGGAATATGAAGTGTTGTGAGAAACCTTGAGACTTAAATAGGGTGCCTCGGCAAAAATAGCAAATGAAGAGTGAAGCGAAGCTGGGGTAGCATGCAAAAGTTGCAATTGCAACCCTTAAGAGGCCGCCTTTTGAAATATTGGAACATTAATTGAATAAATTACAGTGGCACTTTATTTCCTATAAGTAGTTAAAAATGAGTTGGATGTTTAGTATCCAACGAAACCCTAGCAGAACAGTCGAAAGACAAATAGGGGACTATGCAAGTCGATAAAGTTGTCTTCAGCAGCTTCTAATGATTGAAGATATATACATTCTCTGGGTTCCTCGCTCACTCCACTATTTGCCGCAAACTCCATTGCCATCTCGGAGTCCACCTGCAAAATTTGAGCAAATATTACTGCATGCATTTCATTTCAACGCTGGCACATCTACTTATAGTTATAGATGTCTACAGTCTACCTCCCCAGTGCTTATGTTTGAAATTTCAAGATTTCTTGTGCTTTCCCACCCTTGGCATGTTCGAAACATCATTTAGAAGTTTGGTAGCACCATGTGTGGGAGACATTTACATGACCCTAGCAGAAATTTCTGGGCAGTTTCCAGAGCCAAAAAGCTCAGTATGTGTCTTTGGCATATAGTTCATTTCAGGACATAAATGCCTATTATATTGTTAAGTAATTTATGCAAATTTTATTGGATGATGACACTCACTATTTAGCACTGCAACTCATACAATAAGCATATATGCATACTAACACCCCACCCCCTAAAATTCATAATGAACAGGAAGGGGAAAAGAGCACACACAGCTAACCAAAGAGACTAATGACAAGTCAAGCATCGTCTCACCTGTTCAACATGTTGTACAAGCTTTTCCTTGACCATTTCTTTTGTAATCATCCCAGATGACAATTTCTTAAGTATTTCTGCTTCCTTGCCATCATAACGTCTCTTCTTTGATGCTTGTATTTGTTGCATTTGTTTCAGTACTCCACACACAGCACCAGCAACATTTTCAGCATACCTGCAATTGGATAGTAGTATTAGTTTGTGCAGCAAAGGAGGGGTAAATTATCATTCAGGACAAATCAAGAATGTAGACCAAATGAGTAAAAAATTTTACTTGCTCAAATTCCGTTTTCTCTCTTTTTGTTCACGAGCTTGGATATTCTTCACTATCTTGGTTTTCAGCTGAATGCAACAGTGTTGAATGGCAGACTGAAGATAATTGTTAATTTGTTGGCTACAAGAATGTAAATGAAGATACAAATTATAAAATGGAAATCATATACCTTGACAGCAGAAGCTATTTCAGTTATATCATCTCCAATATACTCCTTCCCAGTTCCTTTAAAGGGAATCTTTGTGCTTACAATACTCACAAAAACACCAACTTTATCCTGAGTCTGGTTGATCTTGTAACTACTCCAACTGATAAAATATACATCACATTGTTATATAGATATTTCTAGTTTGCCCCTGTAGCATTTTAATACCGAAGTAGTAATTTTACAGACCATTCGTAGTCCCAACCCAAACAGAAGTCACAACTCACAAAAGAAAAATAAGAAGTTCTTTGTATCTTACTTGATTCTCTTAAGGGCGGTCCTTGTGACAACGTCAGCACCTTGCTCAAAAAGAAGTGGAATTCGATTTGCAAATCGAAAAATATTCAAACCCTACAATAGAAAACAGAAAGAACCATCCATGTTATCAATCCTTAGTAGTGCTAAACTGGCTAGTGAAGTAAACTTACAATGAAGAAAACAGAAGCTATAAAAGCAAACTCCATTCCTTGGTTTGTTAATCCTTAATGTATTCAAACTCCACTAGCTTTTGTACATATTCATGTATTCATCCAATAATCACTGGTCTAGCAGTCTAGCTTACATGATAATGACAAAAGGAGCACTATGCTCACTTTTCTAGTTTTTGTTTTACATTATGCCCTTAATTCCCCACTCCTCATTCGTTATATTGTTATGTACACAACGATGTGAAAAGCTAAATAACAGTAATTGGGTTAAGGGTGCATCTCGATTAATATCTTCTTTACTATCTAACAACTTCAGACCTATCTACCATGGCATGTCAATATCAACAGAGAAGCACCTACTTGTTTGACATCTTTTCCACCAACACTGACACCAGCTTCCACAATGAATGGGTGGCCTTCAAAAACTTGAGCACTGTATAGTACATGCAGATGATGTAGCAAAAGAACTGGCATCAGCTTAAATGCCAATCAATCAAAAGTACAGAGAGTATAAGAACATTAAAGAATCGAAATCTCCTGCAAGAACTTTCAGAACACCAAAAAATTGAAATAACCAGCAAAGTGAGAATAAAAACAACCTTCCAGAATAAGTAGCAACCAACTCCGGATGCAGCTCCTTTATAATTCCTAGACGGAGATTGTATTCCCCTGCAGGACTCAGGCACTGGAAAAAATTACTAAGTAATAGGCCAAACAATGCCTAAACTATCTTGGAAATAAAAGGAATTAGATAGGAATTTCATGCTGATAGGATATATTAACAAAAAGATTCAAGAGATTCTTACATCACCACTAGGATCATTAAACTTGGCTTGACGAAATAACTGATGGATGCGTACAATTTGCTGAGAAGTTAGAGATTTCACAGGCATCTTCGGACTGAACTCAGGACCCAATTCCCCTAAAAAGGAAACGAACAGCATAAACTTAAGTATCTAAGGAGCAGCACCACATGAGTAACTCAGTATGGAGACAAAAAAAAAAAAATCAATTCCTGTCCCTTTAACAGTACACAAGGCTCTTCAGAATGTCCATATGATATACAACTTCCTTCAATTGTTTTACACAAGATATCATGCAGATCATATGATAGATTTCATAAAGCACTGTCCTCAATTATCTACAGGAATGACCTTTGTAAAGTATAAAGCTGTAGATGAGTACTTTTGCATAAACAATTGTAAAAAACAATGCCAAAAGACTTACCAATTAGTCGTTCAGCATAGGATTTTCCTATATTAACGAATTCATGCTGAAGAAACTGTAAAAGGTTCTGCTTTGAAGTTTCTTCAATGAGGCGTTTGATTAGCAATAAGTCAACAGATGAGGGATGGTGCTTTGTCTCAAGAGGAACAGGAGGCATTACATCAGTTCTTCGTGCAAACCTTATGGTGACATTTTTACTGCACGAAAAGTAAAATACTAGTATAGATTTGTTCAGGATTAATAATATATATATATATAGAGAGAGAGAGAGAGAGAGAGATCATACTCAGAAACATCTGAAACAAATTTAAAAATGAACTCAGCATAAGGAGTGATAACAGCCATTTGTCGCATGTAATGCAATATCTTGGACTGCACATGCCAAGAATGGAGCTTTTAGTTAATGAAACAAGAAAATCTTGGTTAACTACATTGAAAATTTTTATCAAAAATGACTATAAAGAAGCTCTAAGGAATCAACATGAAATAAGCCACTGATCAAGTACATACACGGTAAGTTGTCCAATTTCCCTCAATAACAACTTGGATTTCAGCACCATGCCACCTATCCTTGCTATCCCGTTTTTCATGTATATGAACATGAGGAATGTTCCTGAAAGTTGAAAGAAACACCATATAATAGTCAACAAGAGCTTAAACTATATTCCTTTACTGCCAAAGGCAAAATCATCAGAGATCCCTGGTACAAATAAATGGTATAATTGTATGAACAGTACAACCACATACGGACCTATGTGATAGATATAATATTCAGGACCGTGTACCATATTTAAGTCATACCGATGAATATCTATATCCAGTCTGCAGAAAGAATTATAACTTTGGCCCTTCATTGATGAAGAGATATCTATAGGAAGCCCTGTACTCATCTTCGACCAAATTAATGCCTGCATAAGTGAACATATCTTATCAAATTTGCTTCAATACCAAAAGGATCAAGTAGGTAAGCACATTAACCCAATTATACAATGATGCAGATGTGAGGCTTTTTTCTGCTAGCATCTTGAACAAGAAAACTCTTTGTTGGATTTCATTACCTAAGGGTTCATCATATGGTGTTGTATTGCCCACCTACATAATCATTTGATAGAGATGTTTTATATTTACTTTGTCATTAGATTTTTGCAGATGCCGAAAAAAACTACAAACTATATTTAAAACTGAGCATCATAAAATCCTAATATTGAAATCACATGATTGACCTTGGAAAGAAAAAAGGTGACAAGATGCACTTGCATTTTATCTCTAGTGTGGGTTCGTGTGCATGTGTATTAACTATTATAGTTATAACAGAAGAAATTTCTTGAATATAGACAAGATCTCCCTATGTGTACCATCTTTGCACCTAGACCAAACTTTCCACGTGTCTGCTTCAAGCCATATTTTGTCCCAGACAGTACTGTATGAAATCATATATATACAGAATAATTAGAAGATATCCAACAGAATTCATACATGATTAGGACAATATAAAAGCCTATGTGCAAAACATTTTTCACTACTTAAAATAAAACTTTGACGTCAAAGTAAGTTCACAACCTCGTCCAAACATATTTGGAATGTCATCATGTGGCATTCCTCGTCCATTATCCTGTATTTAAAACCAATTACAGTCATGAATCAGAGCTACAAAGAATCAGATCACAATATATCATGGACATAAGAAACATTAGTATGCTTGGAGGTTACATACCTTGCAAGTAACCCTGTAAAATGCAGCCCCACCTCGACCCTTCATGGTCTTTGGAGCTGCAGGCTCTTTGATTTTCTTTCCAAGGGAAGCATTCTTTGCTTGTAATTCTTGGGCTTGAGCTTCCTTTGCTAATCGTTTCTGCATATAAAGAAATAAATAACAAGATTTATGAGTAATAGAAAATTAAAAGAGAATACAAAAGAACCAAATAGACATAACTAGAAAAGCTGAGAATTCATTTTTTGTCTTGGTTTTCAGAAATACAAGAAGTTCAGTTACATGTAAAGCAAGTGAACTGTCAGGTAAGATTCAGACAGATACTCCAGACTAGATGGCGCAATATTGATTGAAACTCAAACAGCCCAGATCAAACAACGTAAATAAAGAGGACTTTCTTTCTTTGAAGGGGAGAAATATCAAGGTTATCGATTTCTTTGTCTGATCTATCCTCCATATCGTACTTTAATTAACAAAAGACGAAACTCAATTCATAAGTATGCACACCTCACGAGCCTTAGCCGTTTCATGATCATCATACAGTTCCTCATCAACACGGTCTCGATCAACAAGACCAATCATAGAATTGAACTTGCTTTTCTCAATATCTTCACTGTAAAATCCAATTTACAATCAATACTCATCTATCAGAACACAAGCTTTGTCGATTACATTTACCCCGCATCATATAATTTATCATATCCAATAACTAGCACTCACATTGTGATTTCTATCAAAGGAAGCTCAGATATGGACTCTGTCGAATCGAGTGAGTTCTCCACAAGTTCCCTCACAGTAGTATAAAGACATTTCCCTGGCTAAAACATCCAAAGTCAGACACTCCAAATTCCTCTACATTTCACACAAAGCTTCAAATTTGATCTTAAAAAAAAAAGGCATACATTATCAAATCCAGCAATGTTCTTGTTCTCAGCGAAGAACTCAGCTGGAGATTCTGCAGCAAAATTGAGATAAAAACCCAATCAATATGAAACCCAATACAAAAAAATCAAAGATAAACCCAATCAATACATAAAGACACAATCTTTTTATATAGAGAGAGGAAAAGAGAGACTAACTCTGCTCAAGAACACTGTCTTTGGCCTTCTTTGCTGGAGTCTTTGATTTGGGTTTCTTACTGCTCTCCATTCCTGAATCGCCAATTAACTTTTCATCCAGAAAGCCCCAAACTTTAGAGCTTAAGAAACCAAAATTGAAGAAGATGAGCTCGAAGAAGAAGCAAAGCTAGGGTTCTGTTTAGGCTTCACAGTCTGAAAGCCTTTACTGGGTTTTACGGTGCATCTGTGTAGCCGTTTGACGGTGGGCTGCGGCTTTTTTGGAGATTTTTCGCCGTTAAGATGTAAAGGTCATGAAAATCGACGGCTGGTATTGAGGATGAGTAAGATTCTTGGTGTATGTGTAGTGTACCTGATCAGCACCTTTGGTTTATTTTCCATTTTCTTTCCCGCCAATTCTATGAGGAGATGAACCAAATTTGTTAGATTAGATTGGCCGAGTCTTGGATTGCTAGACTAACTCGAAATCGGTAAACTTTACTGCGCTGCATTTTGTGTCAATCCATGTTCTCTGATGGTGCCAATGAAGTTGGGTGACAAGGATGATTATAGGATGAGAGTAAAAATCAAACATCAATCGATTGAATTATTATCGGTCTTGCAAGTTTTGTTAACATGGGTTGAATATTAAGATTCTCTTATGAACATCATTTTCAATGTGCCTTTGTTGTCAAGTATATCATTTTCATCTGTTCAAAGTGTTATTGTCTAACTTTTAATTCAACTTCACGTGTTTTTTGTTTGTTTATTTATTTTGATGTAAACTCATATTCCTTGTCTTAGCTCCACAATGATTTTTTTAACAAAATATCAAACTATTAACTACTGGAATGCTATTATTCTTAAAACGTCTGCTCTTGAAAGACCCTCCCTGCACATTCATGGGCGATGTGCCCTGCATCAAATGAGTTGGAACTTGGAACAACCCACTATGTAGTAGCAGTGTGCAAGGCCCATTCAGTATTTCAAAACCTTTCACATCATGGGCCACAAACTACACGGGCCGGGGTCTCTAACTTCCGTCGGAGTTCGAATATATAGGCCGGTTGAGGAAGGTGGCCGGTACGGAATGAACTCTACAGGAGATCGAACAACGTTTACTTTTTTATTTTAGCCCAGACAGTTTTGAATCCCAACATTCGAATATGAATTGCTGATTAACAAATAAACCAAGAAAGAGTTGCAAATATTTTTCTTGGGTCGAAGGGATATGACAGTATCATTAATATGTTCTTCGATCAATATATAGTAGATATATAGCTCTAATTAGGTCATCCAGGAATAGATAAACCCTAACTCAACAAGGGTAACTGTCAAGAGTCAAGACTGAAAGCCTATACACATTTCTTATCCCAGCCAATCTGCCATCAAATTAGAGTCAAATTATTGTTCCTGCATAATAATATCTGAGTCTGCTCGATCGAAGACTGGAATCCGAGTTACCTCGATCTGCTCAGTTTTTAGTCCTAGTGAAAGAAATTGTGTTGAGGATGTGCAGTATATGTTTTTGACTAGGAGTGATCCGCCAAGTCGGCTAGTAGATCCACACATTATAGTCTGTAAATCCATACCAAAGTCCTGAGTTCTGAGAAAAATAAAGATAAGAGAATCTGATCGAGATCTTAGCTGATAGCCAATATTGTCTGTAGTCTGATCATGCATGTGCTTATATTGAGTCAGGACCACTGAATTTATGTTGCTTAACTCTTGCTATCTCTTTCATCATTGATCAGTGACGATTCACGAGCACGCATCTATTATCTTTGTTCTTGTCTGCTGATGTAAATAGGCTGTACGTGATAGAAAATTTAATTGAAATGAGAAAATTTATGTGTAAAGTATTAGGTAGGGATCGATCTCTCACAAGTAACATATACCATGTTTAACTTCTTCATTACCTTTTCTTTTTTTATTTGTATTCCAATTAATTTGAATTACACATGATCTGGTTGTTTGTGAGTTAAATTCAAAATCTCACTGTAGAGTTTTGTGGATTAATTGATCCGATTCACATGCTAATTTACTTCTTTTTCTTTTCTTTTTCTTTTTTCTAAGAAACGATGCTCTGTCTAGCAGCGCCAATTGTTAGTGATATCTTAGTCATACATTTCCTTTTTTGGACAAAAACAATAATACACATTAGAAGTATTCACACACTAGAAGTGGGAGTTGAGATGGAGAATGTTAGTGGTTAAGCTTGTTTTTATTTATTTATTTATTTATCTCTCTCTCTCTTTTGTTATTTGTTATTTGTTATTTGTCATTTGACACTTTTATCTTTTTGATTAATTTGGTGCTCAAAGTAATTTAAAATATGAGTGATCATTGCGTAAAAAAATTATGTTATGATTCACAAAGTCGGCCCATTTTCTTAAATATAGTGTGTGCGTCTATATATATATAGGATTATAGGGTGCGGTTATTGTCACCCTACCATTTTCTTAGTTCACCTTACAAATATTTGAATTATTGAAAGACTATATTACCCAAGTGCAAAATGACTAATAAGTATACTAATTTTCTAAAATCCAAATATGTAAGAAAAAATAAATATATTAGTAATTAATTAAATACAAAGACTACTTAATTTCTCATTGGATAACATTAATCTTTATCTTCTCAACCCTAATTTGAATTTATTACTATTTTTTTTATCTTTTTGTTGCCTCCTCATCGTTAATTCATTATTCAATTTACAAAATCATTACCTTTAACTTCATTAATATCTTTGCAATATTCTTTTGAACAAAGAAAATAAAAATTTAAAACATGAAGAAAAAAAAAACAATCTCTTCTTCATTGATCATAGTTGTAAATTTACTAATATTTTTACATAGATTGAAATAGAGAACATTGAAATTCCTGATAAAAAAAACATTGAAATTGAAATTGAAAGAAAAAATTAAAAAAGGGAGTAAATTAGATTATGATTTTATTAAGAAACTTTAATAAATTTTAATTTTTTTATGAGTATAAATTAAATGAGAGATTTTCGTTAAAAATATTTATTTTCTAATTGGATATGTCATATAAGGATATTCTTGAAAAGAGAAATGGATTAAACAAGTAAATTTAATCATTGAAATTAAAATGTATGGTGCAATGAGCAAGTAGGGTGAACAAAGAAAATAGTATGGTGGCAATAGCCGCACCCTATATACACACACACAGTCCGTCTCCGGAACAGACGTCCGTTCCTTAGTTAAGGAACATATTTCCATATTTGACCTACTTTTCGATCACATTTTCACATCTTAACCGTTCAGTTTTTAGTCTTAATTTATAGATCACTTCTGCTAATTTTCAGCCAATTTGATGATAGTTAAGGCATCCAAAACTACAATTTACCATTATAAACATGAACGCGTTCGATAAATTCATAATCCTATTAATTCTTGCCTTTTATGTTCAAAGACATTCAATAATGGCATATTGGTCATGTAAAAAAGAAAAATTAATGAGGATTGAGTCAGCAAGATGGAAAAGGAAATAAATCCTAGGTGGTAGCTGACCATTTGACTGCAATTAATAAGAAAAATTGATGCGGACTACAATCAATATGGGGTCTAGATTTTGGACTTTAATCTAATTAACTCTAGATTTTTTTTTCCTACTATATTATACCTATGATTGTAAAATAAGTTGACCTTTTTCTTTAGCTTGAAGGTTTATGATCAAGCCCCACTTATACATATTTAGTAGAGACATTAGAAATGTATTAGTTGAGAGTGAAAAGCTGTCATGGGATTAATATGACAATATACCTAAAAAGGATAAGAAAGTAATCTAAGAACAAATCACATACCTTACAATTAGACCTTTTTCGAATTATGTAGGAGACATTGTATGTGAGCTTAGGAGTGAAAAACGCAATCCAAAAGCAAAAGTTTTTTTCACCATTTACTGACCCTATCTCCAACCTCTTTCTTTTCTTTCAAAACATATCTTCAGTTGTCCCTCAAAAACACAAATAAGAAGTACCATGCATGCTTGTGCCCCACCCTTTCTTTGAAGCAAGAAAAACATTCTCTCTCAGTTCGAATCAAAGTCTTTTTCCATCTTTTAAAACAATAATTGATCTCATCTAAGGAAATATATTTAAAATTTTATTTGGAAAGAAAATACCTACATATAAAGAAAACAACAACTTTTTTTTTAATGAAGGCAGAGCCAATATATTGATCAAAAGCCAGAATGACCATTACATATCCTTCTATTGTCATCGAGACAGACAAGAAGATGTGTTAGCACCCACAGCGGTACATAGAACTAAGTCACTCATTTGACATTAAATAAATCGAAATAGCATGAATCTTCCATTGGTACTACTCCAGAAGATTCACTAAATGCACAAAAGTGCGTAGGTCCCTAAGAGATTTAGAAAATTATTGAAAGTAAAACTAATTACTACCCTAGCCCAAGCCTATGTCAACAAACGCCTTGCTTGGAATCCCGTTGCAGCCTACCACCATCCACACCCCCACCTCCGCTTACCACTACCTAAGCCGACCAACCCAAATCAGGAATGGAGCAGACAAAGCCCGACCCGCCACTGTAACCTACAAATAGGTCGAGCCAACGGTGATCCAAACCCATGTCTGCCTCCATCCATGCCTACCGCTTGGATCTATCTTCATTGGAAAAAAACTCTGAGACGAAGGCTGCAGGATCTCACCTGGAGACAACAACCACCGCAAACAGGCACTGAACTACCGACGGCCTTGCCCACCATTGAGTCTGGATCCTAGTGAAATAACTCTGATGCCGGCAACACCATTCTCCAATTGACTGAGATATTGAAGGACCAAGGATCGGCCCTTACATCTATAAGAGCCCGTCCAACGACACTACATGAGGGCCTGTCGTCGGACAAGGTAGTATAGAGCCGTGTAGAAAGTCAAGCGCTTAGAATTCGCTTAGGAGAGAGTGAAGTTGAAAAAATAACTGTGTCTTAAAAAAAAAAACAACTATAGTTTGTGTTACAACTGACAATGAAATAATTTTTTTTTAATTAAAAAAAGAAGAAGAAGATAATCTCATTAATTACTTATCCATGGCCAAGGCACATACATCCATTGTTATCTTGCGTCATAAAGATATGTGACAACAAGCCGCCAAACAAACGGATAGATAACACTCATTCCAAAAAATAAGCTCCCTTATTTATACCAAAACAAAAGAACTCAAATCTCACAACCTAATCACACAAGTAGTAACACTAGTCCCGTAGAGACTTCAATTAGTGTACAACCCGAGAGACCGAGAATTAAATCGACATAGATCAAAGTCCATCTGTAAGGCAAAGAAACAAGAAAAATGAAAGTCTTCTTTTGCTAGCTCTTAGCATTAGGGCTTATCGCTTCTAGAACAAGAGGATAAAGATGAGAAGCAAAGGAGTAGTACCCTTCTTCTTGGGGACTCTAGGGTTCTTGTTCTTACTTTCGAGGGGTTTCCCAATTCTCCTCTTAAAGGTCATCAATGTCGGTTCATCACTATCCTCAATTAGCCCTAGAGAATCAGCCTGAAGAGTTGGAAGCTTCCCACCAAGGATAGTTTGAATTTCTTAGGAGAAGGAGTGCATCCCCCCTTACGACCTTGTTTCTTAGAGATATTTACCTCCTCCTGCATTTGTTGCACCGACTTAGAAGCCTTGTTCGATGTAGCCACAATTGCAATAGCAATTTCAACCACCGACGTTCCTACAATCTCCGGCACCACCATTTGAGTATCCCTTCCGACCACGCCACTGCTACATGGACGAGAATCTCAGGACTATTTTGTGCTGTGAACCTTATTACCTTGTTCTAAAGACTCCGACCTTGAAGCAGTACCATTCACTTCCTTCTCCAGCCTTTGAGTAATAGATTACTTCTTTTGCATGATGGAAAGAGGCGATGACGCCAACAGTGACACCAGAAGCAGCAGTTCATCACACCTATCTCCCGCATGTGTGATCATACCACACTTCGTGCATCTACCCAAGAAGTGTTCATACTTGAACTTCAAGATAGGTTCCATACCTGCAGCAAAAAACCCGACGTTCAAGCAAGACGGGTTTGAGAATATCATGAGTGAAAAGGATGCGAACCATTTCTTTTTGAAATTCCTTCTATACCCAGAAATCCACCTAACCAATCAAAACGAGGTTTTCAGGTTCTTCAAACAGAGAGGTCTCATAATCCTTAACACATATTCAAACATGTTGCATGGGGACCTCAGCAATGGGACGAACACCATCATATATACTCTTCTAGGCAGACCGATGCCTTATCAAAACTCAAAACTCCAAGCTCCACCCTTGAGCACCTTGTTACGATCATGAAGGTTTTCAAAAATGGAGAAGAGAAACAGGTTTCCAGCTTGTTACTAAACCCTAAAACCCTTATCCACCACCCACGTATGAAGAAAGTGAGACTTGAAGGTTGAGGGATCCATTGGACGATGAGTCATGGGTTTCCCAAGAAGAAATGATTGGGAGAATCGACGCACCGGACCTCCCCCAATTTTACCAAGATCAGGAGCACCTTCTCCCTTGACGACAGCAAGAAAGGCCGCCTAGCTAGCTAGCAGTCACTGTGTCAATGGAAGCCATCAGATTGAAAGAAAAGCTAGAGACGCAATGTTGAAGGCTACGGCTATGGTTTTAGGGAAAAGGCTCTAGTAGGGTGTTTTTTTTTTTTTTTTTTGCCTTCAAATACAAATGAAATACTTTTCTAATGAGCATATATAGAAATATATACTCAAGTCAGTAATAACAATATAAAACAAAGAAGGAATCAAGATGAAATTGATTATGATAATTGAACGAATTGATTTCTGGCTTAATATATATTATAATTCAAATGGATGCTAAGATTAAGAAAAATACTTAATTTAACTTTCTACAATCAAAAGCGCAAATTAGAAATATAAAAAATGAGAAAAATAATTTATCATAGACATACACTCTATATGAATATTTGCTAATTTGGAGTAAGTATAAATTGAAAATTTATATATATATATATATATATATATATGTATGTATATGGGTTTTTTCCAATAAAAGTTTAAATTTTTTTAGATATAATTTGCTTTTAAATATAAAACCCTAAACCTGATTAGGCCTTCAACCTAAAGCGATCTTACGCTTTTCTGGCTATAAGCACAAAATCCACACAAAAAAAAAAAATGTAAAAGTAAAAGTATGTAAAAGATGCCCGAATATATTGAATTAATTGGGCTCGTCTCGCTTTGTCCTCTCTATATAAAGATTCCTTCATGAACGTAGCCTAAACGCAACTCCAATCAAATCCAAGGCACCCAGCACTCTCTCTTGGCTATAGTTATCCACCACCCTATGCAAATAGTCCCTCTCAAAAGATGTTGAAACCCAGACTAGTACTTCACCCGTCAGAGTCTCTGTTTCTCCACCCCAAGTCGTTCCTACATGGAAGCAGCGGCCGCAGCAGTACCGCTTCACTTCCTGTCTGGTCAACAAAGCCCTCATTCCCCAATAAACACCAAATCCTTCGATTCGGCTCAACTAATCATAGATACAAAATAAAAGCCGTAAGCAGTGATAGTACTAGTACTAGTAGCAGCAGTGATAGTACCAGTACTAGGAGCAGCAGTAATGGTACTAGCAGCAGCGTCAGCAGTACTAGTACTAGCAGCACCAGCACTAGTAATACTAGCACTCCTGGACCGACGACGACGACGACGATAACCACTACCACTGAGGTGACGGAAGTAGTGACGGAAACTGAAGATGCAGTGGTCGACAAAGAAGTAGAAGTAGTGACCACAAAAGAAGTGGTGACGGAGAAGTTCACGAGTGTTAAAGCAACCATAACGGTGACGCTTACTGTTGGAGGGTTTCTGAACAACTTGGGCCTAACCCGAGGAATTGATGATGTCAGAGATATGCTTGGTCAAACTCTCTTCATGGATCTTATTAGTGCTCACGTTGATCCCAGTAAGTATCGATCAAAATAACGAATTACCTATACTAAAGCCCGGGAAATTATTACATGGTCCCGGACCATAGTACACGTGGTGGTCCGGGATGATATTATTGGCCCATGTGACTTGTAGTGATTTCTGATTGGCTTCTAATTTAATATTTCTTTTCTTTTTTAACCCCCTCTGCATGGTCCCCACCAGATTTAAGTGATATTATTGGTTGGGACCACCACATGGCAGTGCCACGTGGTACTCCGGGACTACCTAATAATTCCTCACTAAAGCCCTATCTCCCTATGAACAGTAACTCCCATATTGATTTACCAATTTGCCCCTGTTTGTTTGCTTATCATGAAGTTGCCATTAGCCATTGATTTACTATTTTGCCCTTAATGTTGTGTTTATTACTGCTCTACCCCTCATGCATTTTTTACCATTTTGTCCCTCCCTCCCAATTAAATTACCTACAGAATCTAAGCATATAATTTAGACCTTAATTTTACCTATACTAAAGCCCTATCTCCCCATGAACAGTAACTCCCATATTAATTTACCAATTTGCCCCTATTTGTTTGCTTATTACGAAGTTGTCATCAGTCATTGATTTACTATTTTGCCCCTAATGTTGTGTTTATTACTGTTCTACCCCTCATGCATCTTTTACCATTTTGTCCCTCCCTCCCAATTAAATTACCTACAGAATCTAAGCATATAATTTAGACCTTAATTACATTAGAATTGGAGTGAAATAAGAGAAGATTGTGATCCCATAACTCACACCATTCATATGGTGTGTTGGCATTTCTAGTATAATAAGAAATTGCAACGAACAGCTTGCTACAGTTAATTGCTTTTAATCTTTTTTTCCGGTCAATGACTGGTTACTATTCCATAGATAATTAGATATATAACTCTCTCAATGTTTCGATCGATCTTGTTCTTTCAATCTTGTACAATAATTCAATTCCAAATTTTATGGTAGGAGTTAGATTTCCAAGTGTTGATCAATCAGTTGTTCAAATTATTCTTCAGAAGATAGCTAGCTAGCTCTCTCTCTTCCTTTGAAACAAGATAATGTTCCTGTTAAGGGGTAACCTTGTTTTTACTTCATGACTTTTCTTTAAAATAATACGATGATCGACATAATTGTCAATTTACTATCTTAGGTTTCACTTCATTATCAATTTGGTAGCTCATGCTTTATTTTAGCTAATTTGCTATCCTTGATTTTTGAAATTAGCTAAATAATTTGCTACCTTGGGCTTTATTTGAATCAATTTGCTACCATTTCGTCAAATTTGTTACTCTATGCTAATCAATGTTTGGACAGAAGTATGAATGAATTAGTATGACGAAAGGTAGTCATGACTAATTTTGAAAACATATGGTAGTAAATTGGTAAAAATAATGGGTAGCAAATTGGCTGATTGTGAAAATTAGGGTAGTAAATTGACAGAAATAATGGGTAGCAAATTGGCTGATTGTGAAAATTTAGGGTAGTAAATTGACAGAAATAATAGGGTAACAAATTGGCTATTAAGCCTTCCGTATAAGTGAAAACCTTGTTTTGACATCATGACTTTGACAATGAAAGGAAATGCAACTGGGACTTCGGTCCAAGTCCCAGTCCGACGAATTCTAGGGCATGAAAATCAACAAAATGCCCATTATCTTCTATCGTCTACAAATTCTTCAATTTAATTAATTTCCAGTAATATAACCCCATTAAGATATATATATTTTTTTTTTTGGGTGAGGACCACGAAATTTTTTTGTTGAAAAGCAAATCACAGTACAATAAACCTTGGGGAGGGAGAACCACAATACTAACTAAAAAAAATTCATACCACAAAAGTGGAGCAGTAGCTTATGCATAAAAGTTAAAAGTACTGTGATAAATGGTTTTACTGATATTGATTTTTTTTGGTGAAGAAACTGGATCAGAGAAGGAGCACGTTACCGGATTCGCACACAGGAGTAGCCAGAAGGACAGCGAGATTGTATACGAGACAGATTTTAAAGTTCCATTAGATTTTGGAGAAGTGGGTGCCGTTTTGATAGAGAATGAGCACCACAAGGAGATGTATCTCAAGGATATTGTGCTGGATGGCTTGCCTAATGGTCCTGTACTACTTACCTGTAATTCATGGCTCCATTCCAAGTATGACAATCCTGCGAAGAGAGTCTTCTTCACAAACAAGGTTAGACATTAGATAATCGAGCATGTTTTATTGTTGGATGCATCAATAGGGACTACCGATTAAGTCGACTCTTATTCATGCATGTGTTACAGAGCTAATTGCCTGCTAGATTAATTGTCTTAATTCTGAAAACATATAATATAGCACGAGAATAGTGAAATAGCAAAAAACATGCAATACGAAAATTGCAATTATAACTTATACGCATTATTAATTTGTGTCTGTTTGGAACAGTCATATTTGCCATCTCAAACACCAAGTGCTTTGGTGAGGCTAAGAGAAGAGGAGCTTGTTACTTTGCGTGGCAATGGCCAAGGAGAACGCAAGAGCTTTGAGAGAGTATACGACTATGATGTTTACAATGATCTTGGGGATCCTGATTCAAAATTAAGCTTAAAAAGAACTGTAATTGGGGGCAGCAAAGAGTTCCCCTTTCCCAGGCGATGCCGAACTGGGCGACCAATGTGCGAAGCAGGTAATATATATATATATATATATATATTTATAGACACACACACACCTAATTTAATGATCTCAACTATTGATCCTTTAAATTCCTATGCAAGAATGATGTCTACAAAAAATCAACCAAATCCATAACCATTTGATCATTTGAAATTGTGCAAACAAATGTAATCCGTTAGATAAAATTAAAACGAACATTGTACTAATCAAATAGTCAAATAGTTTAACGCTTTTCAATTTGGCTAATTTTTTGTAAGATTTATATGTGTATAGGTAACTAGAGAATGAGTGGTTGTGATTATTAAAATACATCCTAAAAATAAAAACATTCTCACTTTTTAAATTTAAAGAGATTCTCTTATATATATATATACAGATCTTATCTAGAGTGGAGCTCCGCTTTGAAAATTAACGTGTGAAATTCTAGTTTTAGGTCACTTTTCGGTCGCATATCCACATCTCGACCGTTCAGTTTTTAGGTACTAGTGTATAGATCATCTCTGCAAATTTTCAGCCAAATTGATGATCGTTAAGGCATTGATAACTTCCTTAAAGCTAGTACGGTTCAGGTTGACAGATTCAGTCCGCCCATTGGTTTAAGCGAGTTAGATACCTTAACGATTATCAATTTGGCTGAAAATTTGCAGAGATGATCTATACACTAGTACCTAAAAACTGAACGGTCGAGATGTGGATATGCGACCGAAAAGTGACCCAAAACTTGAACTTCACAAGTTAATTTCAAAGCGGAGCTCCGCTCTGGATAGGATCTGTATATATATATATATATATATATATAGACACGCGCGCGCATATATAACACACTATGACACACACAAAAAAGTTCTATTATCAAACA
Organism: Rosa lucieae; assembly: GCA_024704745.1. Taxonomy (NCBI): domain Eukaryota; kingdom Viridiplantae; phylum Streptophyta; class Magnoliopsida; order Rosales; family Rosaceae; genus Rosa; species Rosa lucieae. The sequence goes on along the minus strand of CM045496.1, from coordinate 82,387,806 downwards.
GATTAATGTTTTCTTTATACATACAGATCCGCTTTCGGAGAAAAGAAGTAGTAGTACATATGTTCCCAGAGATGAAGCATTTTCAGAGATAAAACAATTAACTTTTTCAGCAAAGACAGTATATTCTGTCTTGCACGCAGTGGTACCCGCCTTGGAGACTGCCATGGTCAACTCTGATCTCGGATTCCCACTGTTCACATCTATAGACTCACTCTACAATGAAGGCATTAGCTTGCCTCCCCTTAAAGATCAAGGGGTTCTCAGAACCATGGTTCCCAGGCTAGTCAATGCTATAGCTTCCGGAGAAGATGTTCTGCGGTTTGTGCCCCCAGAAACAATGAACAGTAAGCATGCAAATCGATCAATGTGAATTTGTTAGAAATATAGCAAGAAAAGATTATTCGAATTGATTGAATTTCTATTATTATGTACACGAATTGATTGAATACATATAATTTTTTTCCTCCGGTTGTTTTCAGGAGACAAATTCTTTTGGTTTAGGGATGAGGAATTTGCTAGGCAGACTCTTGCGGGTCTTAACCCATATAGCATCAAGTTGGTGACGGTATGGATTGTAGTTGACTTAATCATGATTAGATTTATTAATATATATTAATAGTCCCTAAAAATTTTCACATTTCAATTTACAAAAACAGTCTGTCACAAAAATAAAATTATGTAGGAATGGCCATTGAGGAGTGAATTGGACCCTGACGTATATGGTCCTCCAGAATCTGCAATCACCACGAAAATGATTGAGCAAGAGATCAGAGGCTTTGCGACCATCAAAGAGGTATCGCAATATTGTTTAACAAGAAATATTCTGTTATGTGACATTCTTATTTGGCATATCTTAATATGAATAGTTGTGGACTTTTGGTGATCGACTGTAGGCCATAAGAGAAAAGAAGTTGTTTATACTAGATTACCATGATTTGTTCTTACCGTACGTGGGCAAAGTAAGAGAGATCGAAGGTACAACTCTGTATGGATCTAGGACATTGTTTTTCCTCACCCCAGACGGCACATTGAGGCCGCTGGTTATTGAGTTGACTCGACCGCCACTGGACGGAAAGCCTCAGTGGAAGCAAACCTTCCAACCCAGCTGGAATGCCACCGGTGTCTGGCTTTGGAGGATTGCCAAAGCTCATGTCCTTGCTCACGATTCCGGTTACCATCAACTCGTTACTCACTGGTATATTGGTTAAGGACCATTAATTTGACATGAATTATTTTAATGTACTTTACCTTTTAATTTTCAAATATAAAATGTTTTTTTTTGCTAATGGGGCAGGCTAAGAACACATTGTGCCACAGAGCCATATATAATCGCAACAAATCGGCAACTGAGTGTGATGCACCCAATCTATCGATTGTTGCATCCCCATTTCAGATACACGATGGAGATTAATGCTCTTGCTCGGGAAGCACTAATCAATGCCGGTGGCATCATTGAAACCTCATTCTCGCCCGGAAAATATTCCAATGAGATTTGCTCTATTGCCTATGGTAAGGAGTGGCGATTCGACCTAGAAGCACTGCCCGCTGACCTTATTCGCAGGTATTTCTATTTGTTGTCATTTTTGTCGAATACTCAAACTTTAACGAAGAAATAAACTACATATTCAACTACTGTGATCTTGATGTCTAATTTCTCTAATAATTTGTTAGGGGCATGGCCGTTAAGGACCCAACTGCTCCACATGGTCTGAGGCTATCAATTCAAGACTACCCTTTTGCTAATGACGGGCTCCTTCTCTGGGATGCCCTCAAACAATGGGTCACTGATTATGTAAGCCACTACTACAAAGATTCCACCCTTGTACAAACTGATCAAGAGCTCCAAGCATGGTGGACAGAGATCAGAACAGTAGGGCATGGAGACAAAAAGGATGAACCCTGGTGGCCTGAGCTAAATACCCCTCAAGATCTCATCGACATTATCACAACAATGGTTTGGGTCACATCCGGTCACCACGCAGCAGTCAACTTTGGTCAATACACCTATGCAGGTTACTTCCCTAACCGCCCAACAATTGCAAGGACCAACGTTCCCACGGAGGACCCCGACGACGAGGTCTGGAAGAAGTTCTTGGAAAAACCCGAAAGCGCACTTTTGCAGTGCTTTCCTTCGCAAATTCAAGCGACAACGATCATGGCGGTTTTGGACATTTTGTCTAATCATTCGCCTGATGAAGAGTACATGGTAGAGAAGATGGAGGACGCATGGGCTGAAGACGAAGTCATAAGGGCGGCGTACGAGCGGTTTAAAGGGAGGTTGATGATGCTTGAAGGAACTATTGATGATAGAAATGCTAATTATGAGTTGAAGAATCGAAGTGGTGCTGGGGTTGTGCCTTATGAGCTTCTAAAGCCCTTCTCAGAACCTGGGGTTACAGGAAAGGGAGTCCCATATAGCATCTCTATTTGAGTATTTTAATAACCCTTTACGATCACAAATGGTACCTGAACTTATCATCTATTTTGTCGATGGTACTTGAACTTCAATTTTGATTACAACCAGTACCCGAACTTTTTGACTTCATTTTAAATGGTACCTAAAGCTACCTTCGGTCACTATTCCGGTCAAAAAAAGTCAAATCTAAAAAAAAAAAAAAAAATCAAGTTCAGGGCAATTCTATTACCAAAAAATCATCACTATATATGATCGCAACCCTTGAAATCATTAAAAATCATCACTATGATCGCTCACATGCCTTTTAGTCTAAATATTGACCGGAGGTGGCTCTAGGTACCATTTAAAATGAGATCGAAAAGTTCGGGTACTGGTTGTGATCAAAATTGAAGTTCAGGTACCATCGATAAGATTGAGGTATAGTTCAGGTACCATTTGTGATAATAACCCTTTCATAAATTTATTAAAACATATGTAATTTTGAATAGCGAAATTTCTTAACAATGTATTAAGAAAGATCAGTCGTTCCCGTTAGGGTATGAGAGCTTCAATGTTGATGATTAAAACCAATTTGCCTATGCTCAGTTTTGATTCCTAGTAAAACTAACTGTGTTGAAGATAACCCTAATCCTGCTCTAGCTCTATGGATTTTTTCTGGGATATGACTGAACCCCAGTGGCTAGCCACCAAGCTATATCTAGGACCAGACTGTAATAGTCAAATACTCTGTAACAAAAATCAGAGACGTTGTAATTGGATAATCAAAAATCCTAAGCAGATCGGATCGACTTATACCAGACGATCAGATTCTGGATATTTTGATCTCCATATATAGCCAATGCATACGATCGAATCATGCGCTTACACGAGAACTGCTGGACCACTGCTTATATGTCATTGGAATCTTCGCCAGTTACCTCGATTTACCTCAGTGATGATCAGTACGGTTAGAGGAACGAATCAAAGGCATAGCTAATAAGCAAACAAACAAAGAAGAAAAACGAAATTACAGAATCTACCAAAGCTTTATTATTTTCTCTTGATACGTGGTTTAAATAACTTAAGAAGGTTCAAAGAATTAGTGCACCCATGTTATTGTATATATGCCAAAGCAGACAAACCGAAGGAAAAAGACTCAAGTGGAATCTTTGTATCATCATATCATCATTATCATTATCATAATGTATTTTCTCATTCAACCTTTGGATATATATATATATATATATATATATATATATATATATATATTATATATATATCCTATTCAGAGTGAAGCTCCGCTTTGAAATTAAAATGCGCATTTAAAGTTTATGGTCACTTTTCAATCGCATATCCACATCTCGACCGTCAGTTTTTAGATATCAATGTATAGATCATTCCTGTAAATTTTCAGTAAAATTAATGATCGTTAAGGTATCTAACTCGGTTTTGTATAAACATTTTATTTATGTAATATAAGGTATGGGGCCCACAGAAAAATTCACACTGATTTTTTATTCAGTGTGGAGAGAGCAAATGTCACCCCCTCAAATGGGACAAAAATTAAATGTGTGAATGTGTGAGTGTAGGGCATCTATTGGGCTTCTCACACAGATATAGTGACCATTAGAGTTTATATTCACTGATTTCAATCAGTGTGTATAGTCATTTTTGCTAGTAGTGTTGTATATATGCCAAAGCAGACAAACCGAAGGATAAAGACTCGAGTGGAATCTTTGAATCATCATATCATCATTATCATAATCATAATGTATTCTCATTCAACCTTTGGATATATATATATATATATATATCCTATTCAGAATGGAGCTCCCCTTTGAAATTAAAATGCGCATTTAGAGTTGAGGGTCACTTTTCGATCGCATATCTACATCTCGACCGTTAGTTTTTAGGTACTAATGTATAGATCATCTCTACAAATTTTCAGCCAAATTGATGATCGTTAAGGTATCTAACTTGTTTAAACCAATTGACGAATTGAATCTGTCCAACCTGAATCGTACTATCTTTAACACAGTTATCAATGCCTCCCACTTACAATAACTAATATATATTTTATTGTATCAACAAACTGAAATTGCAATAACTAATATTTTGTAAATCACCAAAACAAAAAGTATATTTTGTAAATCGAACTCACAATCCCTCACTTACAAAAGAAAGATTACTGTCACTAGATCAAATGATACTGGGCTAAATCTATATATTTAGTGGTAAAAAAAAAATCAAAATATGTCATATTCTGAAATATGAAAAAGTTTTAATAAAAACAATGATTAGTTACTCCTTATAAAAAAAACAATGATTAATTACTTTGAATAAATCATTTTCTCTCATCGTTGTTTTTTATTAATTACTTTCAGAAACATACTATTGTCACTATTAAATTCTATGACCCAAGAGGGTAAAACTATGTGATGAAGGAGAAGCGGCAATTAAAAGACTCACAGACATATTCAATAATGGTGATATTTCTCTCACTTCAGCCACTCGGGTAGAGAACAGATATGGAACTTTCACAAAAGGTCTCGACATAAATGCTACCATTCGTTCAAACCCAAATATGACTCTTCACTTTCTTGATATGGAATTCCAAATCTTCTAATTTTTTTTTTGAGAATCCAAATCTTCTAATTTGAGCCACATTTTTTCAACAAACTCACTCAATAATATCAAGATCTTCACTCAATAACATCAAGATCTTCACTTAATAGTACAACCATTGAATCAATTAAGCATATATGAGGAGGGGCATTGGAGGTGATGGATCTGGTTTTTGAGATTTGAAGGTTCATTTTCTTAAAGCATTTGCTTCTAACCTCAAGGAACTGCCGCAGAGATGACGGTGGTTGTGTTGTATTGAGCTTGCTCCGGTGCGTGCCGCGTTCTTCTATACATTTACCTTAACAACTTACAGTTTGTTGGCTCAATAAAAATTACTGACGTTCTACTTACAAAGTCAGCGCCTGTGCCACTAAATCAAAATGTACTGTACTTGGCTCCTCCACTCTCGTTATTCTTTTTCATTTTATTAATGGACAAAATACTGTTTACTCCCTATACTTATAGGGTCTCGACGTTTCAGTCCCTGACGTTTCAATTTCACCTAAAAAGTCCTTGAACTTTCCAATTTCACCTAAAAAGTCCCTGCCGTCAATTTTCCGTTAAAAAGTCTGTTATCTTTCGACCAAAAAAAAAAAAAAAAAGTCTGTTATCTTGCTGACGTGGCACTATTTCAACAGTAAAATGACTATTTTACCCTTACTGACCCAAAAAAAAAAATTTACTCTTTTTTTTTCCTATTTTTTAAGTTTGTTCTTTTTTTTTAACTCTTTTTTCTCTATTTTTTTAATTTTTTCTTTTTTATTCCTACTTTTTTTTAAACTCTTTTTTCTCTATTTTTTTAATTTGTTCTCTTTTTTTTTTCCTACTTTTTTTCTCTATTTTTTTAATTTGTTCTTTTTTATTCCTACTTTTTTTTTAACTCTTTTTTCTCTATTTTTTTAATTTGTTCTTTTTTTTTCCTACTCTTTTTGTAACTCTCTTCTCTTTTTTTTATATTTGTTCTCTCTTTTTTTTAACACCATTTTCTCTTTTTTTATTTATTTGTTCGCTCTCCTTTTATATATATATATATATATATTTCTTTCTAGTTTCTATTTAGCTCGTCTTCCTCTTCCTCCTCTCTGCTCTTCGGCCTTATTTTCCTCCTCCTTGATCGCAGCTCATGTTTTCGGCCACGCTTGGAAGCCGGAATGGTCGGGTTCTCTTCCCTTCAGATTCCGGCCCCTTCGTGGTGTTGGAGCTATATCAGAATCTTTCTCTCGACGTCAATAACGTTTCTTTGGTGTTAGTTTGCTGAGATGATGAGCCAATAGAGATTCAAAGAGGATAAGATATTTGAGTTTTCCTGCGAGTTTCCTTGTTTGGTCTATTTGGCAGTTTTTGATCGTAACTTTAGAGAGAAATGTTTGAACTGTTTTGGCACCGAAGAAAGAGAGGTGGCACGTGAATTGATTTGATTTGGGTGTGCTCCGATTTGGTTTGGAACCGCTGTATGGATAGGGGTGATTAGGAGAGGTGGTGATGCTTGCTAGCATGACGGGGATGATGGATGGACAGTGGAATGGTTAGCACTTGCTTGGAGCGGCGGGCACGCCAACGGTGATAAGGAGAGGTGGTGATGCTCGCCAAAAACTGGAGCTGAGATCAGGGAGGAGGAAAAGAAGGCCGAAGAGCAGAGAGGAGGGAGAGGAAGAAGAGGTAAACAGAAAAGAGAAAGAAATAAAAATAAAAAAAACAAAAGAGTGAGAACAAATAAAAAAAAGAGGAAAAAAGTTTTTTTTTTTAAAAGAGAAAAAAGAGTAGGAAAAAAAAAAGAGAAAAGAGGGTTAAAAAAAAAGAGAACAAATAAATAAATAAAAAAAGAGAAAAGAGAGTTAAAAAAAAGAGAGAGAAAAGAGTAAAAAAAAAAAGAGTAGGCAAAAAAAAAAAGAGAACAAATTAAAAAAATAGAGAAAAAAAAGTAGGAATAAAAAAGAACAAATTAAAAAAATAGAGAAAAAAGAGTTAAAAAAAAAAAGAACAAACTAAAAAAATAGAAAAAAAAAAGAGTAAATTTTTTTTTTGGGGTCAATAAGAGTAAAATAGTCATTTTACTGTTGAAATAGTGCCACGTCAGCAAGATAACAGATTTTTTAACGGAAAATTGACGGCAGGGACTTTTTAGATGAAATTGGAAAGTTCAGGGACTTTTTAGGTGAAATTGAAACGTCAGGGACTGAAACGTCGAGACCCTATAATATAGGGAGTAAACAGTATTTTGTCCTTTATTAATCTACCTGTGTTGGGGAAATTGCTTCTCTCCTTTCACTCATCTTTCTTTCAGTTAAGGGGCCAATCATGTCCATAAATGTGGCTAGAACTGATCCACACGTACTTTGTTCTTGGACTCTATCCGTGGCTAGGCTCCAGGAAAATGGACCACTGTGTACCACTTGATCAATGCAGGACTAGTCATGAAATGCATCTTCTGGTGTTCACCAAAATTAATTTTCAGACTTTTTTTTTTTTGAAAACGTAACATTCAAAAACCCTTCGTTATTGCTTAGATTTACCTTTTCATTATAATCTCATAAAACAAAACTCTAAATTTGAATTGTGTAATCCTGCAAAACACAATATTTTTATTTTATTTTTTATTCTTTTTTTGTTGTTGCAAACCTCAGCAGTATGAACACAAATAAAAAGGAAACAAATTAAATTGATCCATTCTCAACTATGAGTTAAACACACAAAAAAAAAAAAAAAAAAATCCCCTGAAACTATTTTTTTCCTATCACCATATTCAATATATTAATGCTATTTGGGCGAGGAAAAAGATGAAACCCTAGATTCAGGGTTTCGTGGTAGCGGCAGCTATCGTTTGACAGAGTGATTGCATGTACTCAGAGCCGCTTCCGGCTGGTGGAGACTGTTGGTGGCGTCCTCTTGGAGGTCAGCGAGATTGACAGATCGGGAATTGAACCAAGTCAGGTCTTCCTCGAATCGGATATGGTGGTTTTCTTCGAATCGGAACTGGTGCAGAAGAGGTGGCAGGCTTTGGAGACGGGCTAGGCTTAATCCTTGGTCTGGCCGGCTGTGAATCGGGGTTATTGAAGCAACGAAGTCTGCGGGTTTTGGCCGGTGTGGTTGAGTCGAGGTCTGGTCTGCAATTGGGCTTTGGTCGGTGTGGCTTTGCTGGTCGGTGAGCAGAGAGGCGGCATTGGCGACTTGATGTCCGGCTGGAAGGGTCGGCCACCGGAAAGCTGGCCGGTGGCAGCGATGGCGTGGTAGAAGACGGTTAGGGCTTCTGCCTACTTTGCTTGGGTTTAGGCATCAGCTTTTGGGCCTGGGCTCCAACTTGGGCTGATGGGCTTTATCTTATGGGCCTACAAAGAGGGTGCTTTGCCACGCTCATGTATCACTTAATGATGAGAGAGAGCCTAGCCTAAGATGTGGATCTCTTAGGTAATTGGGTTGGTATATGGTCCAGGACCAATCAATTTTAGATCATGGCTACTACGGGAGTTGGTAATTATCTAGAATAAAATTGCCATTGGTTTATAGCGACTTATGAATAAAGAGGTGCTCCTATTTGTTTGCTAGGAAGTGACTTTCTGTTGGTACCGCAATTGTGCTCCTGGCCGATGGAGATCCTAATCAATGATTTTACCCTAGAAGACATGGAGTTTCTTTGTTCATAAGTTCGCTAATTTTAGTGAGCTTATCATCGACTTGTAATGAGTCTGTTTTACTTAGAATAGGATTTCCGGATTTTCTTGCCGGCTATCTTGTTGTAAATATAGTTAGACTCTAACTTTTGGTAGTTTGCCGGGTATTGATCTTAATGCAATCAATTTCTATTCAAAAAAAATATATATATATACTATTATTAAGAGAAGAGGTGTTGTTAGCCAAAATTGATTTTTTTTTTACCTTTATAACCCTCAAATATTAAAATATCATAGATTACATTTTAACATCAAGGACAAAAACGTAAAAAGTGAAATAAAATAATAAAAACATAAAATAAAAGAAAATAACAATTTCAAACTCTCCACTCTCACAATTGCTATTTTAACTTCCCACTACTCTCACACTCATCGGGTGTGTAGACATTTTCTAGTATTTGTATATTAATGCTATTTGGAAAGAAAAATTATAGGAAAAAATTAATTAAATGAAGAAAAATATTGGTGAAAGAATCTACAGACATCTCCCTTAAATTAATATATAAATAGTGGTTGCTATTAACACGCAATATTTCTTTCGTCACCTAATTAAATTCATTAATATCATTGATTCACCCCTTAAAAATCTAAAAGGAAATATAAAAGGGTAAAATTAGTGTTGCAAGATTATGATGTGGCAAGAAACATTATATGGAATTGAAAATAAAATTTGTATTTACTTACATGGCATGACACCTTGGATTTGAGGCCTCATTGATGCCCCTCCCCCTATCATTGCCCTATTATTAATTATGTCAGTTTGGTACCTCATGTTTATTACTATTAACAACTCGTTTTGATTATAGCAATTACTAATGGCATAACTCTCGGTATACGTATGAACTCTCTCATTGTTTGCAAAATTGTAATGTACGTTGCTGCTCATATGTCACATCCCGGATCCTGGGTCGTTGGATTTTAAGTGCCTAACGCTGAATTCGAGGTGTGAGTGTGTTACAAAGCATAACGTAAATAAGCTATTCCTTCTAGGCTCTTCATTCTAGGGTCGGCCAACCCATTTTCGGCTCGACAAACTCTTAGTACTTTTCTGCAAAAGATATTAGAGATGGATGGGTGAGCAAACTCACGCCCTTAGTGAGTAGATCATGTAATATGCCACACTACTACAAAAATTGAATCAGACGACGCTACACAATTATCTGTTGTGTGATTGATTTTTTTTTCAGACGTCGTTTTTATAAGAGCAGTCGTCTGATAGGGACTTAGGAATTAGTTCAGAAGACATTTAAGATAAAAACTGTTGTGTGACGCTAAAAAAAATTGAGTGCCAAGTTTCCCACCGCATTAGTGGTGCCAAACCCCATATGAAACCCCAAATTTTCCCCAACATGTATTGATCATAAAAAGAGAAATAATATAACTGTGGTCTGATCAAATAGTTTGATAAAAAGGAGGGAGATTTCCCACCACCATTTTTCACCAAAACCTTGGAGGGAAGTCAAATTGATAGGAGACAAACCCCAAAATTTGAAATGGCTACATTCAAACCACATTGTTATAAAATCCTGTCGTGTGAGTCCTTCTCAAATTGATAGGACTTAGTCCAAATGGGCTTGAAACGCTAACACTTGAGCCAAAAAATTGACAAAAAAAAAAAAACATAAGAATTACATTAACCCTCCATCTCGACAATGCCTTGCTCTCTCTCTCTCTCTCTCTCTCTCTCTCTCTCTCTCTCGACACAGACCTAAAACCAAAACCCTCACCCTCGACAGCTCCTTATTCTCTCAAAAAAACCTAGAGCCAAAACCTCCTCACTCTTCGCCATCCCAATCGCAGCTTGGGAGACCCAGCGAGCCTGCTCCTCCTCCAACTTCACCCGACGGCAACTCAACCTTAAGTCGATTTAGATCTTCTTGTCCGACTTCGATTGGTCTTCCGGAAATCAAACACGGGCTCATCGATACGTATCGCGACAAGTGGTACTCCTCTCGGTAAAGCCATCGTCCCGGTCCTCAATCTCTGAGATTAGATTTCAACTTTGGGTTCCAATTCTCCATTTAGTGGTTTGTTGATTCAAATTCTTTGAATTCATTCTCTGATTTGTTGATTTTTACTTTTGTAGACTCGGTACTGTGCGCGAAATTGAAAAGCTTGACCATGGTGGTTTCCGATTCTTCTTGCTCTGATGCAGATAAAGGTAATTTAGTGAAAACCCCCTTTTGTTTTTTAGGGTTTCTCTGTAAAGCATTGGTCTTTTTCTTCTTTGGGACCCCAATTGAACCCGTTGATTTGAATTTCTTGATTTTTGTCCATGTAGATTTTGCTCGGGGAAATTGTTATAACCCAGAAGTTATTAGCACTACAAAATTCAGGGATGCAGTTGCAAATGACGTCTTAATGGTATCATCTTGCTCTTTTTCATTCTTCTCCATGTTTCTTATGTGCATGGTTAATCAGACTCGGGCTAATTTAATGGTTCTCATGAATTTGAAATATTGAGGCCTTAGAGAAAAGTTTCTTTCATTGGATGGCGACTTGGAATTAGTTTATGTGATTTCATTTAAATTATTTATGATTATGTTCAAACTTGAGTTGTTTGTCCAATTGACACAGCACAACCCTTAAAACGCAGAAAGAAGAGAGAATTGAAATCGACAGAAAGAGTGTGTGAGAGGGAGAGTTTGGTTCGATCGTGGTCTCTGTTGTGGTTCCTCGTCTCGCTTAGATTGATAGTGAGGGAGGTTGTTGATCGGCATAGACAGGTCTCAATTTCCGTTGTTTCCAGCTTGGAGGCATAAAAGGTAACTTCTTGATGTTAATTTTTCATTCAATTTTGTTGGGATTATTCGATTAAGGGTTTTGTGTAAAATTTCATGACCATCAGTTTTGTCTCTCAGATTGTATCTAAATAGCAAAGATGTGATTTTTGGTGTGGGTGGAGGCTTTTAGTTAGGTGTGTTCTTCGTTCTTTCTTTTCTTAAAGGATCACCGATCACCGAATTTCATACATATAGATATGTATCTATGAATCCGTCATGAGTAATTTTTTTGCTTTCTGGCCATGCAGAATTGGAGTGAAGGGGCAAAGTAACATTTGGATCTAGGTTTTGATCAGGTAGCAACTATACTTATCTAATTGGTTGTTTTTTTTTTTCCGTGTTCTTGCAGAACTGGACAAAGCTCTGATTAATATATCATGCCCCCTTTTAGTATGCATCGTGTTCTTGCACAAGTTTTTTTTCTTGCAGAACTTTCTTCTTTGCCCTTAAAATTGTATATTAATCAATTGTAGTAATAAGCTCTAAAATGTTTCTTTACTTGGTAAGATTTGGGTGTTCGTTGAGTGATTTGTTTGCGAATTTTATATCAGATTAGATGCTGTGTCTTCTTTGTTATTTTCAATCAGATTGGTTGATAGTGGTTGCTATTGATCTTTCAATTCTTCATGCATGCGGTTTGCTTTTGTTTTGCAGTCTGTGGGTTTTAATTCCTCAATAGTTGCAAAATCCAAAAAATTTGGAGACTTTCAGGGAAAGGATTGGGCTGAAAACAACTAGAACAGGTTTTCAATCTCACTGATCTTTGTTATACTGTTTTGTGTGTTTGTGTTGGTGTGAGGGGTTGATTACAAGTTCTATATACTTTAAAGTTATTAACTGATGTATGAATGTAATATAAAAAGAGATTAGAACACTTCCAATTTGTCCATTGTTTTCTTCTGCAGCGTTGATTGTAATTGGTAATTATGTAGTATGTAAAGAAACTAATTCATTATGAACATCATCACCATTATCAATATCTGTTAATATGAGTACAGGACTGTTTGACTTGAATATTAGAAACTTCCTGAAAGTGTTTATCTCTACACTTTATTTTTGTATTCATATGTACTGTTCTTTGTGAAAGTGTATCTGTAAGAACTCCACGCCAACGTTGACGGAAATTAATAGGGTAAGCCACTTGCGAAATCGGATCTCAACGTCAATTCTTCCAGATTCAGGGTGAGCTGCTTAATTTTTCTTTGTTCGTGTGATTATGAGTGAATTTTGGGGAAGTCTGGTATGTTGTTTGCTTAGCTTATTGAATATAAAATTAGATGCATGTAAAATTGTGTGGACTTTATGGGAAATTAATTTTTAACTGATGCTTTCTAATGTTTTAGATTATATATTATACAATTCTTATTGTTCCTGTTTCAAATGGTTATGCACTTGCATTTTTAATTTTTCTGAATGAGTAGATATTTTCAATTTCATGTTAATTGTAGTCAATTTTCAATTTGACAATACGAACATATCAGCTTCATAAAATACCGGACACTTATTTCCTACTTGTTCTTTGTCGGCTTTATCAGTTTCATTCCCTCTGCAATTAAAAAAAAAAAAAACATCTATTGAAATCCACACATAACAGCAGGACACTCATGCAACATATAACCAATCCTCTTTATCTCTCAAACCACAAACAACCAACCCTCCTTCAACAATGACTCCCGCAGCAACACGCGGGCAACCTTTGCTAGTAAATCTATGGTGGGATCTTCTTCCCACATCCGTGCCCACATCCGTGTCCATATATACAATATATTGTTTTTCAATTGTTATTCAAATGTTCAATTAATAATTTTTCTATGGCTGTCATGATTTCTTTCCCAACCTTTTTAGATCTTTAGCAATGTGTTATGTGGTTGTCAATGTTTAGCAATGTGTTTCATTGTGTGAAAATTTTGTAGTTTGCAGAGCTTGACCTTTTATATCTTTCAAATCAGCAAATTGATAGGTAGAGTTGCTAGGATGTTCTTTCTGGTGTGAGAAGTGCCTTAGTTCTGGATACCAGGAGATTTTTCCAGGGAAGGTCATATGTGAAACCAAGTTTAAAATCCTACAATGGTTTCATCTCAATTGCAGCAAATGTAGCCCAAAAGGAAATTGATAAGTACATCAAGATACCTTTCAGCTAAGTTGACCTATCAACAACAGTTCCATATCAAATGCCGAGGTTTTGTAGTCTCCTCTAGCTAAATACATCTGCTTAGGTACTTTTGTTTCGGTCCAGAATCTAGTACTTGAACTGTTGGCTGGTTATACATTACTTAATTTGAGTCTTCTTTCAGCATGAGTCTTGATGTTATTTGGTTAGATGGTTGTTGAAGGAAAGACATATGACGTTGATTATGATTTTTTGTATATATGTTCCAGACTAGAATGAGAGTTTTGGGAACTGTTTTTGCAAAGTGAAATTATTTCATCACCTGCTAAGGTACAATTTTAATCGACCAATCATGTCTTACAGTTACTCTCTTATATTGTTAGACAATTCATTTTAGTACTTGTGATTCATATGAGTTAGTAGAGGACAGAGGTTTACATAGTAGCTGATGGAGTACTTTTCTGGAAATGCATAATGTACATTAAAGTCTTTGCATTGTCTGCAGGACAAATGGTTAACTTAATTTGGTTCACACAACACAAATCTCTTCTTAGTAAAGAAGGGGAGAGCCTGTTCTCCAATTGCTCTTGGACAAGAGTATTGGCTGCCCATTCTTACTGGTGCCAACACCAGGCTAAGCAACATGGCAAGCACTAGGCTTGTCCCAAGGATCACAGACAATAACTCAACTTGTAGACATGGAGCTCCAATGTACTCGGCATTGTATAATGTAGAAAAGAGCAAAAGTTGATAGATACAGAGAAAGAAGGCAAATTTACAAATGACCCTCCTAAATTAGTGTATGAATATTTGGGAAATAATTATGTTTGATATCAATTTACTGAATTCATTTAATATGTGGTGGGATTTGAATTTATTTGATTGTTATATATTTTGTAACAATTAGACATCAAGAATAAATGGAAAGCATTGTCCAACATGTTATAACACAGCTCAATATGTAATCTCAAAGCACAGCATCTAATATTCACAATAGCCACAAAATAAAAACTGTCGTCTGAGATTAATACAGATCATGGATGCTATCACAAAATAGTTGTGTGAATAACAGTCACACAACAGTTATAAAGAAAAAATGACTTCTGAATCACAATCACACAACAGGTTCTTAAGTTGCCCGTTGTCTGAGTGACGTTCACACGACAGTTAATGCTGTCAACATGCATGCCGAGTTCTTCAGACGACAGTTCTCTAAATCATGTTTCATCAGACGGCAGCGAGATATACGACAGTCAGCTCCGCATCAGACGACAGTTTTTAGCCGTCGTCTGATTCAATTTTTGTACTAGTGCCAGTCAAGCAATGTCATTTTACATACACTAGAAAGTAATATATCATATACACAACAATTCATCACATCGCATATTCCTTTCGTAAGTCATAACATGGTTATCCTTATATCAGGTTTCTCTACGGCACACTGATGGCCTTCTCCATCCCTATACAACTATGCGACACACTATTTTCTTAGTATAACCCATATAGAAGTTCACATATTTCATGACTAGTCAAACAATTGATCCAGCGAATAATATATATATATATATATATGGATATTCGCAAATGAACATGCTTCACTTGAAAATAGAAACGTATTACAAAAATAGCTAAAATAATGTTTTTCCACCATTTTTATAGGAAATAAGAATATTTGAAACATGTTACACAATTCACTCATCTCAACAACATAAATCACCTCCCAGAATACCAATTGTAAACTAAGACTCCTAATAGGAGCCTTCACTACTACAAAAAGGTCATCAGACGACGGTGGATTTCTGTTGTCTGATGACCAAGCTCACCGTGGTCTAAGTGAGTGTTGTGTGATTGAAAAATCAGACAACGGTGATTTCACCGTTGTGTGATAATAGTTTGCTCAACAGAAATACTTATTTCCGTTGTGTGAGTTCTGCGCAGCATGTGCCTGGCATGGCATGCGCGGCGATGCCTCGGCACATTCAGACAACAGAAGAAAGAATTCACTGTTGTGTGAGATTCATAACACACAACAGATATAACTCATTCTTTGTTGTCTGAGATTCATAACACACAACAGATATTACTCATTCTTTGTTGTCTGAGATATGTAACACACAACAGATATTACTCATTATTTGTTGTCTGAGATTAATAACACACAACTGAAGTGAAATTATATCCCTTGTCTGTTGATTACTCAGACAACGGAGATGATTTCATTTCTGTTGTGTGTTATGAATCTCACACAACAGAACTTTATTTTCTTTTGTTGTTGGTTGTTACTTCACACAACTACTATATTTGATTTCTGTTGTGTGTTATGAATCTCACACAACAGAACTTTGTTTCTTTTGTTGTTGGTTGTTTGTTCACACAACTATTCTATTTGGTTTCTATTGTGTGTTATGAATCTCACACAACAGAACTTCGTTTCTTTTGTTGTTGGTTGTTAGTTCACACAACTACTCTATTTGGTTAGCTGTAGTGTGAATATTGTAATCAAATTGAGTAACAAACCAGTGACTATTGGACAGTAATTACCACATCAAAAGTACTCAAATCCATATCATTCCATTACCATTTTTCAAACATCCATACATTCAAGTGACTAGGTAATGTACCAAACAAGAAAGCATTCCTAGCTAGCTACACATGAATCAAAAGCTGATATAATATCTTTTCGCATCAACAAAACCTTCTTGTGCCATTTGCAAATGTCTTTCTCCATCTATGTTACTTGATACCAATAGAAAGTTCATACCATACAATTGAGTTTGTAAGGAGCCATTCTGCATCATTTCATACACAAGAAACCTTGTTTTTCCATGAACACAGTAACCCAAAAGTTTGATGATGTTTTGATGCCGAATTTTTCCCAACCAGTTCACCTCATTCTGCAAAGCAAAACAAGGTTTCATAAAACACAGGACCTCAACAAGAGAATCAGATTCAGGAAACTGAATCCAGAACCAGTTTTGGATGGAATTACCTCAAATTCTCTTTCAGCATCCTGTCTTATGCCGTTTACTTTCTTAACAGC
This sequence comes from Rosa lucieae, assembly GCA_024704745.1. Classification (NCBI taxonomy): domain Eukaryota; kingdom Viridiplantae; phylum Streptophyta; class Magnoliopsida; order Rosales; family Rosaceae; genus Rosa; species Rosa lucieae. Next base: position 82,371,185 of record CM045496.1, on the reverse strand, counting down.
TGCAATGAATTTTCCATCAAAACTAGCCCTGTAAACAGGTCCGAAACTACCCTCACCCAAAATATTACTTTCACTGAACTTGTTTGTTGCAGCTTCCAGCAATTGATAATTGAATACAACAACCGAACCCTTTCTATTCCCCAACATCAAGGAATTAAATTCAACCATAAGTGCACTCAATGGCGTCCCTATTGGAACCTCTTCACATGCATACAAAGAAAGAAAGAGAAAAGAAATGATGAGCATTATTGACTTATAAATTAAGTAGGAACTTAAATTTAAATGAAAATTGAATGAGAAGAGGATACCGTTACTTGACACCACCAAGAGAAAAGTAAAATGACTTAGATGGAAGGGCATTGTAGTTCCATGAGCAAATTACAGGTGAGTTTGGGATTGCAATGGCTTAATCATTGGTGAAACTGCAAGCATCAGTTCTTGAATATTATCAATCCAAGGACAGCGCCCACTTAGGTCTCTAGGACTAGTAAGACATTTTCACATAAACCAACTCAAATATCAAACTCGGGCAAAAGCCACTGAGGTTTCTAAGACTCGTAAGACATACATTTGAAAAACATTCCAAGTTGCCAACTGCACCTTATAAAAGTCTTCGACTACGGCGGAGATGGAATCGTAGTCGAGGAGGTCGATCTGGAAGAGGCGGAGGCGCGTTTGGGCTCCTTCTAGGGCTTCTAGATGCTTCGTCTCGCCGTCGTCCTCTGCAAACTTTTAAAAAAAAAACAACTTTTTAATATCTGAATATCTGAATATCTCAACTTTTTAAAACACTCCCTACTATATTTCCTATCTAATTTCTAGAGGATCTAGTATGAATATCTGAATATCAATAGACAGTTGAATTCCTCAAGTTAAAATAGACATAAGATATATTATTTAGCCTTGAACCATAATTTGAAATAAAAATCAAATCAAACCAAAAAATGCTAAGAATAGCTTCTGAAATATAAACATGAAATTAGCAATATCACAGTTAACTGTTTAACTTTAGACTTGGTTATTCAAATATAAATCGTTAAATCTTGATCAATGTACAACTACCTCTGATGCTTTATTGCTTGTTGATAAAGAAAATCAATGCCATAAGCTCATCAAGGACATACAATTCAAATCTAATATTTTGGCTATTAATTATGAAACAAAATAACAATGAGATTCTGAAATTAATTATGAAACAACCAAAATTAACTTGAATACAAATTTATACAGTAAAAACAAAAGGAGGAAAAAAAAAACACAAAATGATATTCTCAAAAATTGAATGAGACTACCAAACTCTATATACCAACATCAGTAAAAGATGATCAGCAACATAAAAAAACAGAGTTTGTTTTGAAGATAGGTAGGCAGACATTCAGAACGTTAAAAGCAAAGTAGTGAACAGTCAGTCAGTCAGATATGAACAGTATAATCATTGATAAGAGTCTTTTCTTTCTGGTCAACCAACCCATTGGTTTAATAATCATTGATTTTTTTTTGTTTAATTGCACCAAATTCTGCTTCAGTCATTGCATTCCCACTAAGAGAAAGAATTCGAAAAATAGATGTTAAACCAACAAACCCAGCAACTGTTCAAGATAAAAAAGAACAAAGAATGAATTTACAAAACCAAGAATGAAGGGGAAAAAAAAACAGAATCTGCATTAGTGAACAATATCTATTAGTAAAATGGAAAACTTCTTTCAAATCACAACCAAACAGAGAAATCCAATCACTGATTGATCAAAAGCTCAAATTTATACAGACATCTATAGAAGAAACACATAAGACTTGCTGCAACTGACACAAAACTCAATCAATATTTTCCATAAACACCCGGTCTGCACTCATACACAAACAACTTTAAGCATACCTTGCACGATAGGGGCATCTGCACAATGCGCGAAGGAGCACAGCCAACTTCCCAATCTGCATCCTTCAAGCAGCCATCGAAGCCTAAAGCCTATGGGTCGTTCAAGACCACCACTGAGTTCTTCATCTGCTTATTCAAATCTCCCTCTCAAATGTGTAACCTCCTGCAAAACACAGCCATAAATCAATCACAGCTTTCTTCAGATTATAGGGTCAATTCTTGAAAACAAAGTTAAGCTTATAACACATTTCTTTGTTTGACAGAACCCAAAATTTTACTAAAAACATAGAACTATTCAAATTGCCAGCTAAATAAATAAGCTTAGATGGCACTAATACAGCTCAGACTAAAATCACAAAAAAAAAAAAAGTGAAAAACGGATATCATGAAAGGAAAGACCAAACAGGTTTGAAGGACTTGGAATTGGAATATACTCATATTGTTAGAGACACACTGAAACACATTCTCACATGGCTTTCAGACTATGTCAAGCCTTAAAACTCTTATGGATTTAAGGATTATAAAGCCGCAAACGTGAAAATCAGCTCCAACCTTGAAACTGAATCAAACATAGAAATGTTTTACATGAACTACAATTTTCTACAATAGTTAAGAAAGTGACAATTTCAGCTTAAAAAACATCAAAACTATCAAGAAAACCCTATAATTGAAATCAAAACACAAAAGATGAAGGGGACACATGCAAAAGATAATCAACACAACCCATAATTTATCTCATACAAAACTGAGTCTGGAAATAGAATTTGCCGTCACAATTTGATGGAGAAGAGCAGTCCACACCTTGTTCTCTCCCTGTGCAAGTCCAGCAAAAAAGCACAACTGCAGTTTTTAAGAAAAATACTCAATCACCCACAAAACGAAAGCCATATGCACAAACCAAAACTAAAGATTCAATTATGAAGAACCCAACAATCAATTACCAAGAAATTGAAATAGTTTACCTCAGAATTAGAAGTATTGTTGGCGCCGGACCCGGATTTAATAGTTTACCTCAGCACCACTTCCTTCACTATCTACCTCTCTCTCTCTGGAGTGAAGTAGGCAAAGACACGATAGCACTGACCCGGATATGGTTGTTGCTTAAGATACATAATTTCCAACGGGAAAAAAAATTACTACCGGAGTAGTCCTGACATATTGCAAACATAAATTTACAGATTACTGTGCTAAAAATTTGTAATGACAACTAAAGCATGTCGTTCAGAATATAAAATCCCCAAGATAAAGACTTCAGACGAATAAATTTTGAGCTAGACTTGTGTATTCAGATAAGAGGCCTCTACCTTGAGAAGTAATGTACTTCGGTTCCATGCACCAGTTGCATCACCAACTCTCATAGCCAGCTGCGGGCTCACAACTTTTCCAACTTCTATGCCCTGCTATTAATATACAGACCCATACTTAATTTGTTCATTTAAGCATTTTGAAAAACAAACAATACACCAAAATACAATGAAGAAATCTTCTCCGTAAGGTACTTCAATTAGACATTTATAACACATATGAAGACAATATTAGCAAGAAGGTGCATCTCATTAAGCATTTACAAGCTCATTAAGAACTAGGACAAAAGCAACATACCTATTTTCACCTGATGCCAAACGATCAAGCAAGTCATTCAACTCCTTAATCATTAGTCCACCTGAACTAAGTCCTTGTCTCCATTGCAGCACCGGGTGTTTATTCCAACAGATCAATAAGAGGCGACAAACCTCCAACATCAACTATGAGATGTTGATTTTCCGGCTTAACGGCGATGAGATTAAGCGCGAAAACACTTTCTTTCTCGACCTCGTGCTCAGACGGAATCAGACAGTGGCTTCCACCTCTCTCCGGCGGCGGCGCCCGTAGTTGATTAACCAGAGCCGGAACTGCTCCGCATTCCACTAAGTCTTTCAGATTGTCCTCGTTCTTGGCGAGTTCGACAAGGGCTCGGGCGGCGACCTTGGCGGCGGCGTGATCGGCGTCGAAGGCAGAGAAGGTGGAGTCGAGAACCTTGACGTGGACGCGAATCTCAAGAAGCGGACCTTGGGGATCGACGGCCGGAGATTTACGATCCAGCTCGTTTTCTTGGGTTTCTTCTACGAAGTCTTGTTCCAGCTTCGGCTTCAGACTGCGGCGACTGGTGGTGACGGAGCGGCCGTCCATGGAGGATCTCACTGGGTTTTTGGAATCCAAACGCAGCTGACGTAGCTCTGCTAAAATCTCAGCCTGGATTGTTGATTGTTGGGCGCGGATGGCTTCAAAAGAGTCCTGCGTCTTCGAAATCCTTGCCTCCAATTGATCTTTATGGACCTGGTCAAGTTCCATTGAAATTGGGCGAAGCTGAAGGGCAGGTTCAACCTGCTTTAGATTTGGATGAGGGTGAACTGGGGTTAGAGGTGATTGGGGTGTGGTGGTGAGAAGCCCAGGACTTGAGTAACTTTGGTTTCGAGAACACGGGTAATTGTGTGGCGAAGGTGTAGCGGTGCTCAACTGAGCGTGATTTGCAGAGAGGTGTGGAAATTGGTGAGGAAAAATATATCCATTAATGAGATGGCATGGGTTTCTAGGTTTAAGATCGAGAGAGAGCTGGGTGTCTAGTGTTGAGAGGAGGGCTATGTTTTTTTCTTTTCGACACGATGCGGCAATTAAACCTAACTAAAAATTCTCCAAGTTATTCACACAACAGAAATTTCAACAACTGTCGTCTGAGTGCAGCACTAAAAATCAAAATGTGAAATCATGGAGGGAAACATGGCGCCTTCAGCGTTTTGGCTCAAAATGTTGCTTTCCAGTTCCATCTTCACACAACAGAAAATCTTAAATCTGTTGTACAATTACAACAGCTTGCACTAGGCCTATCTAGGGGAACACATTCAAGCAAGTTTCCTCAAATTTTGATTACTGGTTTTTCAATCACACAACGGAAATAGTATAACCCGTTGTCCTAGTAGCCCAAATTTCAATGTTTCAAGAGCCAACCAAGACTCCAAAGTGGAGGGAAATCTGCCGCTAATTTTTTTAAGACTCAGACGACAGACATTACCACATTTCCGTTGTGTAATGTAGTTCTGATAAAAAAGTTTTCACTTTGTTGGCATTCACACAACAGAATATAACAACTACCGTTGTGCAATAAAGCTTATTTAAACACACAACAGATGATTTTTGTTCCGTTGTGTGATTAGTGTTGTGTGAATAACTTTTTGTAGTAGTGCTTCTAAAAATAACCGTATGATCCAACTCAAACCTTCATAGGTAGAAAGAGGGCATCAAGAGGAATTTATAGCCTTTTTGTGGACCTTGAATCAGAGTTACGAATTAAAAATTATTATCCATCGAAGTTTTATGGAGAGAAAGATAGAGAGAGAAAATGACCTCCATAAATAGAAAGAGGGCAACAAAAAGAACTTATGCCATGTTTGGTTCACGGAAAGTAGGCATAATGAAAGAAAACTTGTTCATTTCTTGTATTTGGGATACAAAAGGAAAGGAAATACTTTCCTGAAGGAAGGAAAAATAAGGGGGAAAATGGTTTATTCCAAACACCAAAGGAATCACTTCCTCCAATTCTTTCCTTGCATTTATTACTCACATAACATTATTTTATTGCATTAATTATAACTTTTTTAACAACTTTCATGATGACTTGCCTAATGTTATCAAATATCATAGTGGAAAGTTGTTGGGAAATTTCATTTCTCTTCCTATGGAAAAGACAAAGGAATTACTTTTCTTTTTGTGAACCAAACGAGACTTTATAACTTTCCGCAGATCTTGAATCAGAGTACGGATCAAAAATTAAGTTTGTATTCAAGTAAATCTCTATTTTGTGTTTGGCCCAAACTCTAGGTTACTTGACCTAGTGGTAATATGGTTTTAATTAGAGAGAATCTCAGAGAATATCTTAGAGATATCCATTCATTGTATGATTACATTTTCTTGTACAATTCAGATTCTATGCATAGTAATCCTCTATATAAAGAGGCCCCTATTATCAATGAGAACACACAGCGATTTTCTCTCAAATATCGTTTTCCTAAAACACGTTATCAGCAAGAAGTCATAACCCTGAAACCCTAAAAACGTAGCCTTCAAACCCTAGCAACCACTGCCGCATATATTGAAGCTCTCAATCTCAGGAGAAAAAAACCGGCGGCGCCACCCCAAGAACCGATTGGAAAATACCCGAATTGGCTGCAAGAAGAGAACTATAGATCCCTGACCGGTTCTCGGTCTTTCAGACCCCCTTTCACCATGAAAGTCGGCCACCATCACCGCCCTAATCCCAGATTCCAGGAACCTGGAACATCATCTCAGGAACTGGCCATAATCGCACCGGTCTGGCCACTCAAATTTGCTGCACCATTGTGTCGGACTAGCCTACCTAGTTCATTGTCCAAAGCAGCCTCCAGCACAGCCCAGCCCAGCAGAGCGTCGACGTCACCTTCGCCCAGTCCCTTTCGCGCGCTAGCATGCTTGTACAAGATTGGTGACGAGGCAGCGGCCCTGCCGGAGAACTAGCAGGAAGAAGACCGAAGAACAAAAGAAGAAAATAGATGGGTGTGTGACCCACGATAGTGACCCAACCCAGAAAAGGAGGCACGACCCGCAATAGAAAAAAGGAGGAACGCCAGCCCAGCAAAAGGGAAAAAGAAGTGGGCCTGGGCAGATGCAGGGAAAAAAAAAAAAAAAACAGGCCTGCGCCAAAAAAAAAAGTAGGAGAAAGAAAAGAAGGCAAGGGAATTGCACCAGCCAAGCTTTCCCAGTCAATCACCTCCGCTGACGATTTCCAGCCACCTCCGGCAACATTTTCAGGCAATTTTTCTGACGACTCTCCGACACTTTTTCCGGCTAATTTTGACACCTTTTGAGGTACGTTTTCAAGGTTCTTTTAGTTCCCGTTTTTGAAGTTTTTTATTTATTGTTTTTCTCTTCTTTTTCTCGAGGACTTGCAAACTCCCTTCTTCTACCCCCCTTTCTTCATCATAGGGGAGACCTAATTAAGCCGAACTGTGGGGTTCGTGCTTACTCCAAGCTTGGAGCTTGTTGAGATCCCCAAACTTAGAGTTTGTAGAGAATTTATGATTGACCACTTACGTCATTGTTTCGATCTAATCCAATACCTCTTGAAATTGAATTTCTTGGAAGCAATTACGCTCAGAAATCCATAATTTCTTGGGAGCAACTACGCTCATAAATTTTATATATTTTTGTGGTAGCCTTTTACGCTCCGAAACTAACCCTAATTTCTTGTTCTCTTTCAAGATGAGTAACCTGAACAAATTGAACTTTACTCCATTGGGAACAACTGGCTCTGGATATCATAGGAGGGTTCGTGATGTCCGCCAGCATCTCAAGGCTGATGAAATCCTGGATATGATTCTCGAGCCTAGCCAGGACGTGCTAACTGTTGACCAATCTCAATCTTTGGAAGCAAATAGAGCTGCCTTAGGAGGCAAATAAGGCTAAAGCTATTATCCTAATGACTCGTCTTATGGATGATTCGCTCCAATACGAGTATATGAATGAAGAAGACCCCAGAAAGCTGTGGGTCTTACTCGAATAAAGATTTGGCAACGTCTGTGACTCCCTGCTTCCTGACCTAGAAGTGAGATGTCATAGCCTCCGCTTTTGTGATTTCAAATCAGTTCTTGACTACAACTCGGAAGCACTTCGCATTAAATCCTTAATGGAATTCTGTGGTAAAGAGATCACAAATGCGATGTTGATTAAGAAAACTCTCTCTACCTTCCCCATCTCTGCATTGAAGGTTGCTAAGAACTATTGAATCGATGTTACTAAAAGACGGATCACAAGGTTTCATGAGCTCATTTGAGCTATGAATGTTGCTGAAAAGCATGACAACATCCTTGTGAAGAACTATAATTCAAGATCCGTGGAAACAGAGCTTATTCTGGAATCCAATTATAGTCACGCCCCTAAGAGAGGGAGCCAAGAGCGAATCCCTAATCTTAGGGATACTTCTAGACGTTCTGGTCCATATAATCGCTCTACTTGGGAAGGAAACCACCAAAATAGGCTAACACAGAATCGAATAGGTCAACGTGGAAAGAGAGAGGGAGGCAATGCCTCTGGCCATGTTGGTGGCGATACCAACACTAAGAGCCATCTAAATGACGCTTTCAAAGCATCTCAATTAATGGAGTCTGAGTAAGTGATGTATGTTCTAAATGTGGAGTATCCGGTCATTGGGTACACATTTGTAGAGCTCGTGAAGAAATTGTCACTGCCTACAAAGCAAGAGAACCTCACTATGTGGAACAAGAAGATCAAGAAGAGTGAAGGGTGAAGGGTTGAAGACTACAAATCTGGCTGGGATCAATAGATCGCTAATTCTGTTTAAGTCTTTATTTTTCCAAGAGATGTAATAGGCAATTGCCATATATTTTTGTAGTAAATGCCAATGGTTTAGTCTTTCTTCAAAGTAGGCTCACCCAAAGTAAGTGTGATGTCTAGGAAGGTTCTGAGATTAGTGGTACTTAAGAGAGTCTTGCTCCGCCGACATATCTCTACTTACCTGGTCACATTTATTTTGGAATTGCCGAAAGAAGTTAGACGACTACCATTGTTTTGCATTAGCTAGCATTTTGGATTAGATTTTCTTTGGTCAAAGAGACAATGATGTAACTCCGTTGGCTTATGAATAAAATTTCGAGTTCTTTTCATTATGACTCCATTTTGATTATGAGCATATTACTTTGTGACGACGATCGCTGGGCCATCGATATTAATTCAAGGACCTGGAATAAGCCAAGTTCCACTTGCCAAATGGCACCTTGATTATTGTCACAGAAAATCTCTACACTCTTAGGGCAAATCATACCCTATGAATAGCCAACGAATTCCATGAGAACACTCATGTAGAGAACGGAAATGAGTTCCTTTGAAATACCTCTAATGATTGTGAGCACAGGCACGTCTTTGAGAAGATTATGTGTCTCTCTAGTGGATTTTATGTCACTATTCGAGCTATTAAATCCAATCAAGTTATGAGTGAAGATCTCTTGGATTTAGACACATATTGGCTTTGTCACGACAGGATAAGTCATCCTAGTCATGATATGATGATTAGTCTACTAAAGACTTCACATTGACATCCTTTCTTTAGAGCGAAACGAAGCATGAATTAAAAGTTGATTCCTGAATTAAGTGCGACCAACGCTGCTGCCTAGGGCACCGCCTCCTTCCACCACCAGCCTAGGGTTGGCGCAGTCTCTATCCATGACGCCATGGATGGCGTTCATCATGGTAATGGCGCCCCAGGTGATGTTGCAATCACCAACTTGCTTCAAATAACGTTTCAGACGCTCAGGCCCAACCACAATCTTCATTGGTTGCTTCTAAGGCCTATCGCTCGATTTACAAAGCCTGTTCCTCATGGAAATAAAGACTGAGACCGTCCTATGCAAAGGATATGAAAATACTCATTCTTTCTTACATAGAATCTGTAGGGATTCTGTGGACTAGTTCAACCAACTTGTGGACATTTAAATATCTCATGATGTTGGTTGACACGTAAGCACGCAGGTCACGTGTTATGCCATTGTCCACTTATAATGCTGCTTATGCTACACTCCTAGCACATATCATATGACAACGGGCTCACTCCCCGGATCATCATATTCCGTCAATTGGACTTGACGATGTTAGAGAGTTTACATCGAAGACTTTCGATGGTTATTTCAATAGGACTGATGTTGGACATCATATTCCCATGTACATAGCCAAATGGTCTCGCGGAGACGACTACGATGGTAGTTAGGACATTGGTAATGCGCACCAATCTCCTTATATCCTCTTGGGTGATGCAATATCACATGCAGCTATGCTAATTCATCTACGACTTACCGCCACTCAATCTACCTCGGCATTACAGTTAGTGACTGGGTACAATTATCGTACTTACGCATATTTGAGTATGCCATTTATGTATCAATTGCACAGCCATAGCTCTCTATGATGGGTCCTTACAGACGAATGGGCAACTACGTTGGATTTGAGATTCCAACAATCGTCCGCCACTTAAATGCCCTTGCTAGGCGATCTCCTTACCGCTGGATGTGCTAATGTCACTTTGATGAGATAGTCTTCCCGTCATCAGGGGGAGATAAGAACACGAATGTTCAGCAAGAACGACAGGAATTGTCGTAGTCTGTCCCCCACTATGTCTCTTCTCGATCCCCGTTAAAGTGACGAGATCACACAAATATGTTGCAAACATGCCAGCAAGGAAAGACGTCCCTATGAGAGGACGTAGCGCCACCCTACACGGAGGTAGGCATGGCACCAACGCCAAAGAAAGTGGCACTCTGGAGTTATAGGCCATGGCCCCAGCAAGGATGCATGTGAGGCCCGTGAGTTCGAAGGATACTTTGGTACATTCCAATCCTTTGATCATCAAGAGTCAAAATCCGTCTCATGAGAATCTTCTAGATTATGGTTATTGTTGGGGGACGCCTCAACGTCAGAACTTATTCCTGAGAATATAGAGCTCTATGAAAATTACACTAGTGCACATGAGACGTGGGATAGAAACTCCATCATAATTGATGATGTAGCTGAGAATGAGTTTGTTGAGTCCGATGATATCGAACCACACTCCGTTGATGAATGAATGCCAATGTAGAGAAATTTGGCCTAAAGGGAAAGATGCGATACAGGTTAAGTTGAATTCTCTAACGAAGAGGAAGGTTTTCGAGCCGGTGATGCCAACACCTCCTAACATAAAACCTATTGACTAATGGGTATTCATTAGAAAGCGTGATGAGAAAAAGAGATGGCAATCTCGCCTTATGGGGCAAGGCTTCTCACAAAACGCCCTGGAATCAACTACGATGAGATATATTCTCTCATAATTGATGTCATTACACTCCACTTCCCTGTCAGTTTGGTAGTTTCCTAATAACTGATCACGCAGCTTACGAATGTGGTCACTATGTATCTATATGGGATCTAGATACGGAATATACATGAAGATTCATGGTGAATTTCATTTACCCAAGTCAAGTGGCTCTAGACCAAGTGGCTCGTTTTACAAAGAGATTGAAATGCTCACTAAAGTGACTACTTGATTGGGAAGGGATAAGCCTGCGCGTTTCCATAACAAGTTTCGGATTCTATCGCGGTTCATGTTGGACATAATCTTCATTGGAAGCCCTTAAAGAGTTAAGGGAAACCGCTGAACACTTGAAATCCGAGTTTGAGATGAAAGATTTTGGGAGAACACGATTATGTCTCGGTTTGGAACTTGAGCATCGTGTTGATAGATGCTTAGGCATTTTGACAAGGTCAAGCCTTCAAGCACCCCCATGATCGTCCGTAGTCTTGATCCTGAAAATGATCTTCTTCGTTCAAAGGATGATGACGAAGATGTGCTAGAGGCAGGAGTGCCTTACTTGAATACAATAGGCGCATTATTGTACGTATCTCAATGCACAAGACCGGACATCTCATTTGTAGTGAACTTGTTAGTTAAGGTATAGCTATGTGCCAACGCGACGCCATTGGATTGGTGTAAAAGATATCTTTCGGTACTTGAGATGTACGATTGATATGAGCTTGTTCTATCCCTAGATGATGGATTCGAACCCATCACACACTAGGAACGCCGCCAACACTGGCCTGCGTCTACTATCCCCATCCCAAAATGACATGTGTTTTGGAAGGTTTTGCTGATATTGGATATCTCTTTGACCCATACAAAGGTCATTCCCAAACTGGTTAAGTGTTCACCATGGGAAAAGACCGTGATATCTTAGAGGTCTACAGAACAGACCTTAGTCCCTATATCTTCGAACCATGCAGAGATTATTGCTCTTCACAAAGTGGTTCGTGAATGTTTATGGATTGGATCCATAATTACGCATGTTCGAACAATTGTGGTTTGAAGTCTACCACAAATGAGCATACAAGTATTTAGGATAATGCTACTTGCTTTGAACAAATGAAGCAGGGTTACATCAAAAGTGACAACACCAAGCATAATCAACAACAACAGACTCTCCTCAAGTCAAAGTGAACTATGTTCAATCTGAGGACAGTATGGCAGGCTTGCTCACTAAGTCATTGCCTAAATTCCACTTTCGAGAAATATGTTGGTAGCATCGTTTGCGGAAGTTATCCGAACTCTTATGACCGTAGTCATCAGGGGGAGATGCAGATATCAGGGGGAGATGTCTACATGTATAGTTTCGAAATGTGAAGGGTGTGTTGTGCTCTTTTTCCCATTCGACCGAGGTTATTTTTGTCCCACTGGATTTTTGTTACTAGGCAAGATTTTTAGCGAGGCAACGAGAAAAGCGCTGTGTTTGGGCAACACAAGGGGAAGTGTTCAAGTAAATCTCTATTTTGTGTTTGGCCCAAACTCTAGGTTACTTGACCTAGTGGTAATAGGGTTTTAATTAGAGAGAATCTCAGAGAATATCTTAGAGATATCCATTCATTGTATGATTACCTTTTTTTTTACAATTTAGATTCTATGCATTGTAATCCTCTATATAAAGAGGCCCTATTATCAATGAGAACATACAGTGATTTTCTCTCAAATATCGTTTCCCAAAAATAGATTGAGAGAGAAAATGTAAAGAGAACAGAGAGAGATAATCTCTTAAAATTGACACGTGTCAAATAAAGATTGGTGGCCTTGGTGCCACTTTTTAACACCACCCAAACAAAACCATATAGAGTGTTTCTATCGAGACCTCCAAATCTGCTCACTTGACCTCATTCATAATCGAATTATTAAACTACATATATAACCTACTATAAAATGACTGTTAAGGACAATAATTATATCAAAAAAATATTATTTTTATTTCTCTAGACTTTCCAATTCAATAATAATCAGATCGCATACTTCATTATTTTCCTTATCTATTTTCATTTTCCAATTTCACTACATACTCATTAAAGCATTCATATATATATTTAATAAGAACTAAAATTATGATTAAGATCATGTGACATAAAAATATATGATATACATGTTGAACACATATTGTGAGGGAGAGCAAAATAAATCATATTATAACCTAAATCTAAGTCTATATATTATATTTGTTAAAAAAAAAAAAAGAGCTAGCATTTATAGAAAAACTAAATAAAAAAATTAAATAATTAATCATGAGGTGCAGAAAATAGAGAAAAAAAAACATTAAGAAAAAAATGATTACTCTTTTTTTTTGTGCACAACTAAAAGAAAAAAAAAGTTTTAAAAAAAAATCACACAATAGTTCATGGTATTTTCTTATTGATTAGAAATTATTTTTGATTTTTTTTATTGGATAAGAGATTTATGTTGTCTGATTAAGGAATATACATGTAATTAAAATTATAGAGTAATTAATCATTGAAATGACTAAGTTTTTTTTATTTTTTTTTGAAGAAAAGTTTTTATTTTATTTTAAAGATAATAGCTTGTTTGCAAATTATATGAGTGAGGTTATTTAAGGAACTTTAGTGAGGTGTAGTGAGTAAATTTAGTATTTGAAAATTTGATAGGAGGTGCAAAAAGCATAGAGGTCAAGTGAGCAAATTTGAAGGTTCCAATAGAAAAACTCAACCATATATTATCATATGTCCAATGAATAAGACTGATGATGACATCAACAGCATCCACGTGGATGATGTCAGCATCAGTTGGCCTCCCCTACAAGTCCATTTGTCACCCTAACAACCAATAGAATTTCGCCACATCAACATATCTATTTTCTTTCAATTAAACTTCAAAAATTCCTTCAAAATAGGTTGAGAATCTAAAAAATTCATCGAAAAATGCTGCAAACTAGTGGCGACATCTACTTTCCTCTTCCAACCTCAAATATAAAATTCGAGCAATTTCAAAATTCGAGATCTCACATCCCATTATCACTTGATTTGATGCGTAATTTCTATGGTTAGAGCTTGAGCCTCATTGATTTGTTGATTGTATTAGAGATGATATGTGTGTGTGCACGTGCGTGCTTATAACTAATCATACTATATAGAGTTTTGTCACTATGTCCTCCCCTGTGTATTCTACCCGATGTATTCTAATTTCAAGTATTAATAATATGGATTGCTAAGCTGCTTTGGCTTAGCGTCTCCCTTTGGAAAAAAAATTATAGCAATTAAAAGGCTCTGATCAATAAGGGATTAATTGCTATAAATATTTAAGGGAGCCTTTGATACGTCCTTGATTAGTGAAGTACTCATTTTTTATCACACAAATGTGGTATAGTGTAGTAGAAAAGAAAACTTCATTCATTAAACAAAAGATTACATTGAGAAAAATCATAAAATAAAAACTACTCATATGCCTAAAACATAGAACTGTAATAACAGATACCATCAGTTAATGAGGTCTAAATTCTAATCATAGTGATTGCCTTTCTCTCCAAGTTATTGATAGTGTTTGAACCCAAAATAACATTTTTTCCCGACGAGGGAGACTCGAAGAAATCCGGGCCAATATCAGTGGCCCAAGATATATATTTTCAATAAGCTCGGAATATATTGTTTAGAGGCTAAATAAAACCTACTTGGAGGCCAAACAATCTTGAGGCAAATCCGGATATTCATCGATTTACTATTAATGATCATATATTTGGTAATTAATGGTGGTTTATTTGGTTGATTCCAAAAGGTGATTGGTGCAGAGAAAGAGCAATCATGTGGTCCATGCAATTAATGTGCAATGACATATATGGAAGCATGCAATCATGCTTGATGGTGGTCAAAGAGGAATATATATGATGTATGTATGGTGGCTCATGCATGGTTCAATTAAAGGAGGTTCCTCATGCAATTAAACATGCTGTCCTCCTCTCCGCATATTCAAGAGTGTATTTATGGAATTAAATAGCATGGTGGGCCATCATTCACTACCAATGGTGTGCAAGCGAGCAAGTCTTCCATGCAATTATGCAATTAAGGTGGATGTGGAACTATTTGCTGCCAATATATATATATATATATATATATATATATATATTGCATGGAGCTACCGGGTCCTCGCGAAGTCACGAAGATATATATGAATATATATATATACGTGCATATCCTACCACATCCAAGAGGAAGATTACGTCCAGAACTCTAAGAGGCAATTAATCCTTGCCTACATTCTAGCTACGACAGAGGATAATTATTAATTGCCTACGATAGTTATCAAAACTATTAAGAGTTTTGATTTGATTCAAGGTCAATAACTGTGGCCTAAAATATAGTATTTCATTCCTATTTAGAAGGAGAATCTACGAGTAGCCTATATATAGAGGCTAAAGACGACACAACAGGGACCTTTCTCGAATCAATCAATCCCAGCGATTACAAAGCCTCCCCGGAGCAAACCTTCAACCCTGTTGAAACCCGGCGACCGTACTCTCAGTCCTAGTCTATTTGAGCCGACTGTCAGTGCCACTGCCACAGATACTACCAGCGAAACAAGGGTAACGCCCTCGCAACCCAGCGAAGCTAAAGATACGCTTTAGCAGAACCCGTGCTTTCTCAGAACTTCCCAGTGATTGCTCTGCTCAATCTACAACGTTGAGTATCGATTTGGTGACCGAAGAGATCACACCCAAAGTCCTTATCCGAAAGGCTAGAGAAGAATCCTGTGGCGAGGTTGGTGCTCTCCTCGTCCACAACGCTTGAAGAAGAAGTCAGGTCAAGGGACTCCCCCGACGACTGCACCCCACGGTGCTGGCACGCCTGCGCACACGCTCAAAAGAGACAGTTTGCACACCAACTGGTTTTGGAGCCAAACAGATAGTATTGTCATGACACGACCTCACAACCAACATTAAAATGAACCACTTCATCCTCTTTCAGACCATGTCTCAAAACACCCAAACAGCATATACGGACAATTCACCACTACGTTCCTAACAAGAAGACACCTAAATTAAAACACTTAATTTCCAGAAATAATGCCATAGAAAATATCAATATCACCAAAACTCCTAAACCCTAGCTCTACAAAAGTATGAACTTATTCAAAGCAATTAAAACCTAAAAATGAAATCCTAAAAAAAACTATATACAAAAAAAAATCTATGTCGCCTGGAGTCGCATACTACATTCAAGAATCTAATGTCACTTTTCTAATGTCTATCAACAACAGTTGGCACAGCCATAGTAGGATGAAGAGCATCTTCAATCTTCATAAGCCAAATTCTAAAAGATAGAAGATAATCAAGATATATAGGAATAGAAGAAAACTAAACGGTGACCTTCTGCTGACGCAAGGCAGCTCCGATGGGAAGGAATAAATAAAAGGACGCTATATTCCTTTCTCTTCAGCGGTTATCACGTGTTCGAGCCTGGTGCTAGATTTTTAAAATCTATTTTAGCATAGGGGATATAATTTGAAAATCTGACCCAATTGGGCTCCTCGTTACCACTCGTCATGACGGTCATGTTATAGAATAATTGAATATCTATATATATATATATATATACCCTGTTCCTCACACCCTAAACTCTTCATTTTTAATGTTAGTAAAAGATTAAACTTATGATCTTTGTAGTGTTAATTATGTCAGTTAATTAATAAGTCATAGTTCATCAGCTCTCAAATATTACAACAATGTTAGATACTTAGAGCAACTCCAACAGGTTCTCCATATTTTGATTTTTCCTTATTTTAGGGAAAAATGAGTCTCTTTTACTCCAACAGATTCTGTAAGGGTGGTGTATTGTATATGGAATTAGTGGAACTTTTAAAGAAATCTATGGAATTTAAAAGTCTGGGTGTATTCAATATAGACTTTTAACAGTCCATGAAAGTCTTGAGGTATTCAATTAGATTTTTAAAGACTTCATGAATTCCACCAAAATCTAGGGGTATTCAATTAGGACATTTAAAAATGAATAAAAGTACAGAGGTATTCAAAATATCATTCATACTTATAGAATTAGAAAATCATTGATAATCATGGACTTTGTAGTGTTAACTATACATACCAAACTCCAATAATTTTCCAGCCTCCAGACCAAAGATTTCAAAAAGTCTATCAAAGTTTCCTCTTCAAAAAAAAAAAAAAGACCTATCAAAGTTTTTCTCTCTACGCACGAAGAAGTTTGTCCTTCATCATCTCTCTTTCTTAATTTTTTGTCTTTTCTCTAATCTTTTATAATATCAACCTTTTTTGATACCCAACATGTTCATTGTAGTTGTTGAATGTGATTTTTTTTTTTTTTCAATTGTGATACTTTGAACCCTAATAGCAATAAAAATGATTTATGAAACCCTAAAACTCAAATATTGTGGTCTAACCCTAAGACCTTGAACCATACTAAATTTTATTTTATTAATTAATTATTCTCATTAATTTGAATTTATATTATGGTTCAAAAAAAGGTTGAACAATTGAATTTCAATTGATTGACTATAGATCAAGACATTGACCGATATTGCTACAATATATGTTAATCAGCGAAAACAAAAATTGATGAGAATAATTAACTATAAACATCAAGTGATCTATATTGTATATTTATGTTATTGGGAGATTAGGAATGAGAACAAACTCGCTAGGCAGACTAACAATAATTTATTTGAGTCAATTTCTATTAGAAAATACTGGAGCATTGAAGAGACAACAAGTAATTATTTTGTTTTGTGTTTGGGCTGCATTTGCTTTAATTTTTTTTTTTTATATATTTTGTACATCCTAGGAAATCTGTAGAAGTCATTCATAATAAAGTATATAGATTTTCATGAATCAATAAAAGTCTGTTGCTAAAATCAATGGTTTTAAGAAATCCATAACAGTCTATCAACTTTTTAAAGAGTATGTGGACTTTTCAAAAAGTCTGTCATTTAAAAAAAGTCTGCACAAATCCAAATACAATACACCCCCATAAAACTATCCATATTTTAGAGATAAGGAGGAAAAATAAAATTAAATTCTTTAAATTTACAGCAATCTCTAAAATTTAATGAAGAATTATGAAGATTTTAGAGATTGCTGTAAAATAGGGAATCTATTGGAGTTGGAGAAGAAAAAAATGTTAACGCTTTGACTTTTGCTTCTCTATAATACAGAAATTATAGGGAAGCTGTTAGAGCAGAGAGAAATCCATGCACCGTCGGGTCACTTGCAGGTGCAAGTCACGTGTGCTAACAGGTGAATACCAACTTTAGCTGGTCGTTGGTTAGAGAACAATAGTCAAACGCAGACCAAAAAAATCGTAGGTGCAGTAAAAGCCAAATTAGCAGCAGGTGGTCTGGGCGCTGGACATCGCCGACTCTGCTGCGTTTCCATTTTTAGCGGGCCTCTTCACAAATCACAATTGGTTCCCGCCCAAATTGAATTTGAGGGTTTTGGATTCGATCCGAATCCGATCGTAAGTCTGATTTGATCGAAAGCAAAAGGCTTTGCGAGAATCAATGCCTCAAGATTTGCCATCTGATCAGGAAGCGGACGATGCCGAAGCTGAGTTCACTAAGGTTGATCTCACTGGTCGTTACGGACGGGTCGGTTGTTCGAACTTAATCTTTGGCTTTAATTCAATTATTGCGTAATTTCGATTGTACAGTATGGTTTCGGTTTGTTATTTGATTTAGCTGTTCTACTCTTGCAAGTCTTAATATTTTCATCAAGTACTGATTTAGGTTGATGTATCTGAGTTGATTTGTGCTGATATTGTGTTTTTGGTGATTTGCACTTTGCAGTATATAGAGGTTCATCAAGAAAGTGTATCCTTTTTGCTCTGTTCTTTGTCAAAGTCTCATTGATGGGTTAATGAATTGAATTTCTGTAGCATTTATTCTTGCTGCGTTCTCACTATGGCTGCTAAATGCACATCAGAATCGAGCTATGAGACCATCTTAAGAATAGCTTCCTCAAGTCTCAGTCAAGAAATTGGTACGGAAACCGTAAATTGATTGAGCTAGAGCTCTCGTAGTAACTACTGCTGCTTTGTTATGATGCTACATATATTCAAATTCCCAATGACTAATAGGTCAGAGGAAAGCACAGGAGAAAATCAATTGTGTTTCCTTCTGTTTGAATTTTGTTGCAAGAGAGGAAACTCGTTAGTAGAAGTGGTTTTTGTTCTAAAAGCCTGTGTAGAGGTCTTAATTCGATCGGTTGCTTTTTTGTTGTAGCAGAATTCTCACCGAGGTGGTGTTCGCTTATTTCATTGTTGTTAATCAGAAATACTCTTTTGTAGTTTCAAAAAAGAAGAAGAAGGAAGAAGCAGAAGAAGAAGAAGAGCTTCCTGAATCTGTAAATAGATGTTTGCTATGTTTATAAATGAAAGTATTTGGAATAGGATAGATCAAATAAGAAACCAAAGCTAGTCTTTGAATTGGAAAATGAATTGTTGGCAAAAATAAATTGTGTATGAAAATTTACGACCGTCTCTTTACGCTTAATATTTTCTCCATATTGTGAATACTTTCGACCAATTTTATTTTTTATATTCTTATTTATATGATTACATGCAATGAAATAAATTAAGAAAAAATTTCAAAACAAAAACCCCAGTCACCGTCTAGGCACCTGCCTTGTAGATATGAACTATGTCTAACTATATGGAAAAATGGGGACGTCTATCTCCTCGTGGTTCTGCTTATCTTAGGAAATTGTGAGCGTATATAGAGTTTGATACTTTGATCAAAGTAACGTCGAAACAACCAATTTTCATTTTTTATTTCTTGGACCGACAAAAATTTTGATATGCCTACTGAAGTTGTCTAACTTCTTCATTGGTTATCCAGAAATGTATACCTTTCAATATCGACATGGTCGACAAAAAAGAAATTAGTCAAAGACATGGTCGACAAAAAAGAAATTAGTCAAACCGACCGTTAATGTGATGATTGGGATATTATATGCATATGATAAAAAATTTAGCCCATTTGTCCTTGAACCATGTGGTCAGCAAAATATATATATTTATACTTTTATATTTATTCATTAAAATTCTCAACGGGCAATTTAAATTGAGTAGAGCAAAATTGTGCAATAACAGTTGAAGCCTGGCCATTAAATCTTATGGTTTTAAACTTTTTGAAAATCCAATTTTGAATGATTCTTAATGATGTTACAGAAAATAAAATAAAAAACTTTCTTTTGTAGATGGTCGTAAATAACTGTTGACTGTCTTGATCAAGACCTAAAAGATGACAAACGCGGTTAATTTTTTCACATATTCATATTACTATGCCGTGTAATAGGCAATGTCATATATTTTGCTTTTCTTCATTGATGTTTCAAATTGCATGAAATCCCTACATGCCAATTACTGTGGTCGAACTTTTTTATTGGCTACATACAAACGTATATCACGTATTCATATTACTATGCCGTTTAATAGGCCATGTAAAATATTTTGTTTTTCATTATCGAAGTTTCAAACTACACGAAATCCCTACATGCCAATTACTGCGGTCAAACTTTTTCATTGGCTATATACAAACGTATATCTTCCGAGACCAACAATGTGGAGGAAAAATAAATTTGCCAATTTGACCATTGGATATGATCATTGCGGGATAGATGACTATGCAAAAAAAAAAAAAAAAAAAAAAAACTTCTTTGGTATTTGTTTAAGTCTCGATCCACATGATTAACTATAGGGTGTGGCTATTGCCACCCTATCATTTTCTTTGTTCACCCTATAAATATTTGAATTATTGAAAGATTACCCAAATACAAAATTACTAATAAGTATACTAATTTTCTAAAATTTAAATCTTTAAGGAAAACTAAATACATAACTAATTAAATACAAAATTACTTAATTTCTCTTCTGATAACATTAATCTTCATCTTCTCCATCCAAATTTCAATTTATTTCAATTTTCTTTTTTTATCTTTTTGTTGCGTCCTCATCGTTAATTCGTTATTCAATTCACAAAATCATTAGTGTTAACTTCATCAAAATCTTTATAATACCTTTATAAACACCGAAAGTAAAAAATTTAAAACACAAAAAAAAAAATCATTCTTTTTTTCTTTGCTCATAGTAGCACTTACTAATTTTTTAATATGGATTGAAATAAACGAACATTGAAACTGAATGGAAAAAATAAAAAAATGGAAGTAAATCAAATTATGATTTTATTAGGAAAATTTAATATATTTTAGGATGTTTTTTTAATTGATATAAATTAAATGAGAAATTTTCGTCAAACAAAATTTCTTTTTTAATTTGATATTTCATATGATGGAATGGAGGATATTCCTGGAAAGAGAAATGGGTTGGAGAAGTAAATCTAATAATTGAAATTAAAATATAGGGTGTAATGAGCAAGTAGGGTGGACAAAGAAAATTATAGGGTGGCAATAGCCTCACCCTTAACTATATTCTATCAAATTAAAATGCTCATAAACAAAGTTTTTATTATTATTTTTTTTTAAAAAAGAGCAAAGTTTTTATTTAGGGTGTATCAAAGTTTTTATTTAGGGTGTATTCTTTTTATGGGCCAATGATAAAAGAGGTCAATTTGAAGTGCCTTATTATAATTTAGGATACACAAATGTCCCTATGATAATTAAGGTCACCCCTTAACAACCTACCATTGAAAATACAAATAATTAAAAAAACTGCCACCGCATCTCTCTCTATCCCTCTGTCTCTGTCTCTCTCTCCTCTCTCTCTCTCTCTCTCTCTCTCTCACTGCGGCTTCGATATGGATACCCACTACAGCTGCTCCTTCTCCGCCGCACACGATCTCACCCTGATCAAGGGCTTCTCCGGCTGCCCCTCCCCGTCCTCTGGGGGCTAGATCTCTACAAGAATAATCTACGTCGGGTTGATGAAGACGATGACCCGGACTTGTCCTGGCACGGGGTGAACTTCTAGGACTTGATCGTCACTTTTCAAGTTTAGTCTTGGTCTGCAATTGTGTTCTACAATTGGGTTTTAGTTCTGTTCGTATAGGATATACAAACAGAACACATGAGCCGGGGTAAAAGAAAATAAAGGGAAGGAAGTGAAGAAGAAGCAAAAGTTCTAGCCATAAAGAAAAAGAAGAGTAGCAAGGACAAAAGAATACTGCAAGGCATATGTTCTAATGACTGTATTGCATTCATTATTGTAGAAATTCCCTCGAGAGGAATTTGGGTGAGGAGCAAGGATTGAAACCAATTTACCTGTGAAAGTTACTGGGCATGTCACGGTCATGACCATATCACTCTCAAAGTCACTTGCCAAGTCATTGTTAATCACGGCACTTGCCAAGTCGCTGTTAGATCTATATCACTGGCCAGGTTGCATTGCATGTTACTGGCCATGTTACAATTATACACATGTCATTGGCCAAGTTACATGTTAATAGCCAAGTCACTGTTAACCACATATCACTAACCAAGTAAGTAACTGACCATGTCACTAACCAAGTAACTGTCAGTAGCCAAGTCACAAGTTAATAGCCAAGTCACTGTTAATCACATGTCACTAACTAAGTAATTGACCATGTCACTAACCAAGTAACTGTCAGAAGCCACTGTTACTGGTCAAAGTCACTGACTATGTCACTGGCCAAGTTACTAATCATGTATGTGTCACTGCCATGTCACTGTCAAGTCCTGGTCAAGTTACTGTCAATCTCAAGTCACTGTTAACCTCAAGTCATTGGGTAGTGACATGTTGCTGGCCATGTCACAGTCATGAACATGTTATTGTCAATTCTTGGCTATGTCACAGTCATGAACATGTCACTGTCAATCCATAGCTAAGTCACTGTTAATTGACTTGTAATCAATATTGGACATGACCAGTTGTTTCACATCATCAATGAATATTTGTTTTGGTTCATCATGCATATCCATGTAGCATAGATCGATAATGAAACAATCGGGAGTTGTGACTTTTCTTATACAAAGGCGAGCATCCAAGCCCAACCTACTTTGACAAAAGAGGCAAATACATCATGGAATGCATATACAAGTGTAAAGAAATGAGAATAGAAGTGGAGGAGTAAAGAATTAGAAGTCCAACTATCATTTAACAAGTATCATTATGAAAAAGAAAAAAGAAAAATAACTTGATGAATAACATTAGAAATTTCCAGACAAAAAGGTAGGAGTGTTTTCTTCATGCTTTTCTTTTTATTGCTGTAAGCCTGGCTAAGCTGCTGGCTCTTATATTTCTTATGGAGTATGGGATTTGTTTTCTTTTTTTTTTTTTCTCTATGAATGTCCCAACTACGTTGTATATGACTAAAGAAGTAGGGTTCATGAAATATGGGAAATAAGAATGCACTCTCAGGTCTTGTTGTGTTTTTAAGTCAAAATTTCATGGTTCACATTTCATGCTAGGATACTGAAAATTTGAGCTAGCTTTTGGCCAAAAATAAAGAAGAGAGTAAGCAAGTCTTTTGTTGATTAATTGCAACGTGTAACTACCTTGACTCATCAAGTTTTCAGAACACATGACATTATAGAGAAGGTTTTGAGTTGCTTTTCCCCAAAAAAGAAAGTAACTATCTGTGAAAGATAAATTCTTGTAACTTCCTCCATACATGTAAATTTTACAATTATTTTTGTAAATAGATAAGTTATGCATGCTTGTTTATGGCCTTATTGTTCTTGAATGTCATATAGTAAGATTATGATTAGTATTGCTGCTTATGATAGTAGGTCGGTGGCATTGAGAGACGCTTGATTTAGATTACGAGAATCTTTCCATAAAATTTTCTGGAGCAAACTTTGATTGGATCGATTGGAAAGGTATGCTAATTCAATATACTATATATACGTACAGTTTAGATGATTGGCTTATAGGCTTTAATATTAGAGGAATTTCATATATGATTGTACATAGTTGATATTTCATCCCTTATTTTTGCCTTACTTGAATTTCAATGTACTGATGCATCTAACCAGATTGTAGCTGGTTTAGTTTAGTTACTACCTAGGATATGAAAAGCCAAATGGGGTTGTAATGCTTCTTGTATCCTCTTTGTATCCCCTTGGTTCTGCATGATTTAGATGCTTGTGTGTTTTGATGTGGACATCCATATATGGTTGCATCTATTAAGTTTTGGATTAAGATGCTGCTATGTAGTACGTTTTGTAATTTAATCGATTAATAGTAGTGTTATATTGCTCACTTGCACTAATGTAAAACTTTTGATATCAGGTTGAGGACTAGCAAAAGAAAGATAAAAAAAGCCAATAAAGTACATTAACTACCAGGATTATACACGGTAATTACTTTTGCTTATATCCTAAGTTTGGGATCATAGAGATTACATTTCGAAATACGACTGCTCTACAAGGGCAAATCACATAGTTCCATATGGAACTTTGTTTTGCTTCTTTCTTTTGCCTCTGCCAAAATTCATGATTTGACTTAAGAAAATCTGTCTTAGTTATTATGGTATAGGTGATATGTGGGCTGAGTTTCAAATAAGTTTATATCTTAGAAAATGGAATCAATAATACCATGGTATGGTATTTATGCAATTGAGAACTTTCTATGAAAAGGCTAGAAGGTTTTTGGTGCCATGCCCTCTACTTATTACGTTCTAACTTTTGCTTGTGTTTCCAAACAATTGATCTTGTAAGCTCTTTCACTAATAATTTGCTTACTGTCTCCAATTGTGTGTGATTCAAATTCATTTATATATATGTGGGAATTTGATTTTGTCTACCCCATAAAGAAAATGCAATAATATAAGTTCTCTTCTTAGTCGAATTGAGTGGTAAAGCATATATTTCTTCTCTGTTAATTGATATTATGCAATCTTGACAAGATTGGACAGCTATCTACAACAATATTGTTGATTTTCTAGTATAGGTCTTGTGATTAAAGACTGAATTTTCTGCTTTAGTCATATTGTTGATTTTCTAAAACTATTGTAATGTAGGTACTTATTCTATGCATCAATTTTAGCTTCATGAGTATAAAAAACTAAAAAGACATGCTAAGCAGCAGCTTGAGTTTCTTCAGGTGTTTCCTCTTCATCATCAGTCTATATACATGTTCCACGCTCATGATGCTCCTCTAGGTAACTACTATTAAAACTGTCTTTTTGTACAATGATTTGAGTTTTGTAATTGATCTTTTTGGTAACTTTTTCAGTTTTATAGATAAACTACATTTAGGTGGTTCCAGACTTTTAGTGCTATTTGATCATGGATGTCCTATTGTAGGTGGAGGGTTCCCCTGTACACTACTAAATGAATGTTGTGTTATTTGTTTTCTTTAGATAAAGATCTATACATTTGTATGTATGTCTATTGTCATCTAGGATTAGATAAGATTAGAATGTATAACTAAGAATTAGTTACTAAAATGTGCTTGTAGTCAAATATATTGTAACGAGTAATAGATACAATGACATTTGTTTTGGGATTGTAAAGATTATTTGTATGTAAATGTCTTATTTTCATTCCAAGGACATTTTTTGTGTGTGTTCTATAATAGATATAAGGACGTTTTCTTAGCGTCCTAATATACATTAGATGACCCTTTTCTCGGATTTAAGGACACTTTTTAAGTGTCCTAATATACATTAGAGGACGCTCTTTTAATGTCTTTAAAGACATTAGATGACTTTTTTTTTTTAGATTAGAGGCCGTTTTTCTGGCGTCCTTATAAACATTAGATGACGTTTTTTGAACGTCCTCGTAAGTGACTTACAATGACTCCTTGATAGATGACGTTTTTTTTGCGTGTCATCTAAAGTTTTCGAAGACGTTTTTCAAACTTCCTAAAATGCTTTTTTTGTAGTAGTGATCTCAGAGAGAGAGAGAGAGCTGTGATCTAGTTTTTTTTTTTTTTGAAATATAGCTGTGATCTAGTTTTGACGGGTATATTAATACCAAGGGTAGAATGGGAATAAAAAAAATTGAAAACTGACCTTTTTTAACGTCACCTCATTATTTATAAGGACTAAATTAATATTATTGACAATTCATTATGGACCTTTTTATCAAGTGGGAAACTAGGTGACTTTTTTGTCATTTTACACTCTAATGTGACATTTTCTATCATTTCCCTTTTTATTTAAGTAATGTTGGTTTTTTTTAATTTGAGAAAAAAAAAAGGTTATGCAATTATATATTTTTGATAATTAAAAAACAATATTTTATTTTAATAATGTAGTTTGTTAAAAGAAGAAAAACAACTATAGAACTAAATCGATGTGGCTCGAACCCACAGAACGAAGATGATATTCAAAGTTATAAAATGTCTATAAAAATATTTTTACTTCAACTTTTTGTAACTAGTATAGTTTGTTTATTTACTAATTTTGAAATCCTATTGAAGTTCATTAAAGAAAGGAAAAGACAACTAGATAAATTGAATTGTTCTAAAAAAGTATCTAGTAAAAGCAAATAAAAAACAAAAATAGCAAAATAAAAAACAAAAATTAAAAGTACAAGTACAAACAACGTGGTTCGAACCACTATCGCCCCTTATCCATAACCTTAAAGCTTTGCCACTGTCCCAACCATATTAGTGTCAAATCCTCATTCAAATTTCGATAATTAAAGGTTGTCAAATTCCAGAATCCGAGACTTGCTTATTCTTCTTCTTCGACCTCCTTCAGATACCTGAATTTTCATTTGTAAGGTTTTCTCTAAACCCATCACTTGATTCAGATCAAACCATGGCCACCACTGCTCATCTCCGACAACCGCCGCATTTAAAGTAACCTTAATTCCTCTGTTTCTTTCCTCGGTTCCAAAACACTAAATCGTGCTCTATCCTTCGGCACCAAACCCATTTGGGACGGAAGGATCGACCTTTCGTTTTCCGGCGGCAATGGAAGCAACGGTGCTGGCGGAGGAGGTTGCGGGAGTACCGGCGATTGGAGCCGAGGAGATAAGAATGAAGACTCGAAACCACCCTCAATTTCCTCCCCCCTTTCATTTTCGATCCGATCAGATTAAGCCCTCCTCCATTGCTAGAGCTCCTACTTCTACTTCCGGATTTTATCTTTGAAAATACCAAATGGAACGATATTGTGGTATAACTCAAAAACAACTTAACTACAAAAGTAGTTTATCAATAGGGACACAGAATTTGCTAACGCAGTGTAAACCTCTCCACTGAGGAAACTTCACTGCGTGGCTTTTAACGTAACCAACACGAAAGATCAATCCAATATGAATCAAATGAGTTTACAGTACACAAGTCATGTTGTTCATAACATACACAATCACTTAGCAACAAATGCTAACTTGATTTACAACTGATCTAACGTATACTTGATTTTCAATCTATCAACTCTAATCAAATCACTGATCTTTCTCGTTCTCAATGTCTCACTGTTCTTTGAGAATACTCTATGGAAACACAAGATAAAGCATGAAACAAATAAAGAGAGTTTTCAGAAAAATGGTTTTTGACAGAAAACCATAGTTCAAGAATGAACCAACGTTTTTATGCTGCAGATGAAAAACCCTAATCAAATGTATTAGTTTTCGAAGCCTTTTATACAAGAGGAAAAACTCCCCCTCAAACAAATCTTTTCTTTAAACACAAATAAGATAGATATAGAAAGATATCAAAACTTATTTGTTTTGCATGCAAGAAGTCTTTAATGCAAAGTACACCAAATCAATTCAATAGACATGTAAATCAATTTAAAAATCTGTAGCATGATTTGGAGATTTAAACTCAAGATCAGTGAATCAATTCTGCTTGAACATATATTCCTCTTTGTTTCCTTGAAGCTCCGGTTTCCTTGTGGCAATGGGAAATCATGTATTGAATGGTAATTGCCCAAAATACTTACAATCTCCCCCTTTGGGCATTCCCATTCAACACATGATTTTTCATCTTTTTGTCCTGCATGTTAGTTTTTCACAGATAAACACTAATCACCAACAAAGATGGCTACTTGGATTAAGGAATCAGTTTCCAGATCCAAGTAACTAAAGCAATTATCACATAATAATAATATTCATCCAAAAATAAGCATCCCAAGTAGTTTGTGCTTATGCACTTACAAATTCAAAACCAAAAAAAAAAAATATTGTTCATGAAAAATTTAAAAACAGAAACAAAAGGAAGAAGATGAAAAGATGGAAATTAATTCTCCCCATTTGAATGGGAAGGCACATCAAACTCCTCCAGCATTTTGGTTACGGTGTCCTGAAATTCCTCGGTGTCCATGGAACCTTTGCTGTCTGCTTAATCATCGTCCTCTGGCACCGGCATGGACGGACCAGGAGCGTCAAACCCGGGAGGGTGGCGCTGCATGTTTCGGATTTCCTGAAGGACTTCCCTAAGAGTATGGTTGGTGCGAACGAGGAGAGAGTGCATGTCATCCATGTCGGTGGTGAGATTTGCAACCCGCCAGTCAGTGACCAGAATGAGGTCGCGAAGACTCTCAAGAGAAACAACAGAAGGTGCACTAGAAGGAGATGGACGAAGAGGAGGACTTCTGCTTCATTCACGGTGAATGCCTGGATGAAGAATACCGGCTCTGGCTGTGGCCTGGAGCCCCTCCTCTGGAGGAGGAAGGCGCAGATGGCCTCCGCGGCGAGGAGTGATCTTAGTGCGAACCATGGTGAGAGAAAAAGAAGTAAGAGAATCTACATACTAAGACAAGGCAGAGTGAAATACAAAAGAGATATAGATATATAGCGAACCAGTAGGTTAGGGAAAATCAATAGACGCATCGGTCAGTGATAGCGTCCAAGGGAAGGAAAATTTATTGCAAGGTATAATTCCGAGAAACACGCATGCAAGCAAAATCTCCCCCTCATGTTATGCTTAACCAGAAAGGAAAGGGAATACAAACAGATGGCAATCCAGAATAGATATCGAGAGAACCATGGATTCCCACAATCTTCAATTATAGCACACAATATATCCGTCGGTATAGTATCCAAGCAATTAATGCAATTGTCATAATGAGAAGAGAAAATATAGCATAGTTGAAGCACAGAGAGCACAAATCATGTAGTGAAAAGAGCATAGTTCAGAACAGCAGGCATGATGTATTCTATCAACAAATGAATGGGTACTCATAGTCAGACCTTAGGAAGAAAACTTGTGATTAAAGTGAGTGTAACCAGTATATGGGGCTTCGAACCAAGTTAAGTGAAGAAGAGAAGTAGTGAAGTAAGAGAACTAAACATGTGAACTACGCTCAATAAATTTCCTTAAAAGGAGTGGAAAACATTGTTCCCAAGCACGTAATGGATTGGAGTCATAGACCCTTTTTATTTTGTGACACTTAGAACTCATGTAACAAGACTTTTCTCAGCAACTCCCAGAACAGATGTTCTTAGGGTACTAAACATAACAAGGATGCTCCATGGAGAAAGTCTCGAGTAGTTGTCTGCTTTATTTGATTTTTTCGTGCACAGATCACTCACCAACTCGTTTCTTGCAAACCTTAGAAAGTTCACCACAACTAAGGCCTGATTACTAGGAGAGATGGGATAGAATCATCCATTCTCGTTTCTTACAAATCCTAGAAAGTTCACCACAACTAGGACCTGATTACTTTGAGAAGATGGAATGAGTTATTTGAGCAGTTTGAATGAGTTCGCCTAGTTCACTGAATCTCTTAGACAAAAAACAAGGAGCATGCCACCACATAGGCTATAAGTGAAAGTGCATATGGAAAGTAACTGACTAAGATACGAACCATGAGTACACCATATTTGTCCAGAATAAGGCATGACAATAGTGTCCAGAGAAAATGTACAAGTCACTAACAACAGTGGTCAAAGCACACTAAGATCACAATGTTCTCTCTCAACAGTGGACACACATTAGATTGTCTTAATACTTGGAACATATTCCCAAAGCATTTCTTAACATTTCAAACCTAGCAGTGTCAAGAGGCTTAGTGAACAAATCAGCAAGTTGACTATTAGTGGGCACAAAGCTTAACTCAAGTATATTTTGCTCAACCAAATCTCGAATAAAATGATAGCGCAGATCAATGTGTTTTGTTCGAGAGTGTTGAACAAGATTTTTGGTGATATTGATAGCACTGGTATTATCATAAAAGATAGACAACTTACCTTGAGTGATGCCGTAATCATGAAGCATTTGCTTCATCCAAAGCATTTGTGTGCAGCAACTTTCAGCTACGACATATTCAGCTTCAGCAGTAGACAGAGAAATGCAGTTTTGTTTCTTGCTGTGCCAAGCAACAAGATTATTCCCAATGAAGAAACAACCTCCAGAAGTGCTTTTTCTATCTTTTAGGTTTCCACCCCGATCAGCATCAGAATAGCCTGCAATTTCTACGTTAGTGTCAAAAGTATAGAAAATGCCGCAGTTAATTGTACCTGAGATATATCGGATGATCCTTTTGACAGCTTCCAAATGTGATTCTTTGGGATTTGCTTGAAATCGAGCACACACTCCCACACTGTATGAAATATCAGGTCGACTAGCAGTTAGATACAGTAAGCTGCCAATCATGCTTCTATAGAGAGTGGAGTCGATTGATTTTCCATTCAGATCCTCGCTCAGTTTTGTAGTGGTGCTCATGGGATTTGTAACCACTTTCTTGGATTCAAGTCCAAACTTCTTGACTAGATTCTTAGCATATTTGGTTTGAGTGAGAAAGATACCTGCATCAAGTTGCTTCACTTGCAGTCCAAGGAAAAAGGTTAGCTCACCACATATGCTCAATTCAAATTCACTTTCCGTGACCAATTGAAATTCACTGACAAGATATTTAGACGTAGAGCCAAAGACAATGTCATCAACATACACCTGAGCTATGATATGATCATTTTTTACATGTTTTATAAAGAATGTTTTATCAATTAATCCTCTTGTGTACCCTTTTTCCACCAGATAGGTGGAGAGTCTTTCATACCAAGCTCGTGGAGCCTGCTTTAAACCATAAAGAGCTTTCTTGAGTCTATAAACATGATTTAGATTATGTGGATCTTTGAAACCTTGAGGTTGTTCCACATAGACTTCTTCCTGCAACACACCATTCAGAAAGGCAGTTTTGACATCCATTTGAAACAGTTTGATTCTTAGGTGACAAGCAACAGACAAAAGCAATCTCGCTGATTCTAATCTTGCAACAGGGACAAAAGTTTCATCAAAGTCGAGACCTTCAATCTGTGAATAACCTTATGCTACTAGTCTAGCATTGTTTCTGATTACATTGCCTTTCTCATCACTTTTATTTTTGAAAATCCACTTAGTGCCTATTACATTACAGTCTCTAGGTCTTGGTACCAAGTACCACACATCATTCCTAGTGAATTGATTTAATTCTTCCTGCATGGCACTAATCCAATCATCATCTAATAGGGCTTCCTTGATATTCTTTGGTTCAATTAGGGAAACAAAACCACACAGAGATATGACATTCATAGCTATTTGATTTTCTATGATGAAACAAAGTAAAGCATTACCTCGACTTACCTCATCTACACTTATCTGTGGAGCAGTTTGGCTTCTGGTTTTGAGACCATCTGAGATTTGTCCAAGAATGTCTTGACGTGAATGATCCTTTTGGACTTGCTTGAACCCTCTTTTTGCTTGAGGAACTGGCTCGAAGATGTTGTCAGCATTCTCTCTCTGTTCATCAGTAGTTGATGTGTCTTCTGGTTCTGGTCTGTGAGTGGGTGATGTTTCTGCAAAGGTTTCCTCCTGTCTAATGTAGGAATCATCAATAGACACATTAATAGATTCCATGACAATCCTGGTTCTTTTGTTATAGACTCTATATGCCTGACTATTAGTAGAATATTCGAGGAAGATACCATCATCGCTTCGAGCATCAAACTTTCCGAGTTGTTCTCGATCTCTTAAGATGTAGCAGGGGCTTCCAAACACACGAAGGTGGTGTATGTTTGGTTTCTTACCTTTCCACAACTCATAAGCTGTTTGGTCAGTTCCAGGTCTGAAGAAAACTCTATTGATGGTGTAACATGCAGTACTAATAGCCTCAGCGCAAAAGTTCGAGCTTAGACCAGCAGAATGCAGCATTACCCTTGCCATGTCTAACAGTACTCTATTTTTGCGCTCAACTATTCCATTTTGTTGTGAAGTGATCGAGGCTGAAAACTCATGGGAAACACCTAACTCATGAAAGTAGTTAGCAAAAGCAGTATTTTTAAACTCAGTTCCATTATCTGACCTTACTCTTACTAAGCACATGTTCGTGGACTGTTTTTCAATTTTTATTCTTTGGTTTAATCCCTTGAATGATTCAAAGGTTTCAGCCTTGTCTCTTAGGAAATTAACCTAAGTGTACCTGGGGAAGTCATCAACGATCACAAGTATGTATTTCTTACCTCCAATGCTTTCTGTTTGAGCTGGTCCCATAAGATCCATATGCGACAGTTCCAAAACTCTTGTGGTAGTGGCAGCGTTTATTGTTTTATGAGGATACCTAGTTTGCTTACCGATTTTGCATTCTCCACATATCTTGTCGGTCTTACCACTTAGTGTTGGTAGACCTCTGACACACTGCTTAGTGGATAATTTGATTAGATCCTGATAGTTTACATGCCCCAGTCTTCTGTGCCATATTTCAAAGGTTTCTTCGGCAGATCTCACAGTCAAGCAGTCCTGTATATTTAGAGATTCATTAGATTGAATGTGATAGCAGTTATCTAAAGATCTCTTACCTCTCATAATATTTTCTCCCTTGTTATCAAGAATCACACATCTTTGCTTATTGAACCACACATCCTCATAATCATCAGCCAAGTGACTGACACTTATTAGATTGGCAGTTAAACCCTCTACATACAAGACATTTTTTAGATTAGGAATTCCAGGAGTATTGACTGTTCCTCGAGCAAGTATTTTTGCCTTTCTCCCATCACCAAAGGTAACTGAACCTGTAGTGCTTTCATCTTCGAATGAGATAAACCAAGCTTTATCTCCAGTCATGTGTCTGGAGCAACCACTATCCACATACCAAAAATCTTTTCGCTTGTCTGCCAAGGCTGTGAGTGCTACCAGGCAAGTTGCTTCAATGTATGCTGAGGAATTATCTATACTTACACTTGTCATGAGACAGACATCATTAATAGAGTCAGTAGAATCAGAGTGATTAGAATGATGTTTATTTAAGTCCTTTCTAATTCAGACAGGTTTACTTCTATTTTGCATGTTTGCTTTAGTAATCAGACTAGCCAATTTGTTGATAAGCTCTTTCTGCTCTTTAAGTTCACAATGTAAAGATTTTACAGATAGCTTTTCCTCACCAGATGGAATTGACTTAAGTCTCTCATTGCATCTTGGTCTAATGTGTCCTAACTTGCCACAGTAATGACATGTAGGAATAAAAGACTTAAAAGTCGCATACCTGTTATGACTAGTAGGAGGCATCTGATTCAACCTTACCTGAGTGACATTCTGAGACGATTTTGGTTCCTTGTCAGCCCTTGTAACAGTGTCTTTGATGACTTGAGTGATGGGATCATCTTTCTCCAATTTCGAATTTGACTCTCTCACAAAGTGTGTGCCTTTGGAGCTTTTTCCAGAGTATCCAAGTCCGAATGTATCATGGTGGGATTTTCCGGAGTTGAACAACTTAGATGCTGTTGCAGAGCTTATCTCAAACTTTGTGAACTTCTCTTGAGTGGACTTCAGCTCTTTCGGCAATGATTCATTTTAGTTAGTAGGTTTGAGTTTAGAGCATGTTGTCCTTTTACCTCAAGTTCAAGCATCTTGATTTTGTTTTTTAATTCAGTGCATTGTATCTTCCAGGTCTGAGAGCTTTCGTCGCTTTGTGAGTTCTGCAGTTCTTCTATGAGTTTGTTTCTTTCTTGTTCCCACGTGTTCTGAGAGGTCCTCCATGCAAGTTCCAACTTCTCATTTTTAGCTTTTAGTAGCACAATTTCATCCTCCAAACCTGCATTTTTGATTAATGTGGCTTTTGACGCTTTATAGAGTTGTTTGCAGCGGACATTGGTCTTATCATCTGAGAATTCTTCATCACTTTCAGATTCAAGTGAAAGAGATGACACGAGAGCAACATTTTCGATCTCCTGAGGTTCATCATCACTCCATGTCGAGAGGAGGGATTTATTGTTGCTATTTCCATGCTTCCTGCTACCACAATCAGTAGAAATATGGTCATAGCCACCACATTCATAGCATTTTACTTTTCCAGATTTGTTTGCTCTAAAATTCCCTCTAACGTTGTTATCATTGTTAACAAAATTTTTCTTGGGAACATTTAAGCTTTGAGAGGAGGATTTATTTCTAAGAAGCTTTTTGAACTCTTTGGTCAGAAGAGCAAGATCAAGTGATTCATCTTCCTCTTCTTTCCCTTTCACAGCCTTGAAAGCTACACCTTTGGATTTCTTTTCAGGTTTTAGTCTTAGTTCATAAGTCTTTAGATTTCCAATGAGTTCATCCAAAGGGTATTCATCAATATCAAATGAGTCCTTAATGCTAGTGACTTTAGAGTGAAACTTTTCTGGTAAGGCTCTAAGTATTTTCTTGACTACCTTATCTTCATCAAAAGGAGCACCTAGACTACGACATTGACCAGTAATCTTTAGAATTCTACCATGAAAGTCATCCACGGTTTCATCCTCTCCCATGGTCATAGTTTCAAATTCGTAAATCAGACCTTGCAGTTTTTGAGCACGTACCTTTTTGTTTCCTTCATATATAGTCTGCAGCAGATCCCAAGCTTGTTTTGCAGTGTCGCAGTGACTAATTCTCAGTTTTTCACTTTCAGAGAGAGCGGTGAAAATGCTATTTTTTGCTTTGAAGTCGGCTTGAAGATCACGTATTTCTACGTCAGTCCAGTCCTTCCGTGGCTTGGGAACAGAGATTGATGAGCCCTCGCCTTTAGCTGGAATTATTGGTGTCTTCCAACCATTTTCCACAATGTTCCATACATGTTCATCTTGCGCATACAAGTATGACTTCATGTATATCTTCCATTGAGTGTACTTTTCACATCCTCCATCAAACCATGGAGGACTATTAACAGATCCACCAGCAGCCCTATCTCGACGTTGTTCCATCGTCCCTGCGATCTACTAGAATAATCTAGAACCCGCTCTGATGCCAAATGAAAATACCGAATGGAACGATATTGTGGTATAACTCAAAAACAACTTAACTACAAAAGTAGTTTATCAATAGGGACACAGAATTTGCTAACGCAGTGTAAACCTCTCCACTGAGGAAACTTCACTGCGTGGCTTTTAACGTAACCAACACGAAAGATCGATCAATCCAATATGAATCAAATGAGTTTACAGTACACAAGTTGTGTTGTTCATAACATACACAATCACTTAGCAACAAATGCTAACTTGATTTACAACTGATCTAACGTATACTTGATTTTCAATCTATCAACTCTAATCAAATCACTGATCTTTCTCGTTCTCAATGTCTCATTGATCTTTGAGAATACTCTATGGAAACACAAGATAAAGCATGAAACAAATAAAGAGAGTTTTCAGAAAAATGGTTTTTGACAGAAAACCATAGTTCAAGAATGAACCAACGTTTTTATGCTGCAGATGAAAAACCCTAATCAAATGTATTAGTTTTCGAAGCCTTTTATACAAGAGGAAAAACTCCCCCTCAAACAAATCTTTTCTTTAAACACCAAATAAGATAGATACAGAAAGATATCAAAACTTATTTGTTTTGCATGCAAGAAGTCTTTAATGCAAAGTACACCAAATCAATTCAATAGACATGTAAATCAATTTTAAAATGTGCAGCATGATTTGGAGATTTAAACTCAAGATCAGTGAATCAATTCTGCTTGAACATATCTTCCTCTTTGTTTCCTTGAAGCTCCGGTTTCCTTGTGGCAATGGGAAATCATGTATTGAATGGTAATTGCCCAAAATACTTACAATCTTGATTTAATTAGATCAATTGCATATTTACCCATCTGGAATTACCATGTTGACCTTTATTTTTGGTTTCAATTCTGTTAACAGTGTTAGCATAGATGTTAGTACCACGTAAATGGCTGGATTAAATGAATGGTTCAGATTGCATATTGGCTGTTGGGTCACTTTCAAAGTCTTTTCATTTTTTGTTGTTGTCATTAATCCCTCAATTATTGCGGCTCTTGATAGTACAACTAATAAGCACGCTTTTCATTTGTTTCAGATCTCTCTTTTTTCCAATTATTTTTATTTTATTAATTTTTTTTAATGTTGTGGTCTCTATGTGCTAATGTGCCCCCCTACATAAAGGTATCTCGGCACCTGCAATCAAATTAACCTAAGACACTCAGTCTCCATCTGTAGCAAAAGATGTTGAAACCCAGAGTATTTCACATATCACAGTCTCTCTTTCTTCAGAACAAGCCGTTCATCCATGGAAGAAGAGGCAGCAGAACTTCACTTTCCGTCTGGTCAATAAGTCCTTCATTCCCCAACAAACACAAAAACCTTCGAGTTGGATCCAGTAACAATTACAGCAGCAACATAGAAGCCGTAAGTAGTACTAATAGTACTAGTAGCAGCAGCAGCAGCACTAGTAATACTAGCACCCTTGGACCGACGACCACGACAACGATAACCACTACCACTACCACTGAGGTGACGGAAGTGGTGACGGAGAATGAAGATGCAGCGGTCGAGAAAGAAGTAGAAGTAGTGACCACAAAAGAAGTAGTGAAGGAGAAGTTCATCAGTGTTAAAGCAACCATAACGGTGACGCTTACAGTTGGTGGGTTTCTGTCTCACATGGGTTTGGCTCGAGGACTTGATGATATAAAAGATTTGCTTGGCCAAACGCTCTTCATGGAGCTTCTTAGCGCTCACCTTGATCCCAGTAAGTATCATATAGTTAATGAAGTTTATCAAACCATTAACTGATCAAAATTAACGTGTCCACTGATATGATGCAGATTTTTCACTCAAGAAATTAAACTCACTTCCAATTAACATCACCATTTTTTTGGTTCATTTCAAACAGAAATTATTTTTCATTTTAAAACATGGAAATTATTCTATGCACCGACGGTGCAAATGACCCAACATTTATAAGATGATCTTAACTCTTGATATTTATAATTAATATTTTTATTAATAAACTAAGAGTGTATTTATCTTAACCCTTGATATTTATAATTAATATTTTTTATTAATAAACTAAGAGTGTATTTAATATAATCTAACCATCCATTTATGTCGGTGCGCACTGAATCCTCCCCCTTTAAAACACAAAACCAGTAAGATCTCGGGAAGCTTCTTTATGCTATAGTGCTATACCGCCATAACTTTGATTTTAACTAGTACCAACTATTTAAGTTTCATTATATATATTAAATTTATACTAGCCTCTTAACAACTCATGTGCC
The DNA here is from genome assembly GCA_024704745.1 of Rosa lucieae. Classification (NCBI taxonomy): domain Eukaryota; kingdom Viridiplantae; phylum Streptophyta; class Magnoliopsida; order Rosales; family Rosaceae; genus Rosa; species Rosa lucieae. Next base: position 82,334,091 of record CM045496.1, on the reverse strand, counting down.
GATGTGCGCATCATACTCTTAATTAGCTTTTATATTTTTCTATTCTCAAGTTTTTGGTATTGAATTATTTTTGACAGATGAGTAGTTGATTTTTTTTTGTTTAGATTTATTTTCTGTAAATACAAATAAAACAATAAAGACATAAGTCATTTATATAAAGTACTAACTAAATTGAAAATCTTTTAGGATCAAATATAAAAACGAACTAAATTTATCTAATATAAACTGTTTATTGTCATAACGATGATAATTTATGATTTTCACTATCCAGCTGATCTCTAATTTAATTACAACATAAATTAATTAAAAGAATATCCTTAATTTAATGAATTTATGAGTCCATTCAAATTTATGTATAGATGTCCTAGTCTGTCAAATATGTGGAGGCTGTTATGTTATGTATCATATATGCATGAGAAGAGAAGGAGGAGAACGAGATAATGAACCGAGGATATTCTAGCTAGAATCTACGTTATATGCACACACACACTCTTATCTATGTAGCAAAGGACATCCTTGTCTTCTACTTCACATAACGAGGAAAGGAAAACGCAACTTGGATTTTGGAGACAATTCATGGTCCCAGACTCCCAGTTGAAGAGGTCAAGGGACTCTTGATCAAAGAGATAGGCTTCTTTTTTTTTTTTTTTTTAACGTTAAAAAACCAACGTGGATATATTAGTCAAAACAATATTGGCAGATACAGATCCACTACAGATCCACTTATGCATAGAAGTTGTAATAAAATGGATGGTTTCGTTAATTTGTTGAGTTTAATTTGTGAGCAGAAACTGGATTAGAGAAGGAGCCAGTTACGGGGTTCGCACACCGAAGTCGCCGATTGGAGGGTGAGATTATATACGAGACAGATTTTAAAGTTCCATTGGATTTTGGGGAAGTGGGAGCCATTTTAATAGAGAATGAGCATCACAAGGAGATGCATCTCAAGGATATTGTCCTGGATGGCTTGCCTAATAGCCCTGTACTCCTCAGTTGTAATTCATGGATCCACTCCAAGTATGACAATCCAGCCAAGAGGGTCTTCTTCACTAACAAGGTCAGCTTCAGATAATTATGTATGCTATGCTATGTTGTTACTTGTTAGCTCATATATATGGACCACTATTTTTGTGGTTGGTACCAAATACAACAAGTGACGTACATCAGAATATATGAGCAAACGCATGTTAAAAGGATCCTTCGGTGGAAGGGGCCTCATATATATATATATATATATATATATATATATAACACAGATCTTATCTAGAGCGAGACCTTGTTTTGAAATTAAAGTGCGAGGTTAGAGTTGAGGGTCACTTTTCGGTCTCATATCCACATCTCAGCTGTTCAGGCTTTAGGTACTAATGTATAGATCATCTCTACAAAACTTCATCCAAATTGATAATCTTTTAGGTATCTAACTCGCTTAAACCAATGGACGAATTGAATCTGTCCAACCAGAACCGTACTAACTTTAACACAGTTATCAATGCTTTAACGACCATCAATTTGGCTAAAATTTTGCAGAGATGATCTATACATTAGTACCTAAAAACTGAACGGTCAAGATGTGGATATGAGACCGAAAAGTGATCCTAAACTCCAACCTCACACGTTAATTTCAGAGTGAGGCCTCACTCTAGATAAATATATATATATATATTTATACATATATATATATATATATACATATATATATCATTTTGTTATTACTAAAAGTAAAACTAAGTGAATGATAAATTTGTGTTCGAGTACCACAGTCATATTTGCCATCTCAAACTCCAAGTGCATTGGTGAGGCTAAGAGAAGAGGAGCTTGTGACATTGCGCGGCAATGGCCAAGGAAAGCGCAAGAGCTTTGAGAGAATATACGATTACGATGTTTACAATGATCTTGGGAATCCTGATTCGAGTCTAAAGCTTCTAAGACCAGTTCTTGGAGGAAGCAAAGAATTCCCCTATCCCAGGCGATGTCGAACTGGGCGACCAATGAGTGAAGCAGGTACAAAAATAACGTTCTCTAGCCGAATAGCTTAACACTTAAAGGTTTTAGATTGTTATTATAATTAAACCAAGTACCCCAATAGTATGTACAGATGAGAATGAAATGAAAATACTTTTCTGTTTTCCTTTTAGATAAACATTCGGAGAAAAGGAGCAGCAAGGTGTACGTTCCTAGAGACGAAGCTTTCTCAGAGGTGAAGCAGTTAACATTTTCAGCAAAGACATTGTACGCTGTCATGCATGCAGTAGTACCGTCACTGGAGAACGCCATCACTGACACTAATCTTGGATTCACATTGTTCACGTCAATAGACACACTTTTCAATGAAGGCATTAAGTTGCCTCCAATTAACGAACAAGGGATTCTCCAAGCTATACTTCCTAGACTAGTAAATGCTTTGGCTTCTGGAGGTGATGTTTTGCGGTTCGTGCCCCCAGAAACAATGAATAGTAAGCGAATCGATCAATCTGAATCTTTTGTCCCAATCAATGGTTTAAAATAGACATTCTAACGACATAACTTACTATTTATGTTTTAATATATATTTTGTTTTAAATTGATCGCATTTCTTTTTTTATTGGTGTGCTGTCAGGAGACAAATTCTTCTGGTTTAGGGACGAGGAATTTGCTAGGCAGACTCTTGCCGGTCTCAACCCATATAGCATTAAGTTGGTGACGGTAAGAACTGTAGATGCAATGAGTGAATTATGACAGGTTCATTTGAAGAAGTCACATGTTTAGTTATAACAAAGTATGTCGCTAAAATTAAATTTCATGTCTGCATGTAGTATTATGAAATTTGTTTAATCCTTTTTGTCCAAAACCCCTAGGCCATAAGAGTTTTAACAACAAAAGAAGTATAAGAGTAGTAACGACTTATGTTTCTTCGTGGCCATAGTTGTTGCTGATTATAATAAAAAAAGTAACAATTAATGATCAAAGATGATATTCATGACACATAAAACAGGTTATGACAGAAAAATTATGACCAAATGCAGGAATGCATTCGCAGAAGTTATCATTAGAGTCGTCCTACATATATGTAATCTATTGATAAAACATCAAACTAACAAAGGAAACAAATGCAGGAATGGCCATTGAAGAGTGAATTGGATCCCGACGTGTATGGTCCCCCAGAATCTGCAATTACCTCGGAAATGATTGAGCGAGAAATTAAAGGCTTTGCGACCATCAAAGAGGTACCAATATTGTTTCAATAGTAACAATGATATATAATTGTATAAATTTTTGACACATATATGTTAATGAGCTGTGACTTATTGGTAAATTATAATTCCAATATTGTAAAGGTCATGAGGATTCTCACTGATATATGTAAGGGTAGGATGAGATAAGAGTTTTTTTTTTTCCTTAAAAAAAAAATGTAATTCGAATATTTGGTAAAATGTAGGCCATAAGAGAAAAGAAGTTGTTCATACTAGATTACCATGATTTGTTTTTACCATACGTGAGCAAAGTACGAGAGATTGAAGGCACAACACTTTATGGATCAAGGACATTGTTCTTCCTTACCCTAGAAGGCACCCTAAGGCCGCTGGCCATTGAGTTGACTCGACCGCCAATGGACGGGAAGCCTCAGTGGAAGCAAGCCTTCCAACCCAGCTGGAATGCTACCGGTGTCTGGCTTTGGAGGATTGCCAAAGCTCATGTCCTTGCTCATGACTCTGGTTACCATCAACTTGTTAGTCACTGGTAATTAATTAGTCAGGGATCCATTTGACACCAAATGTTTTATGTCCATGTTTTTAACATATTTGAAGCTAAGCTAATGTATCTTCCTGTGCATAATTTCCAGGCTAAGAACGCATTGTGCCACAGAACCATATATAATTGCAACCAATCGTCAACTGAGTGTGTTGCACCCAATCTACAGATTGTTGCATCCCCATTTCAGATACACTATGGAGATCAATGCTCTTGCTCGTGAATCACTTATCAATGCCGGTGGCATCATTGAAACCTCATTCTCACCTGGAAAATATTCCATGGAGCTTTGCTCTATTGCCTATGCTAAGGAGTGGCGATTCGACCAAGAGGCTCTACCAGCCGACCTTATTCGCAGGTATTACTTAGTTGATGTCGTTAAAGCGAACTCTTCATATTGAATTTAATGATATTAACAAATGAAAAGTAGTTACTAATTACGTGAAAAGAAAAAGTTAAAAAATTGGGTAAGCTCTACTATAGATGCTACAATTATAGCGTGCATGACTAACATCTTGATCATGTTTTGTTTCTCTATTTTTAGGGGCATGGCTGTTGAGGACCCAACTGCTCCCCACGGTCTGAGGCTATCGATTCAGGATTACCCTTTTGCCAATGATGGACTCCTCCTATGGGATGCCATTAAACAGTGGGTATCTGACTATGTAAATCACTACTACAGAGAGTCCACCCTTGTACAAACTGATCAAGAGCTCCAAGCATGGTGGACAGAGATCAGAACAGTAGGTCACGGAGACAAGAAGGACGAACCCTGGTGGCCTGACCTAAATACCCCTCAAGACCTCATCGACATCCTCGCAACAATGCTTTGGGTTACATCCGGTCACCATGCAGCAGTCAACTTTGGTCAGTATGCCTATGCAGGCTATTTCCCTAATCGCCCAACCATTGCAAGAACCAATGTGCCCACGGAGGACCCTGACGATGAGGTTTGGGAAATGTTCATGAAAAAACCCGAAGCTGCCCTTTTGCGGTGCTTTCCTTCGCAAATTCAAGCCACAACGATCATGGCGGTTTTAGACATTTTGTCTAGTCATTCGCCGGACGAGGAGTACATTGGAGAGAAGATGGAGGACGCCTGGGCTGAAGACGAAGTTATAAGGGCGGCGTTTGAGCGGTTTAAGGGGAGGCTGCTAATGCTTGAACAAACTATTGATGAAAGAAATGCTAATTTTGAGTTGAAGAACAGAAATGGAGCTGGGGTTGTGCCTTATGAGCTTTTGAAGCCCTTTTCAGAACCTGGGGTTACCGCGAAGGGTGTTCCATATAGCATCTCTATTTGAATACTATCTGTATTTTTTGTTTGAATAAGACAAATTAACTAAATATAGCCCTTTCTTAAATTTATTAATGTGTGTTTGAAAAAATTGATTCGGAGTTTTTGTGCTATACATGCATCTATAACATGCATGCCATCTACCATCTATTTTGAGGACTCATTACCCAATTAAACAAGAATCTATTTAGTCTTTGAGTTATCTACCGTTAGCAAAGACTTGTTTTCACTTACAGTTTTACTCCGATAACCATTAAATTGTCGTCGCGGGAGAAGTTACCTGACAAAAACTTGTATGGAAAACAAAAAACCAAGGTAAATACGAATCATGTTTATATGGTCCATTAGTGCATGTGAAGCAAATATGGACGTATGCTAGCGCGGTCCAACAGATCATGTAATGAACCAAGAAATAGGATGGTACTATCATGAATTTGTATACAGGACAACTTATATGTATTGCGCACAGATCAAGAATGATGATGATATTAGTAAAATTAGCAGTTTATCACCGAAAATTCTTCCATGCTCCGAGCTTGCCATGCTTGGGCACGTCAGCTTATTATGGAACGTTGGATATCAAGTCTGCAATCTAACGGTTTAAATTGTTAACCGGGTGACCTGCTCTCCTATTCTATTTCTGACATTCACACCAGACGACAAGTTTATCTTCGAGAAGGAAGCACATGATTCCATATCTGTAATCTGTTCGATGGATAGCAGAGATAGATGAGTTTGTCCAGTCCAAGATGATCGGTTTCTGAAAGGAGGAGGAGAGAGGGTTTGATGTAGTCAAAATGATCACATTCTGAAGGCATGGCATTCCTCTTGCGTGAGTTTCTTCTCTTACTGAATTGGGTGCAATTGAATCTGCACATATGGTGAATCGGTTGAATTCGGGTCATGGGATTTAAACCCCGCTGCAAGTTGCCTTGGTCTTTCTGCATGAGACAAGAACATGTAATTTGATTGTGAATTCGGAGATTTCAACTAAGCCAAGCCATGGGTATGCATACAATAATTGAACTACCAGCATGAGTCCTCCTTTTTTAACTAGCTGCATAGTTTCGAATAAGTAAACCACAACGAGAGGAACTCTAGAACTCACCAAGTTGTTGGTTGTGAATTTTGATAGAATCCAAAAAAGTGTAAACGTCGAGGCCTCCGGCAGGGTCAGAATTGCTTGGGGTTATCTCCATTTCTCTTTATCGATGAATAAGGAAGTCCGATAGGAGGAACCGTTTATTTGATTTTTTTACTACTGCATTTTGCCTCACTTTTCAATCATGGCCAGATGAGGCCAGCCGCATCTACAAGTTCCAGAGATTTGAAGATGTGAAGAACCCAGAAAAGGAATGTGGAAGAAGAATCTGACACTAGTTATATTTTATTTTTTGAATAAAGTTATATTCTGTTTTAATTGAAAAACTGTGTTGGAGTAAGATTGGTTGGCGTATTGGTGAGGCATTGTAGCAGTTGAGTTGGCTGCAAAGGTTCGAGTCACGTGGGCTGCACTATTTGGTTTTTTTTTTTTTTTTTTAACAAATTTATTGGTGTTTTTTGACAAAGGGTAATTTAATTTGTTAAACTTTTTATTATTATTATTATTTATATCTATACTATTATTAAGATAAGAGATTTTGTTAGTCAAAATGTATATGAAATTACATATGGATCCTTACATCATTTATTAATTTGAAATTATATTTAATAGCTAAGGGATAAGTAGGTAAATAACAAAATCAAAATTTTTTCAAAAACAATCATTTACTTATGTGCAGATAACTTCTCACTTACCCACTATTTGCATTTCATCTAAGCTAAAACTTCCCACTAATTGTAATAACTCCTCACTTATTTTGAAAAAAACTTTTCCATATCTATTTAATTAATAATTATTCACACCCATCGGGTGTGTTTTGTTCTAGTTATTATTAAGAGAAGGGGGTTTGTTAGCCAAAGTAGACGTGAACATACTCAAATACCCTCACACCAAAAGTTATATTAAATTAATATTTAATAAATTAGGGATATAAATGTAATTAACAAAATAATAGAAAAGTAAAAACAAAAAATTTCTTCTGCAGATAACTACCCCTACCCACTATCTGCATTACCCTTACTTCCCACACCCACTATGTGCAGATACCTAACACTACTTACAAATATTATTTTTTAGTGAAAAAAAATCTTGCACATGCAGAGCATGTAATTGCAGGCTAGTTTAGTTTGTTATAACAGCGTAAAAAATTATAATAAAAAGATTAATGAAATTATACTAAAAGTTAAACTTTTATAATAAGAAAAATAAATACTCATTTTAATTTTAATGGTGGAGATAGACTTTTTGGATAAAAGAAAATCTTATTTTGATTAAAATAAGTAAGCATTTTAATTTTAATAAGTAATCGATAGATTTGACACTATCCATGTATTTACTAATGTCAAATCTATCAATTTAAAAAAAAAATTATCACACAAAATTTTTATATGAACATATTAGTTTTATGTGGCTTTTAGCATTTAGAATTGACCTAGGAGATCAAGACACAAACGACAATGAAAATATCTGAAATTTTGACCACAACTATTTATTATTATCATTATAACATCCGACGGTTGATTTTGATAAAGTTTATTTCCTCCACATTGTTGCTCATAGAATGTATACTTTTCGATACAACTAATAAACAAGTTGCACTACATTAGTAGACATATATAAGGATTTTGTGCAGTCCAAATAATCAAAATTAGAAATTGATAAATTTGACATTATCCATCTATTTATAGCGTGTTAATAGGTATTGTGTAAAAAAATTAACCCAATCCGCTGTCATTTCGATATCAAATAAAGCGGTCAACCTTATATACGCATATACTTCCCTAAGGGGAGCTAACCCGCGAGGAGATAAACTTTTTAAATTTTGTACATTATTTGATATACCTCATACCCATGAGAGTATAAGAGCTGACAGATCGAAAAAATAAGTTGCGAATAAGCGGTTATGAGCATATTAGTTTTATGTAAATTTTAGGATTTAGAGTTGACTTAGTAGATCGAGACCTAAACGACGGCGAAAATAGCTGAAATTTTGACCACAACTAGTTATTATTATCGTGAAAACATCCAACGGTCGATTTTGATAAAGTCTATTTTCTCCACGTTGTTGCTCATAGAAGGTATATTTTTTTATAAACTAGTTAGACTACATTAGTAGACATATAAAAATTTTGTGCAGTCCAAATAATTGAAATTGGAAATCGATAAATTTGATATTACCCATATATTTATAGCATATTAATAGGTATCATGTAAAAAAATTAACCCAATCCGCCGTCATTTCGGTATCAAATAAAGTAGTCAACCTTACGTACACCTATACTTCCCTAAGGGGAGCTAAAATGCGAGGAGATAAAATTTTCAAAATTTTTACATTATTTGATATACCTTGTACTCATGAGAGTATGAGAGCTGACAGATCAAAAAAATAAGTTGCGAATGAACGGTTATGAGCATATTAGTTTTATGTAGTATTTAGGGTTTAGGGTTGACCTAGAAGATCGACACCTAAACGACGATGAAAATAGCTGAAATTTTGCCCACAACTATTTATTATTATCATGATAACATCCAATGGTTGATTTTGATAAAATCTATTTCCTCCACATTGTTGCTCATAGAAGGTATACTTTTTGATACAACTAATAAGCTAGTTGGACTACATTAGTAGACATATAAAGATTTTGTGCAGTCCAAATAATCAAAATTAGAAATCGAAAAATTTGACATTACCCATCTATTTATAGAGTATTAATAGGTATTGTGTAAAAAAATTAATCTGATCCGCTGTCATTTTGGTATCAAATAAAGCGGTCAACCTTATATAAATCTATACTTCCATAAGAGGAGTTAAATCGCGATGAGATAAGCTTTTCAAAATTTTTACATTATTTGATATACGTCATACCCATGAGAGTATGAGAGCTGACAGATCGAAAAAATAAGTTGCGAATAAGCGGTTATGAACATATTAGTTTATATGGTATTTAGGGTTTAAGGTTGACCTAGTAGATCGAGACCTAAACGATGATGAAAATAGCTGAAATTTTGACCATTACTATTTTTTCTAATCATGATAACATCCAACGGTCAATTTTGATAAAGTCTATTTCCTCCACGTTGTTACTCATAAAATGTATATTGTTTGATACAACTAATAAACTAGTTAGACTACATTAGTAAACATATAAAGATTTTGTACAGTCCAAATAATCGAAATTGAAAATTGATAAATTTGACATTACCCATCGATTTATAGCGTAATAATAGGTATTGTGTAAAAAAATTAACCTGATCAGTCGTCATTTCGATATCAAATGAAGCGGTCAACCTTATATGCACATATACTTCCTTAAGGGGAGCTAAACCGCGAGGAGATAAACTTTTCAAAATCTTTACATTATTTGATATACCTCAAACTCATGAGAGTATGAGAGTTGACAGATCGAAAAAATAAGTTGCGAATGAGCAGTTATGAGCATATTAGTTTTATGTGGTATTTAGGGTTTAGGGTTGACCTAGTAGATCGAGACCTAAACGACGACGAGAATAGCTGAAATTTTGACCATAACTATTTATTCTAATAAAGACAACATCCAACGGTCGATTTTGATAAAATCTATTTTCTCCACGTTGTTGCTCACAGAAGGTATACTTTTTGATACTTTGCAGGTCACTAATATTGTCAAAAGGAGAACAATAACCAACAAATTTAAACTAATACATGCAGTTTATTATACATTTATAACCCTATATTTATAAATTATATTCTTTGTTGTGGAACTCCATTGAGACATAAGAAGTTGAAAAAATCGACCGTTGGATGAGATGATTGGAATATTTTTTGCTCATAGTTAAAATATTATCTACTTTCAACTTAATTTCAACACCAATCTACTTGGTCAACCACCACCTCGATGTTAGTAACACCAAAATATAATTTGCTAATCTATCAAAAATTTTATGGGGGATCTTTTCATGACCACTTCTCATATGATCTACCTTTATTATAAAAACTCGAGATGTAAAATTAATGCAGTTAACTCCAAACACTAAACTGAAAAATAAGAGAAATAATTATAAACATATCAATGTCGACTTGAAAATTTAATAATGTTACATTTTTTTTTTCAATTAATTTTCATCTCACTAATGTTGTCACTTTAGAAACAATAACCACCAAATTTGAGATGAGAAATACGGTTTATTAAAAATATTAACAAAATCTTACCAAACTAACTAAAGTAACAAACAAAATAAATGAAAACCAAAATTAGCATAAGCCCAAGCCCCAAAGCTAACGCCCAGGCTGTACCAATATGCGTACTTTTTTTTTTTTTTTTTGTTGTGATTAAGAGGCATGAGGTCTGCAAGGAACGCACTACCAGCAGCACGAATTCTCCCACCGGCGTCCTCAACCCAACCCCCACCTTCAAATCTTCCATCGATTGCGCCGATCTCTACCTTGCCCCCATCTATCAGCCCTCAATCCCCTCATGCCGGATCTCAACCCAATCAGCCTGCCTGCCCAAGTCTCCCACCGATGAATTGCCCGGAGAAGATCACCTCCAAGATGGCGTCCTAGAAACAGAAGAGCTGAAGGTGAGAAAAAGTTTTCAACAATTTAGAGAGAATGGGTTGTGGTCATGGACTGATGGGTGACAAGCACGGTGATGAACACTCCCAACTTAATCCAAGTTTTCCCTCTGTTATCATGGACTGACTGGGTAATCAATTCACTCATGTTGCTCTGGGTAAAACCCAACTCACCCCATGATTAAAACTCAATTGAGAATAAAACAACCGGGAACAGGCTAAGCCTTTCCCTTGTGAATCTCGTCTTAATAAAGAGGCATGTGAAAGTCATGTGGGTGGACCCAAAGAAGCCGAGCATTGCTTGCTCGGAGCATGGAAGACGTTCTCGTTTATCACCTAACTATAGTACGCCTGCGCATGCGCTCTGGGCGAAGAAGAAAGCCATGTGAATTGATTCATTGCCTTCAATAATTCATTTTTGTATTGTTCGGATACCATACAATGATTGTACGTCTGAAACACTGAAACTGAAAGCAAAAGCTCAGCAGCAGTTGCAAGCTGTAGGGACGGGGGGTCCTATATATTTGTCTCGTCTTGATATTGGGGATAACTTGATGGTGACAACAGATGATAGATCTGGCTTAGAGAAATAGCTGATTGGCTTGGCTTTCGTTATTGCACCCTAAACATTTAATCTGCGCACGGTAACCTACGTACAGAAGACAAAACTGGCTTTTTCTCTCTTTGGAAATCAATCCATGACAACTAGCGACCTTTCAATCACGCTGAAAACAGAGAGGCCGAAAAGAAAAGAATTGATTCCTTACTCTTTTTATAGGCATGGGAAATTGGGGGAATTATTAGGTGGTCTCGGAATAACATGTGATACTGATATGTAGTGGTCTCAATCAATAATATCACTCGAATCTGGTGGGGACCATGCAGAGGGGTGAAAAAAGAAAAGGAAAATTAAATTAGAGGCAAATCAGAAATCACTACAAGTCACATGAGCCAATAATATCATCCCGGACCACCACGTGTACTATGGTCTGGGACCATGTAATAATTTCCCGAGAAATTGCAATTCTCATCAATTTTCCTTTATAGTGTTTGGAAAGAATAGAAATGTAGTCAGAATACACATTTTAGTTTTCATTGCAGTGGTAGTGCAAAAATCATACAAACAACAAATATAGTTGGTTATATTAGCAAATAATGATTTTGAGCAGAGACAATTTAGTCATATAAGTTTGCAAGTGGGTGGGGCCGTGGGGGAGAATCAGTTTCCCGAGGTGGGTGAAGGGGAACAAGTTTCCTCCTTTTTTTCCTTTCCTTTGGGAATCCTTTTCCCCTTATTTGGCCATCCCAAACGCAGGAAAATATAGGAAATGAAAGACTTTCCTTTCCCAATACCCAGATTCTGTGAAACAAACACGGCCTAAGAGATAAGCATCGAACATTTTGCAAGATTCTTCAGCATAAAACCAAGTGGACTACTATAGCGCTTTTCAATCAAGATCCAAAAGAGCCAAAACCCTAGTTATGGGCCACGTTATCAGGTAAGATCCAGATCCTCTCCTTGGCTACTCTTCCTCCTTGGCTATCCTTGACTTCTAATTTCATCCATTGATCTGAAATCCAAAGGTTGATAATTATCCACGTTAGCCCTATGACTATTAATTACCCAAAACTTGAGTTTTCAAGGCTAACGGCGTCTGTTTTCTATGGCCTTCCGTCAATATTTTTCGTCGCGTCTTCTTCTCCTCCTTTTGAGAGGGTTTCTCTGAAAATTTTCTCTCCTACCTCGAATAATGGGTTCCTAGAGATATGACAGAAAGAGTCATCCATGACCGACCTTTCATATTCTACTAATTAAAGCACAAACGTACGTAGAACACAATGTTGGGCTTGGAACGGGGATTAAAAACTAGAAACTCAATTGTCTTAATAGCATGCGCATCTTACTGCTCAAATTGGGGTGAAGATGTGGGAGGTAACTCCTCCCCAACCAACTTCTTAGACTTATAACAAGCTTTGCTCTGATCTTGTCTTAAAGCTTCAGCTGCTACCATCATAACATCCCTTGGTTTGTTCCGCTCGACCTGACGTTTTCATTTTGTGATAGGAAGAGAAACCACACCTAAAGAGCCAAACTGAGAAGCAGGGCCCATAAAAGAAGTTGAAACAAAATTAAGCCCAGACTCAAGCCCAACCAATAGAAAGAAATGAGCCCATGTCTTTTTTTTTTTTTTTTAGTATTTTAATTTCGTTAGTAAATGCATCTATTTTAGGAATATGGAGTTATGGACCATACTTTTTTTATTGGGGTCCAGACCAAATACCCAATTTTAACTCAAGATACACCCACTTACCCCAAGCTTCCCATTCACCCAATTTAGAATGAAAAGACAAATTTAACCTCAAAATAATTAAGAAATTACAAGCTACATTTCTCTCCAACTCTCAGACACTCCCCCCCCCCCCTCTCTCCCCTCCAAAAACCTATTCTGGTTCCGGTTGGTTTCGCCTCTGAATCTCTGATAGACAAAGATAAAAAATGGAGCCACTTGCACAGGGACTTCGATGTCCAGCACAACACCTCTCACTGGAGGCTTCCAGTTTCGATTTCGAAGAGAGAGAGATGTGTCGTCCGATTCCAATTCCGATTCTGGCAACTAGGTCAAAGAATCCAACAATTTGGGCATGGGATCGCTAGTCTTGAGGCGGATTTGGTTCTTGAGATAGATAAGAGCTTTTCAACCTCTCTCTCTCTCCTACGATACCCGCAGCGACTCTCACCGGAGCTGTCAATTCGGGTTGTCGCTAGAAAATGGATTGCACCGTATCAACCCACCACCGTTTCAACTGTTCCTCCACTGTAAAAAAACTTAAACACAGCTTCTGAACCTCACCATACGGCAGCAAACTTCCTAGCAAGTCAGATGTGCCAATCACGGTTGCCGTTGATGAAGTTAAAATGAAGGCGTGGTCGTGATGCTGCGGTGAGAGGGATTTCAGTGATCCCGTCACTAATCCGATGGCTGGATTTCAGTGACCGATTGCCGGAATCCGGCCACCAGAGTCCCGAAGTCGGAGTCTGGCAGCCGGTCACTGGAGTTCGGTGAAGCCTCTGATGACTCTCTCTCTAAGTGACAAAGAGGGAGAGGGTAAAATTGTCCTAAAAATAAATAGAAAACAATATAAAAAAATACTTAATTAAGTATTAGCGCAAAATAGGCCTCATTAATGGGCCGGGCTGAGCTTTACTCCATTTTTAAATAATAGAGGGTCGGGCCGGGCCGGGCTTTATTGTAAATTGAAGGATCCAAGTCCATCCATTTAATGCGGGCCTCACGGGCTTTTTTGGGCCTGGCTGGGCTAAGCCTTGCTGGCTTTTTCTGGCCGGGCCTTGCGGGTTTTATTTACAAATAAATCTTTAAAGATAATATTTTTTATAAACTTATATTTATATATCATACACTCTGAAGAGAAACCTCTATCAACTTAAATAAAATGGGAAAACCGACCGTTGGATGAGATTATTATAATAAATTATGAGAGTGGTAAAAAATTTAGCCAATTTCACCATATTTTCGAATCCGATTGAATTGGTCAACCGTCGTCACTTGTATGTTTTCTTGGTTGACCGATGGCATGACGACCGCGAAACGTGCTTATTCTTTCACATCATGTCTTTAAATATTTCATCTATGGATGTGCATGGAAATAAGATAAAAATTTCAATTTTAATTGCAAAGATGTTGGCCTATATTAATTTGCCTCCTAAAGTCGTATGACTTGTATATTGCATTTAAATTGTTGAGGTTGCTAAAGCAACCATCACTACAAGAAAAAAGGCTTTTTGCAAGGAATTTTTTCCTTGTAAAAAGCTGGAAATTCGTTGCATTAACCCAAATGCAAGGAATTTTCCTTGCATTTGAGTCCTTGCAAAGAGGCCCTTGCAAAAGAGCAAATACAACAACTTGAAAATTCCTTGCATTTGAGTTTGCAAATGCAAGGAATTATTAATCTCAAATGCAAGGAATTAACACCTGAGGTTAACTATGGTTAGCTGATATACAAGGAGAATTCCTTGCATATCATTCCTTGCATTTAGTTAAAAAAAAATTAAAAAAAAAAAAAAATCAAAACTGAATAAAAGAAAATACCCCAATTGTCATTCCAGATTTTTTTTTTATTCATTGAATTAAAAACAATTAATTAGTTTGTTTGTACATCAAAAATTGCAATTTAACAATATTTCACTTAACCACATAACACTTCTAGTTCCAGATTCAGACAAATGACGCTTAGAGGCGTTTGACACAGAAACTTGAGACAATTTGTCTGCATCTTTGCTTAGTGTCCGTTCTTTCAATGGCATATAGTGCCGGAGCCACTCCCCAATATATACCTGAATAACAGAAGATGGGAAAAGCTGAGAAACAGCATGGCCAGAAACATGGCAGATCACTCATAGAAGCAACTAATGATTAGGACATATAAGTTCATTTACAATAACTCGAGAAAAAAGAAAAAAAACAATGTTCAAGATGCCTAAACACATAATTGAACTAACCTGTGCAGGCCTCATGATCTTAGTATCAGAATCACCCAGGGATTCTCCAGTGTGCCATGTAACCAGCCATTCGAGGGATTGCAAACAAAACTGGGAAGAACTCCGTTGGAAATCCGATTGCTCTGTTTAACAAGAAGTCAATACTTTCTTACCAATTACAAACAGGAACCTACAAGCTTTCATATCTTTATACAAGGACAAGTACCTATATCTGAACCATAGTAGAAATCAACATTTGGATACAGCTTTCTGTTAACAAAATACTCATCAAATAGTGCAGCTTTCTCCAGCTACCTGCAAATCACATTAGATAACTGCGCTCAGACTTTATGGTGTTTATTCAATTTAATAGTTACCAATAGTATAACAATATTGTTGAGGCATTATAAGACAGCGGTTACATTGAGTCATTGATGCATTATATAGCATTATAGCTAAAGAGTTCTTTCATAGATTTCAAAATCTGGTATGTTGACCAGATGTGTATTTACAATTTTCCAATTAGAAGAACCTAACCAACTTTAGGTAAAAATGGTTAGATTTGGCCTTTGCATTTCCAAAATGGATTCAAAGGCATAAGACGATGTGTTTCTGTGAAAAGTGGTTAGCCAAACTTACCATTACATATTAACTTGCATCCTTGGCGGCGGGAAACAACTCGTTTGGCAACTCATTTGAGCAGCTGTTGGATATCAAAAATAATGATCAGTATGAAAGTCAGTTAAAAGTTCATATACATATGTGAATAGCTGAATTGAAATGTGAGGTTCACATATAAGCATGAATGTAGTTTAAGGTTATTATTGTCGTATTGACATCTTAACAGCTTTTTTGTGATTACCATCTTAATAGCTTTTTTGTGATTACCATCAAATGTTGCTGAAATCTCATGTTGGGCTTTGTGGACCATTGCAAAGCCTGGCCATGGTATGTGAAGTCAAACAGAAATAGAGTCTCCGTCTCTTATAACTGAAGCCATTCGACTTCCTGCCAGGAAAGTTGTTCAGTGGGATCCTGATACCATTCTGCATCCAATGAGCTCTAATTTTGTCGCCTGAGGAAGATGAAATAGCAAAACAAAAAGCTGGAGTAAGTTTCATTTTTTTTTCTCTTTTCAGCAGTCATATTGGAAAAAAAAAGTAGCATGAGTGTTCAGTCCTTCTAATACAATAAGCAGCAAAGTAATGACTATGCCATATTGCCATTATGAATTGAGACAGAGAGAAGTTATGGATCACTGTTTTCCAGAAACCAAATATAAAAAATTATGGTAGTAAAAAATAAAACTTTCCATGAAGAATAAGACACTAAATGGACAACCTCAGTAAAAAAAGCAGGAAATGAATGTAGCAATGAGCCATAAGTACCTTCTCCAAGCACTTGCTGGAACTTCTATGATCACCATTCATATAATAGGCATTTGCAAGATTAGCTGTTATATGTCCTGGTTTAGGATCCTCATTCAAAGATGCTAACAAATACTCCTCTGTAACATTTTCCCTTATATGTACTTATAATGATGCAGGTTCTTCGACCAGAGTATTATGATGATAAAGCAGCACTCTACAAAAATTGACTGCCATCTAGGAGTCAACATTGTAAAAGCTTAAATAGTAGACTGTTAGAAAGCAATGAAAGAGTTTATGAAACTTGGAACCAAACTCATCAAAACCATACCTGCAACAACTGGACCATATCAACATAAAAGAAGGGGAGGATAATTGATTAAGGCAGTGGGATGATTTTGATCTTTGAGGATCAACTACTGGAAATAATTTTACTGAAAATAGCCTAATTCCACCTGAAAATAGAACATGCAACAGTTTCAGGTTAGAGAAGTATAGGAGGTCAAAACATATAAAAGAAACCACCATGTTGTTAAAAAACTGTAATTCATCGAACATTTAGCATGAAAATAATCCTGAGATATCAGTGTAAGATAATAAGAATATAAAATTAAATACTATCACTTAGCATAATTTTAAAATGTTAGCAATGTTTGAGTTAACCATTGTTCATACTGGCAATGAGATTCACTCTTAAATTGACTGTTCTATTTTGTCTATCAGTTAATACTCCGATCACTCGAATGATATTAAAAACTTAAACTCAGATAGGACATTATACCTGTATGCACTCTTCCTCACTTAAATAATTGTCTGCTTCCTATAATTTTGAATATGCAAAATATCTTTGAGTGCAGTGGTACTCTATAAGATGTACGAATAAAGGAAAAAAATATGAACACAAAACAAAATGAAAAGAGAAAAAAGGGATCGATCTTGTGGATTAAAGAAACCAACAATATATAATCATGATGGAGCACAAAATGAAAATATGATCGATAGAAAGAACTGGAAAGAAGGAAATGGGGATTTACCTCAACTAATAAATCTGTAATGGAGTCAGGGTTTGAGCCGTGTTGATCTGAGAAGCAAATGAAGAAGATTTGAACCCGGCTGGTAATTAAAGATTCAAGATTGGACCAAAGTCGATCGATCTGTAGAAAACATATATATACTGACATTAGGTAGCTAGTATATATAGTGTGCAAATGAAATATGAAACGGACTGCGTCTGCGTGGAGTTGGATTAGCAAAATTTGAACTGACTGACTAAGAAGGAACAGAAAGAGAAAGTCTCTAAAAATCACATACCCATTACCGAAACATCAGAATAAAGCAACAATGGTATCACTTCATTATACCACTGAAATCCATAACCAATACAATATACAAAACAATAACAAAGACAACTGGAAATGTTTTATACATAAAGTTTATAATCATTACTACGTACGGTAGCCACTGTATGCTCTATCCATGTCAATGTTATGTTTCTTTGGATTTAGAAAGTGTGAGAAATAACTGCTCAGCAAGAGAAAAAGCATGATTCTCAAAGCTTTATTGCTAGCTATGGGATTTATTAGATGGAATGAAGTTGTAATTGATTTGAGGTAAAACTATGTCAAAGTTTTGGAAATACTTTCATTAGCAGAAATGATAGAATTTGGGAGCACCCTTCTCCAAATTTATTGAAGAACCTTGCACAGAACTTTTCTCACTAGTAAACCATATGCTGAAACGATTACACAAAAACAATGAAGTTGGTGGACGCTCCCTGCAGATCAGAAAATTTGTTGTTCCTTTGCAGAATATAGGAATTCATGCAGTTGGCGTTTTATCAATTAAACACTAACTTGGCCTTGAAATTCAGTTTATAATCAGAGGTATGATAGACTCAAACAAAGAAGTATCAGGACAACTTTGTCTTTATCTAGGTTCAGCTCTCTTTTGCAGAACATATGTTGTTCCATGCACTACCAAGTTATTTTTGATATTCATAGCTAGAAGCAACTGAATTTTAGTTTTACGTAACTATATATCACTATATGGTCAGATAAAATAAAGCAAAAAACAGTTAGAATATGAAGTGTGTTAGATAATCAAGTCACTATTATCTTATTTCTTCTTGAGATAAACAGTTGCCAGATTGGAACAGATATGTGCTATGCAACCAACATTTTACTTCATGTCCAAGAAGTCTGAACTTTCCTCCACTCTGGCAGAACGTCATTTCTTTGTAATTTGTTGTACCGCCTTTGCAACTGCAAATCAATTTGCATTAGTTCATCCTTTAAATTCATCAATTACGAACTTTATTTAACACCAACACTCAAAACAATATAAACCATAAACCAATGGAAGATGCACAATAAAAGCAAAGGAATAAGAACAAAACTTGAAGAGTAAGATGTTATAAAGCTAGCTGAAGACATATGATTATCTAATCTAATCCCTTGGAGAAATCTACCTAACAATGTTTAAATATAAACGTTTCGACTTATGGGTTTTGCAGGTCGGGATACCTGAGAGTTGTTTATAGTCTATAAATATACTCATTTATTTCAGTTGTTGTGGCAAGGAAATTGAAACATTTAATCGGAAACCAAACTTTGATGAATTACCAATTGTTGTGAAACCAAAATCATATTTCTTTCAGTTCCTAGGCAGCTAAACAGAGCATAAAGGAGAATCAGAAATCGGTATTTACCTGAGAGTGGGAGTTTTTAGTTTGGAGAGACTGAAGCAATGAAAATGGAGAGGCCTCGGTGATGCTTTAATCTCTTATATATAAAGCGAGACTTCCATTGCCTGCAAAAACTCAACTCTTCGATTGCCTGCAAAAATAAAAATATGAAAACCCTTTCAATAACCTATCGAAATCAATAAAATCTCAATTTCAATCAAAATCAAACCCCTACTTTTAGATATGTCAATAATCCTAAACCAAAGAATTCAATTCTTCTATATTTAATTCAAAAAAGTACATAGGCTACCACAGGGAACAAAGTCGTATGTATAGCGTATAGCAAAAGTAACAGATGCAATTCGAACCCAGAAATCGAAGCAAGAAAGATGGCAGCAACTTACCAAGCTTGAAGTTTCCGAAATCGAGTCGAAAACTGAAATCGAAGCTGCTTCACCTAGTAGAGTTCGAGCCAAACCCAGACTTGAAGACTGAAAATTGAATACCCAGAAGAAGAAATTAAGAGGAAGCCATAAATCGATTGAAGAGTGAAGACCCAGATGCAGAAATTAAGAGAATTACAGAAACCCAGACTCACCGCGCACCGTCAGTCCATCACGGCGTCACCGTCGAAGAAAGAAAAGGCGTCGTGCGGCCGTGCCGGAGAGAGACAGAGAGAGAGAGAGGAGAGCGGGGCTGCGAGAGAGAGAGAGAGGCGAGCTTTAGTCGAAAACTTGTAGGTCAGATCGCGTTTTAGCCTCCTAGGACGAGTTTCTTCAAAAAAAAGAGGGACGGAACGCCTAGTCGCCGACTGCCCAGCACCCAGCCATGGCCGCCCAGCCCGGCCGATTTTCACCCTCACGCCTAGCTCGATCGACTAGCCGATTTTCGCCACTGACAGTTGGATTTGGGGTTTTCGTGTTTTGGGTGTATTCTTCATCGATCTAGAAGGACCAGAGAGAACTTTTGTTTCTTCTTTTTCTAACTAGAGTCAGTCGAGTGATAAAGGCTCTGAGTGTCCACAAATAAAAACAAGGAAGCGAGTTAGATCGTTGCAATTGTGGTTTGGAGAGCGCTAAAAAATCCCGCCCAACAATAATTGCAAGGATTCTAAATCTATATACAAGGAATTTACCATATTTTAGATTTGAGAAGACCAAGTAAAAGGAATTGTTGCATTCCTTGCAAACTCAAAGAGCCAGATGCAAGGATTCACAAAATTCTTTGTATAAGTCAACCAATTGCAAGGAATTTTGACTCCTTGCATATAAACCCGTTGCATATACCCAAATTTCTTGTAGTGCATGAAGTGGAAAATGAATTTAGAGAAATCAACCGCTCGATTGAGAGATTGTAATATTTTATGGTGATTGTAAAAAATTCAGCTAATTTGATTCTCGTTTCGAATTCGATCAACTAGGTCAAATTTAGTTACTCTTATAAACCTATATCTATACATCATACACTCCAAAGAGCAACCCCGATCAATTCAAAGAAAATGAAAAAATGGATTGTTGGATGACATTATTACAATAAATTATGTGGTAAAAAATTTAGCCAGTTTCACTATATTTTCGAATCCGATCGAACTGGTCAACCATCGTCACTTATATGTCTTCTTAGTTGACCGATGACATGACGACCGCGAAACGTGCTTATTTTTTCACATCGCGTTTGTAAATATTCCATCGATGGATGTGTTTGGACCCAAAATGAGCATTTTGGCCTGACAAGGCATGTGTTAGAGAAATTGAGCCAGTGTCAGTGGCTCAAGCTATATATTGTCGAAAAGTTCGAAATATATTATTTAAAGGCTAAATAAAGTCTACTATGGAGAATTATGCGAGCTGTAAGAAAAGGAAATTATGGAAGCATGGAAATGAAAAGTCAATTTTAGCACATTTTCCTACTTCGGCTAGGAGAAACCGAGCTAAACAAGGAAAGAGAGGCGGAAGACTAACCAAAAAAGATCAAAATAAGCTGAAAATTTCTAGATTAATACTAGACATCCCAAGGATAATTTCTTATGAAGAGTGCAAGATCTAGTTTCAAGTGGAAAGCCTTCAAACAATCAGTCCAATTTTCTACAGAAGCAAAACTGGAAAACTGGACCTGTGAGGAGTCCAGCAGCATTTTCGGCCCAACCATATGGAATTAAGCTCTGAAATTTCATCACAATGATCTACCCTCATTTTGGATCATTTCATATGAAGGAGTCAAAGACCCATTATGTCTTCATGGTAGAGATATAATTGAAGGAATAAAGGAGCCGAAAGTGATTCAAAATCACTCCAAAACTCATCATTTCTATCTCCATTTAGTGCTCCATTATCTCCATTATCTCCAACTAGTGCTCCACTATCATTTGTTTAAGGCCAAACACTTTGGCATGGTAGCCTTGATACGCTCTGAGCAAGCGCGCAATTTAACCCTAAAAATATCATTAATAGTATAAGCAAGTAGGGATCGATCTAATCCGGGGATTGAGGGTACACCTGTCAATGTAGGACAATTAAATAATTAATAAAGACAAAAACTATATTATTTATAAAAATAAAATAAAGTATATACATAATTACGAAATTAAGGGGGGATTTAGGTTTTGATTTTCGGAAATAAACTAAGTAAAGAAAACAAAGAAAACTATACAAACACAAATACAAGGGTGAAATGAGAGAAACAAAGATCAAAACCAAAATTATAATCAAATTCGATTCAACCCTAATATTGTTCATCTAAGTCATGAGAAGGGAGTTGATCATGTGAAATATTCAAAGCGAATAATTTTCCATATTTTACTTTTCAATGCTAATTAATCTAAGTGAAAGCACAAAGACTAATCCTATCAAACATGCATTCAAGCAAGCTAGACAATCATAACATGTTTAACGCATGAAACACATAGAAAGGCTATCAACTCAAGTGTGCAACTTAGTATGAAAAAGTCCACCTAATTGCAATCCTCTTCAATTAAATTCGGTTTTTGCCCAAAACCTTTACTACCTTTCGATTCAAGTTACACAAAACAAAAAGTTGATTCATGTTCTTAAATCTAGTAACAATTATATATCAATCATGCATGTTTCGAACCACACAAAATTAACACATAAAAGATTTCAATCAAACAAATTTAATTAAACATTCTCACATAAGCAACTTAAGAATCACAACATATGAATTGAAAATTCTCATTCAATCATAAAAATTTCAGAATTGATAACTTTGTTCAAACATGTACCTACATGTGCCAGAACGAGCATAATTAGCTATAATGAGCCACACTCATGGTACCGCCAGAGGTACGGACTCCCACCAAGGGGGTAACCTGCGAAGGCACGGCCAGGCGGGCTACCGCTCGAGCCCTGGATCGCCTCCAGATCACCGCTGACGTGGTGCGTAAAGATGGCATCAGAAGCTCCAGACGCTGAGAATCGAAGCACATTAGTCCCACATCGGAAACAAGAAGAAGATCAACCTCTTCCTCACCTATAAAAGGTTCTCTCCTCTCTCCTCATTAATTACGCAATTACTACTCATTTATTGTTATGCTGCCCATATACAGTGACTGACTTAGGCATCGGAGAAGTGAAGACCGCCCAACGCGGTCTCCCTCTGATGCCTTGTCTCTCGTGTTGCAGTAAACTGAAGTCATCTAATCCTCGGAGTAGTGGTCCGCCCACCGGACCCGCATTAAACAAAGAGTCGGCTACCGCCGGACTTGAGCATTAACATTGGCGCCGTCTGTGGGAATCCTTGAACAAAAGGTCATCCCGCCACAACCACCATGACTAACGGTAGCGGGGAAGACGTTGACGAGCAGGCAGATCAGTCCGCCATTCCCCAACTCACCAACCCAGCGGTAGGCATTAACCGCGCATTATTCACCACCCCGGTCAACCCCGGCGGTGAGACAAACCCAGGTAGCAGCCGCCCGCCAGGCCAAGACCTTGCCTCTCTGTATGAGCTGGCACTGGCGGATCTTCACAAAGCGAACAGAGAGCGTGAACAAGAACGCAAGGAAAAGGCCGAGGCCCAAAGGCAAGTGGCCACGCTTGTGTCCCGCTTTGATGAGCTAAAGAGAACGCTGGAGGCAACCGCCAACCCGGCACGAAACGAGCAGTCACGAAGCACCAGGCACAACCGACTTGGTACAGGAGCATTGATACCAGCACCAGTCGTGCATATATAGGTCCCGCTGCACCCACCAGAGCTAGCGGGAATGGGACCACCCCTTGTACCCCAGCTAATGTTGGAACAGGAGGCGGAGTCATCACTGCACACTCACCGCTCGAGGCCTCAGGTAAGAACAGAGGGAAACCCACCCGCTCCCAGGCGAGGATTAGTTCAGCGGAGTACTAGGCTAGACCCCGCCGGCGATGCAACCGCTCAAATACTGGAAAGGATGCAGCAATTGGAACAAAGGTTAATCCGGGTGGAATTAGGAACCCCAGCACCAACTTCAAATCCACTTTTCGCGTCCAGGCCAGGACCATTTACCGCTGCAATTTTGTTGGCCGTCAAACCGGCGTATGCAAAGACTCCAAAAATGTCACATTACAGCGGTAAGACTGATCCCTTCGTCCATATGGACACCTTCAAGAAAGTCACCAACAACAAGGGATTTGATGACGCCACCCTGTGCCACTTGTTCAGCTAAACGCTGGACAATGAGGCAATGAATTGGTTCTTCGAATGCCCACCGAGATCCATTGACTCATTCCAGGCATTATCGCACGCTTTCCTTTCCCGGTTCATCCTATTGTCCGCCGGGCACCACAATACAAGCCAATTGTTCAACGTCAAGCAGGGCACGGAGGAGACACTAAAGGCGTTCGTCACAAGGTGGCGAGCGGCAGCATCTCAATGCCGTGATCTTGATAAAACAATGGCTTCGGCGGCTTTTAAGCAGGTACTCCTCAAAGGGCCATTTCTCTATCACCTCAATTACAATCGTCCAAATGCGGTATACGACCACCTCATGAGTGAGGCGGTCATTCATGCCCAAGCAGAATTCATCACATATGGAGAAACCGCACCGCCACCAGCGGCATTGCCAAAGTAAGTACAACCCTCCTCCAGTCCGCAGGGGACCGCTAACAAAACTTCCAACACACCGCCAACTGACAAAAAGAGAGAGTGGCAGCAGGGCCAGTACCAAAACAAGCGACAGAAGGACCAACACTACAAGGGGAACCGCCCATCCCATGGGGACAACCGCAACAGACATACGGAGTCTTCCCAGCGGTATGCAGTATTTACAGTCCTCACGGCCTCGTATGAAGAAATATACAATCAGTGCAAGGATCAGATCCCATCGCCGCCCCAGGGAAAATACCCAAAAACGAGAAAGCCAAGAAACACCAGTAGGTGGTGCAAATACCACGAGGACAGCGGTCACAATACCAACAGCTGCAACGCCCTCAAAACGGCCATTGAGACCTTGTACCGTGATGGCAAGCTTGAGCAGTTCAAGGTGGGCCAACCACCACCTGTGATCGCTGACATTGAACCCTTGGGCCGCATCAACACCATTGACAGAGGTGCTCCAATCACCAACATGTCCCACAGGGCTAGAAAGCGTTATGCACGGGCTAATCACCCAGAGGAAGTCTGCAACATCCGCTACGAAAGATCCTCCAAACTCCCAAAGTTCGGTTGGGAACCTATTACCTTCTCAGAGGAGGAGGAACGCGGAGTGCATCTGCCCCACGACGACCCTTTCTTGATCAACGCTATCCTCGGCAAAATGTCAGTCGGAAGAATCCTGGTTGATAGCGGATCCGCTGTCAACGTTATATTCAGTGGTTGTTACAACGACCTGAAGCGGAACAGAAAATTACTCCAAGATCATGAACCACTGGTCAGCTTCTTCGGTGACGTTACGCAACCGCTAGGTTCTGACTATATGCGGCTAGTTATCGGTACTAGTCCATGTATGGCTGAGATACATACGGAGTTCATAATTGTCGATTGTTTCAGCTCATATAACGCCATCATTGGTCGGCCAGCGCTCAATAAACTCAAGCGCATCATCGCCGGATACATGCTACTCATGAAATTCCCTACACCCAACGGCACAGGCTGCGTCAGGGGAAGTTAACAGTTGGCACGCGAGTGTTATTCAACTACTATAGCACAATCAACCCGCCACCATGAGATACTGGCGGTAGGCAGTCAGGCACCACCACCAAATATTTTTGAGGACCCCAGGGATGACTAAAAGAAGTACGTAAGGAAGGAGCCGGTCAACCCGGAAACATCATTAAGGATCGTCAGCATCTCTGATGAGCACCCTGAGTGGACAGTCCGCATAGGCGCTCAATTAGACCCAGAGCTGGCGGCGGAGCTCACTCAGTTCCTACGTGACAACGCTACGGTCTTTGCCTGGTCATATGCAGA
This sequence comes from Rosa lucieae, assembly GCA_024704745.1. Lineage (NCBI taxonomy): Eukaryota > Viridiplantae > Streptophyta > Magnoliopsida > Rosales > Rosaceae > Rosa > Rosa lucieae. The sequence continues at coordinate 82,308,462 of CM045496.1, read as the reverse complement.
CATGCCAGGTATCTCCCCTGAAATCATCTCACACAAGTTGAGCATCAAACCATCCTTTTACCCTATCAAGCAGAAGCGCAGAGCCTTCGACGAAGAGAAGTACCGTGGTATAGGAGAGGAAGTTGCCAAGCTGCAAGGCATTGGATTCATCCGCCAGGTCATTTATCCTAGGGGTCGTCAACGGGCCGGGCCGCCATTCATAGCGGGCTTGGGCCGGGCCGGGCTGAGCCTTGCTATATTTTTAAATAATTGCGGGCCGGGCCGGGATTTATTAAAAATCAAAGGATCCAAGCCGGTCCATATAAAGCGGGCCTTGCTGGCTTTTTCGGGCCGGGCCGGGCTTGGCCTTGCGGGCTTTTTTGGGCCGGGCCTTGCGGGCTTTATTTATAAATAAATATTTAAAGACACAAGTTTTTTTTTTTTTTAATCAAGCTTGGGAAATTCAATAGATAATGATCAAATACAACCAAAGATAACAATCTATATAACTATATTGTACCAAAAAAAATCTATATTTATATATAGATACTAATTTGTTGATAAATAAATTTTTAAAGACACTAATTTTTTATAAATCTATATTTATACATCATACACTCCAAAGAGCTACATATAGCAATTCAAAGAAAATGAGAAACCGACCGTTGGATGAGTTTATTACAATAAATTATGAGTGTGGTAAAAAATTTAGCCAATTTCACCATATTTTTGAATCCGATCGGATTGGTCAACCGTAGTCACTTATATGTTTTATTGGTTGACCGATGGCGTGGCAACCGCGAAATGTGCTTATTTTTTCACATCACGTTTGTATATATTCCATCAATGGATGAGCGTGGACATAAGAGAAAAAAAAATTAATTTTAATTACAAACACATTGGACTATACCAATTTTATTCCTAAAGTTATATGACTTATACATTGCATTTAAATTGTTTAGGTTCATTCTAAAGCAACCATGAAGTGGAAAATGAATTCGGAGAAACCAACCGCTTGATGGAGAGATTGTAATGTTTTATGGTGGTTGTAGAAAATCCAGCCAATTTGGTTCACGTTTCGAATTCGATCAACTAGGTCAAATGTAGTTACTCTTATAAACCTATATTTATATATCATTCGCTCCAAAGAGCAACCCCTATCAATTCAAATAAAATGGAAAAACCGACCGTTGGATGAGTTTATTACAATAAATTATGAGTGTGGTAAAAAATTTAGCCAATTTCACCATATTTTCGAATCCGATCAAATTGGTCAACCGTAGTCACTTATATGTTTTATTGGTTGACCGATGCTGTGACAACCGCGAAACGTGCTTATTTTTTCACATCACGTTTGTATATATTTCATCAATGGATGTGTGTGGACATAAGATAAAAAAAAATAATTTTAATTACAAACACATTGGTCTGTACCAATTTTATTCCTAAAGTTGTATGACTTATACATTGCATTTAAATTGTTTAGGTTCATTCTAAAGCAACCATGAAGTAGAAAATGAATTCGGAGAAACCAACCGCTCGATGGAGAGATTGTAATGTTTTATGGTGATTGTAGAAAATCCAGCCAATTTGGTTATCGTTTCGAATTCGATCAACTAGATCAAACGTAGTTACTCATATAAATCTATATTTATATCATACACTCCAAAGAGCAACTCCCTATCAATTCAAAGAAAATGGAAAAACCGACCGTTGGATGAGTTTATTACAATAAATTATGAGTGTGGTAAAAAATTTAGCCAATTTCACCATATTTTCGAATCCGATCGGATTGGTCAACCGTAGTCACTTATATGTTTTATTGGTTGACCGATACCTTAACAACTGCGAAACGCGCTTATTTTTTCATATCACGTTTGTATATATTCCATCAATGGATGTGCGTGGACATAAGATAAAAAAAATTAATTTTAATTACAAACACATTGGTCTATACCAATTTTATTCCTATAGTTGTATGACTTATACATTGCATTTAAATTGTTTAGGTTCATTCTAAAGCAACCATGAAGTAGAAAATGAATTCGGAGAAATCAACCGCTCGATGGAGAGATTGTAATGTTTTATGGTGGTTGTAGAAAATCCAGCCAATTTGGTTCTCGTTTCGAATTCGATCAACTAGGTCAAACGTAGTTACTCTTATAAACCTATATTTATATATCATACACTCCAAAGAGCAACTCCTATCAATTCAAAGAAAATGGAAAAACCGACCGTTGGATGAGTTTATTACAATAAATTATGAGTGTGGTAAAAAATTTAGCCAATTTCACCATATTTTCGAATCCGATCGGATTGGTCAACCGATATGTAGAATATATATATATGCACAATATAAATATAAAAGTATAATAGTATAAGAACTTCCACACACACACACACACACACACACACACACACACACACACACACATATATATATATATCTCTCTCTCTCTCTCTCTATACACACACACATATATATTAATATATGAATATATATATATATATATATAAAACACACACACATATATGATATATTGATATATATATATATCTATATCTCTCTCTCTCTATATATATATATATATAACACACACACACACACACACACACACATATATATATATATAAACACACACACACACACACATATATATATATATCTCTCTCTATATATATATATATAAACACGCACACACATATATGATATATTGATATATATATATATATATATAAACACACACACAAATATATATCTATATGTGTCTATATATATATATATATATTTATAAACACACACACACACACATATAGATATATCTATATATATAACACACACACACACACACATACATATATATTAATATATATAAAAAAACACACACACACACACACTTATATATATATATATATATATTTTGTGGGCTTTTACGGGCCGGGCCTAGCGGGCTTTTGGTGGGCAGGGCCTATGGGCCGGGCCGGGTTTTTGCGGGCTTTTTTGCGGGCCTCCATCAGCCCACCAATGCGGGCTTTTGCGGGTTTTTTGACGGGCCGGGCTGGGCCAAAAGCCCAGCGGGCCAGCGGGCCTCCATCGGCCCACTTGATCCGCAGGCTTTTTGGTGAGGCCTAATTTATCCTCAGTGGATTTCCAACCTGGTTATGGTCAAAAAGGCTAGCGGCAGGTGGAGGATGTGCGTCGACTTCAAAAATCTTAACAAGGCATGCCCAAAAGACAGCTTCCCACTACCCCGCATCGATCAACTCGTTGATGCAACCGCTGGACACGAGCTCTTCAGCATGGTGGATGCTTTCTCCAGCTATAACCAGATCAGGATGCATCCCGACGACCAGGAGTGCACCACCTTCACCACCGACAAAGGCCTGTATTGTTACAATGTGATGCCTTTCGGTTTGAAGAATGCAGGGGCAACTTATCAGCGACTGATGAACGCCATGTTCGCGGAGCATCTGGGCAAGATAATCAAAGTCTACGTAGACGACATGTTGGTCAAGAGTATAAATGTCACGCCCCTGATTTTATACACAATAAATCGATATATAACCCCATAATTATATATGCGTGAACGTCCAGTCATCAATACAAAGTACCTGAAATCTTTTTCCCTTAAACTTACATATATATTGATGCCCTGAACCCTCAAAGTTAATATACACTCGCTCCAAAGAGTTAAATATTACACAAGCTTACGAATTAAATTGTCAACAACAAGATAAAACGTACATACTCCTCAGAGCTCACTACAACGGAAGTCCAAATAACGGTAAAATCACAAAATTTGCTTCCTACCGTAAAGCTGCAAAGGTGCTACCTCAGCTTCAACGCGATTATCCTAACCTGTGTACAAGGATGAGATCCATGAAATGTTTGGGTTACCACCAAGTGGTGTGGTAAAGATTCCTAATGCTGTGATACTAGGTAGGGTACCTGTATCCATTATTGAGCTAGGTATATTGTATAGTGAGACAAGTGCAGGTTGTTGAGAAATGAGAATTGGATTTGAGCTTGGTTTATGCGTACTGTGGGTGTGGTACGTGTAAATTTCGGGACGAAATTTCTTTAAGGGGGGTAGAATGTGATGCCCCAGAAATTCGTATTTATTTTCCGAGGAATTTCTGGAATCTAGTTTATGATTGTTGGACGGTTTCGTGGCTCGTGGACGGAGCGGAAGTGTTTCGGACGAATTAATTATTTAAAAAGTATGGTTTTAGGGGGTTGCCAAAGGTTGACTTTTTATTTGTTGGGATTCTCCGAAAACTTCCTTCACAAAAGTTGTAGAGCGCGTCGATACGAGTTCGTGGACATATGGAACGCGTAAATCGGAGTTCGTATGAGGAAGTTATGGCTATCGGAAGAAGTTTCCGTTTTAGTATAAATATAGAAAATCAGAATTTTATTTCATTTTCCTCATTTCCATTTCCGGAAGATATTTTCCTCTCTCTCTTCTCTCTCGTCCGCGCCTTCAGAGTCGAAGTTTTTCTACTGACCCGACCCGAAACCGGTCGACCCGACCCGACTTTTCCGGCGGACTGCGGCTGTCTTCGGCGACCAAACTTTCCAGACAGGTTCGCCTCCTTGGTCCGGTCGTCTCTGTGGTGTTCTCTAGTGCCGATTCTCGATGGTAGCGGCGGTAGAAGGCGGTGTAGGTTGGTGTTTTCGGACCCGGCCGGAAAACACAACTCCGGCGACTTCATGGCTTCAATGATTCCTTGGTTGAGTTCAGAATAGTCTTGACGATCGATCCTTGGTGTTTGTTTGGATCGATTCACGTGAAACTTCGATCAACTCGGATTGGATTACTGTTCACGGCTTGTGAGGTAGTTTTCGATCCCTTAGGCTTGTTTTCTGACTTCGATCCAGTTATGAAAGTTCACAAGCATGCTTAGATGAAGCTTTTTGATGTTGGGAGTTTTGTGAAATAATGAGTTTTTGGCCGGCGGCGGTGCACCACCGTCTGTGGTGGCGTTCCGGCGGTGTTCCGGCCACTTAAGGAACTGTTTTTGGTATTATTTATATGTTCTACTCGTTGATACGAGCGTTTCGATATATAATATGCAAATTTCGGAGTTTGTATGGAATTGTTATGATTTTTGCAGTTTCATACCGATCGATTTATTCGATCCGTGAGGATTCGAGCGTCCGATCGACTTGTGGTTTGATCACATCGATCGTGGACGTATTCCGAAGACTTTGGGAGGTCTCGGATGTGGTTTTGCCTCGATTGGCGCCACTTTGGGGATTTTAGTTCAAAACAGGGGTTTCGAACTTTAATCAAATGTGAATCGTTACTAAGTTGGAACCATATGTGATTAGGTACTTGACGAAGTATTTGGACGAGTTGTTGCTGTTAGTGTTAGTTCGGTTCTGTATAGAAGACGCAGCGGGAGTTTCGAGGTGAGTAATCTCACGAAGTTCATTTCACGAACGGGAAATACCTTATTGTTTTGAGAGTTATTTATTAACTGCAAACTATAGATGGTATTAGTGGCACTTCTGAGTAGATGACCATGTGTGTGTATATATATATTATGGGATGTATATATATACATACGTGTTCATGTATTAGTAGGCATTTCTGCGCGGATAAATACGTATAGATATATGTTTACGTGAAATATATATGTTTTGGTGGTTTGTGGATTTATGAAAACAATATGCATGAAATGATGCTTTTTATTGTTTTGGGGTGTGGTTTTTGGAAAACAAATGATTTGTGGAAATGATTGATTTCGATTTGTTTTGAAAAGCGTTGAGATTTGTGTATGAAAACAATAGGCATGAATTGATGCTTTTTATTGTTTTGTGTTATGGCTTTTTCGGAAAACAATGATTATGGAAATGATGATTTCGATTGTTTTCAAAAGCGTTGCGATTTGTGTAACATTTTGGGTCCAGTGCGACTCCTTTAATGTTTTGCTCCAAGGGACATTGCGGCCCGAGGATCGAAGGTCTGAGACCTTGGGCAGAATATCTGGTGACCACGTCTTTGGCCGGACGAGTGGTTACGTTTTTCAGTTAGAGCTCTAATCTGTCTGCCATATAGGTAATTCATGGGGTAACGGGAATTGGTTATTGACAACTCATGACATTACGTATTTTTAGGGAACAAGGTGTGAGTTGCTTCCTTATTAATGGTTTTTAAGGGGACAAGGTGCAAGTTGTTTTCCTTATTAACGATTTGATAGAAATCAAGGTGTGAGTTGCTTTCTATGGTACGTTTATGGTACAACTGATAGAATTCAAGGTGTGAGTTGTTTTCTATGTTTTATTGATAGAAATCAAGGTGTGAGTTGCTTTCTATGGTACGTTTATGGTACAACTGATAGAATTCAAGGTGTGAGTTGTTTTCTATGTTTTATTGATAGAAATTAAGGTGTGAGTTGCTTTCTATGGTACGCTTATGGTACAACTGATAGAATTCAAGGTGTGAGTTGTTTTCTATGTCTCGTGTTTTTAAGGAAATTAAAGTGTGAGTTATTCTCCTTTATTTCGTGTTTTTAAGGAATCAAAGCGTGAGTTGTTTTCCTTATCTTTGGAGTGAGTTGTGTGTGGTTTGAGTTACTCATACGGGCTTGCAAAAGCTTACCGGGTTTGTTGTGTGGCAACCCGGTGCACCATTCCAACGGTGTAGGGGTTAATCCTGCAGGTTAGGATAATCGCGTTGAAGCTGAGGTAGCGCCTTTGCAGCTTTACGGTAGGAAGCCAATTTTGTGATTTTACCGTTATTTGGACTTCCGTTGTAGTGAGCTCTGAGGAGTATGTACCTTTTATCTTGTTGTTGACAATTTAATTCGTAAGCTTGTGTAATATTTAACTCTTTGGAGCGAGTGTATATTAACTTTGAGGGTTCAGAGCATCAATATATGTGTAAGTTTAAGGGAAAAAGATTTCAGGTACTTTGTATTGATGACTGGACGTTCACGCATATATAATTATGGGGTTATATATCGATTTATTATGTATAAAATCAGGGGCGTGACAATAAAGGCCAGCGGACATGTGGAAAACCTAAAAATCATAATAACCATTCTCCTGACCTATGGTATGCGCCTCAACCCAGAAAAATGTTTCTTTGGCGTCACTGCCAGCAAATTTCTGGGGTATATTGTCAGTGAGCGGGGCATCGAGGCCAACCCTGACAAGGTGCAAGCCATCCTCAACATGAAGGACCCAGAATGGAAGGTGCACGTCCAATGCCTCCAAGGCAAGCTAACCGCCCTGTCTCGATTCATCTCCAGACTGACCGTTAGGTGCGCCCAATTTTTGAAAGTCCTTAAAACAACCCACAAGAAGGTTATTGATTGGAACCCAGAGTGCCAGGAGGCGTTCCAAGTCCTGAAGGAATACCTGGCGGCAGTTCCACTCCTCTCCATTCCTGTGCAAGGAGAAACGTTATACATTTACCTAGCGGTATCTCACTCAGCGGTGAGCTGCGCCATCGTCCGGCGGGAGGGCCAGGACGATCTCCCAGTGTTCTATACCGGTAGGGGCATGAACGGAGCAGAAACACGGTATCCTCCCTTGGAGCAGCTTGCTCTCACACTCATCGTTGCCGCCAGACGCCTTCGCCAGTACTTCCAAGCCCATACAATCCATGTGTTAACCAATCAACCGCTGAGACAAGTAATGTAGAGCCCTGAACATTCGGGCCTCAGCAAGTGGGCCATTGAGCTCAGCGAGTTTGACATAGATTACAAACCACGAACCTCCATGAAGGGCCAGGCGGTGGCAGACTTCATTGCTGAGCTCACCGAGTGTCAGCCCGAATCCAAGATCGATGTACCGCCCGAAACTGAAATAGTGACAGTCGAGGAGCCGGCTCCCCAACAATCAGACTGGAACCTATACGTGGACGGTTCCTCTTCCGCCAAGGCCAGCGGCGCCGGAATCATCTTAATAGGACCAGGAGGGCTTAGCATCGAATACGCGTTGAAATTCAACTTCAAAGCTTCTAACAACATGGCGGAATATGAGGCACTCATTGCCGGCCTACTCCTCGCCACTGATTCTGGGGCCGACAGTGTCAACATCTTCAGCGACTCTCAGTTGGTCGTTAACCAGGTCAACGACAGCTTTCAGGCCAAGGACCAGCAGTTAGCTGCATACTTAGGGTATGCCAAGACGCTGCTAAAAAAATTCAAGTTCCACACCATCACACAAATCCCCAGGGAAAAGAACGCCAAGGATGATTCACTGGCAAGACTGGCAACCGCCCAGCCACACCAGAGTCCAGCGGACACAAGGGTAGAGTCTCTGGACAGGCCAAGTATCACAAAAACCCTGGTGGAGATCTTTAGCATTGAGGCCAATCCTAGCTGGATGGACGAAATTATTCAGTACAAACGCAACAAGACATTGCCAGGGGACAAGATCAAGGCGAGATAGCTCCAGCGGAGAGCAACCCGTTACAACATGCAGAGCGGCAAGCTTTACCGCCAAGGATTCACCCACCCCAACCTCCGCTGTCTGACCCTAGAGGAGGGAAAGGTCGTGCTGGCAACAATACATGGCAGAGAATGCGGAAATCATTCAGGCGCCAGATCCTTGGCTAATCGCACAATGCGACAAGGATACTTTTGGCCTACGCTTGGTGATGACGCCAGGCAGATATCAAAATCTTGTCACAAATGCCAACAATATGCTGATCTTCCACATGCCCCAGCGGAACCTCTGTCGGTTTTCGTCGGTCCCTGGGTTCACTCAACGTGGGGCCTGGACTTGATGGGAAAATTCCAAACCGCCAAAGGTCAGTTCAAATACATCATCGTCGCCATCGACTACAACAGCAAATGGATAGAGGCAGAGCCCCTGACGACAATAACTACCGCCATGGTAATTCACTTCCTCTGGAAGAACATCTATTGCCGCTACGGTTTCCCGCATGCAATCATCACAGACAACGGCACACAGTTCAACAATAAGGAACTCATCTCTTTCACCGCCAACCTGGGCACCAAGATGCGTTTTGCATCAGTCGCTCACCCCCAAACCAACGGCCAGGTCGAAGCGGCAAATAAGATAATCAAGAAGCTGTTGCAAAAGAAGCTTGATAGGGCCAAGGGTTTGTGGGCTGAGAAGCTCCCTGAAGTTCTATGGGCCATCAGCCCCAACCTCCGCCACAGGTGAAACCCCCTTTTGTATGATGTTCGGAACTGAGGCTGTCCTGCCTATCGAGGTAACCCAACCAACCGCTAGAGTCGAAGGCTATTGCCCCGAGACCAGCACCGACTGCGTCAACCTCGACAGAGATCTCTTAGAGGAAAAGCGAAACGCAGCCCATTTGCGCAATCTCTAGAACAAGCGACGGGTATCGCGTTTCTACAACGCCAGGGTCAAAGCCCGCAACCTCCAACTGGGGGACTGGGTAATGAAAAAAGTCATACCACCACCAACAAAGCTCCGCCCAACTTGGGAAGGTCCATACAAAATTGTAAAGGTCGTTAGCCCAGGCACCTTCTGTTTAATGGACAAGGATGGCGTCACAACGACCCACCCTTGGAATACCGAGCACCTTCGGTATTACTACAAATAGTCATACCGCTACCCAAGAGCATCTTGACTTAGCTAAATTTTTGTTCAATATTTAGCTAAGGGAAGCTACCCAACGGGTACGACCCCGCTTTTGTAAACGCTGTTCAGACAGCTATCAATGAAACGAGGAATTATTCAAACCATTGTTACCAAGTCTAGCACTGGGGGCAACTGGCAACGCCGGTCAGCGGACCACGTCCGATACACTGTGCACTTGGATCAATTTTAATTCCTTTAATGTTTCATTTGTGGACAAAAGCAAAATTGTCAAAACTCTAGCGGTACAAGACATAGAAAACAAAACAACCAAACTCTGAAAATTCATTAACTTTAACGCTGTTCTGTACATCAGATGAAATATGCCCTAGCGGCTACAAAAATTTTCCTACTATCTTCAGGGGTTGGCGGGGTCAGCTCCGCTACCTTCGACATCTCCATCGGCGGCCTGCAGCGGATGTGAGCGGCTTGTTTGGTCGGACCCTCGGGCTGTGGGACTGGGGGTCTCTATTGTGCCATCTGCCCAGGTGTGGCCTGCCAGGAACACGGCACGAGACGCCTCGGACTGGGTCGGAGTCCGCTGAGTGTCGCCCTCCGGGAGTCCTCCACTCTCCCCACTACCGGAGCAAGGGTAGTAGCAGGGGCGGTACTTGTTGTCGGCGAAGCTTTCTCCACTGGCGGCACGACCGCCATCGATGCCTTCGCCCAGTCGATGGCACCCTTCTGCTGCAGTATTTCCACATTGGCCATGGCACCGGCCTTCGCTGCTTCGGTCATTGCCTTCTTGTAGTCCGCCGACTTCTTGTACGACTCCAAGGCGGCGGCCACATCGCGGCTCCCCTCGGCACTCAGGCGGGCGACTTCACCCTCCAACCGCTTCACCTCGGCCTGTCTGGCGGCAGACTCCCGCTGAAGGATTTCAACTTTTTTATCCTTAGCGGCCACCCTATCTCGCAGCAGGGACATGTCTTGCTCCAACTTGGAGAACTGTTCGTTCCGCTCCAGGTCCTGCTCAATGGCAACGGCTAGCTTGCCACGGGCGTCTGTCGCATCGCAGTCGGCCTTTGTCAAGCGTCGCTCGACATCCGCCAACCTTTCCTGGGCCTCCCCCAAGTCCCTCTGTAGGCCCGCCACCTCCTCCCTGAGCTCCAGCTCAACTTGGGGCTGTTTGGATACCGCCTGGAACATTTCATGCAGCCCAACGGCGACGTGCCCAAATGCCGTGCTAAAGGGTGATTGGTTGACGGCGGTTGTCCGAACAATCCCCTCTGGACCGCCGAACCCTAGTCGCTCGCAGAGGTGATACAGGAACTCTCGTTCACCGTCATTCAGAAACTCGGCGTAGGCAGCGAATGAGTCCAGATCACTCGTACCCGCCGCCATCGCCACATCAGCAGGAGCCTCGGGCGGAGCCTGCCTTGCCTTCTTCGGCTGCTCGCGGGCCCCAGTTATCTCCACGGCATCCTCCTCTTCCCCGTTGGAGTCGGGTTGGCGGCATTTTCGCTGAAGCACCCGCGTGCTTCCAGCGACGGCTGGCCTTGAACCTCTCGCTTGCGGCTCAAACCTCGCTATGGTGACACCCTCCGCTGGGCGCACTGCTTACTTCTGCACCCCGCGCCGCACGGCTGTCGCTCTCTCTTTCCGCGGCACCGTCTCACTCACCGCGCCGGTCCCCGCCTGAACGGTAGGCAGCCCGTCACCACCAAGATGAGAGTGGTGCGGCATTGGCAGCACCACAGGAACCTCTGACTGGCTTAGCGCCAGCGTCTCGGGGTCCACCGCCGTTTTCTGCGCCGCCAGCCCGAAAGCATACATGGCCTCAAGGAAGTTGTCGATTTCAGCGCGGTCCATTGTTTTCGCAAAAGCGTCACGGCTCGCCTTGTTTCCTGGTGGAGTCTCTACAAAAAAATGTACAATAATAAACCGGTCAGCATGAGACAACCTCACAAAAGGCGCGATAAAGCGGAGACCACTTACCAACAACACGTGTCAGTTGTTGAGCTACCAACAACTCCCACCCGGTAAGGAGACGGAAGTCCAGCAAGTTGCGATTCCGCCAGCAACCTCTAATGCGTGCCACGCGGCACTCTTCCTCACGAGTTAGGTTGTACCGCAACCCCGCTGCACAAAAAAGACACTATCAGGACAGAGTGCAAGGCTAAAAAAAAAAAAAAAAAAAACCCCGCCAGTCATGTTCAGCGGAAATGGCAAACGACCTCGGATGGGCTGGAACTCCGACTTAATTCTAAACGTGGGCTCCCCCTCGTTGGACCCCGCTTGGTACTCCCACCCAACCGTGGCAACGCAGAAGGAACCTCGCCAGTACAACATTGAGTCCCTCAGGTTCTTTATCAGCTTGGGCGCTCCTTGGCGACGACTGAGGTTTACTTGCCCTCTACAACCCTAGCGCTTCACGTACACCAATTCGTAGAAATGTAGTACCTCCGCCATGGTCGGTCCTTCGCAACCAGACAACTGCCACAACGAGTTCAGCGCCAGCAGCAACCGCCACATGTTGGGGCAGACTTGCCCAAAGGCAATGCCGAACTCGCACACCAGGATCTGAAGGTTAGGCACCAGCGGGAAGGTTACTCCCTCGCGGAATATAGCCTCGTGCACGGTGGCGTGTCCCACTGGCAGGATCGAGGCTTTCTTCTCCACCTTCGGCGGACGCAGCTTCACCATGCTGGGCAACCGGAACACCCGCTTCAGCCGGTTGATGGCAACAGCGGTCATCCTACCTCCCGCCTCGTCAACAGGGGTGCCGTCCTCAAACACCCAAGCTGACTTCGTATCCCCCCCAGCGGAACCGCTGGCGGCACTATTGCTTTCTAGGCGTTCTTCGTGCATAGTGTGGGTAGCGGCGGCCTCCCCCGCCCTAGAACTCTCCGGACGCGATGCACGACCCATGACTACGTCCCACAGTATGGTCTGTAGGGCTCGACCTCTAGAGTTCTGGCACTGAGGTTCCTGCACGGGCAGATGGACGCAACGAGTCAATAAAATTTCTATCCGCAGCGCTGAACGACACTTCAGATCCGGAATCCTCACTGCTCGAAATCTCTATGACGTCGGCCATCCCAAAACCCTAAAACCCAAATCAGTTAGCTCACACAAGATCTAACCTATCCCTATATCAGTCAGTGCCCAAGAACATCAACAACACTCAACCCAGAAAATACCAAAACAAGAACAAACGCACTCAAACCCAGATTCGACCATATAGAAAATCCCTAAAAACCCCAATTCTGTCAAATACAGCAACCCATCCCCAAACCCACTCTCACACTCTCACAGTACGTCAACGAAGGACATATCACAGGAACACCCAAAACCCAAAAATTCGCCATGGCAGACATCCAATGAAACAGGGATATAAGTCAGAATACCAACCTCAACGATTGAGTCTCTGACAGCAGTGTGAGCACTTGTCTTCGGAGCTGGAGGTCGTCGGTTCTTCCACGTACGAAAACTCGGCAATATCGCCTCAACCTTCTTCTCCGATCTCAGACGCAGAAAGCTTCAAGACGGCGAAGTACAGTTCAAAGTTTAGAGCAGTGTCAAATATGCCAACTTCCCCCCCCCCCCCCCCCCCCCCCCCAATTTATGTCAACGTCAAACAGTCCTACGCCGTCCATTGAAAAACGACATCAAATGTCAGCCGTACACGTGTCCCACAACTACAATTACTCTCCGGATTAACCGAGGCGTCACCTCAGTTACGAAATCCATCATTACTCAACATTAATGGCGAGGAGACGGCTAGGCGGAGGAAGCACGACTCCGCACGCTAACCCTTTAGGGGCTCGCCACGTGTCCACCACCATCAGACGAAGCGTCTGGTAGAAGCCACAACTTTTGGGAGGAAGGCGCCAGTCGTCGGCGGATTCCGCTGAGCGAAACCCCACTAGTGGAGCTTCTCACTTGTCATCTTCCGAGTGTCAAAGTCCGCTGAGCGAAACCCCGCTAGCGGAACTTCTTACTTGTCATCTTCCAAGTGTCAGAGTCCGCTGAGCGAAACCCCGCCATCGAAGCTTCTCACTTGTCATCTTCCAAGTGTCAAAGTCTGTTGAGCGAAACCCCGCCAGCGGAGCTTCTCACTTGTCATCTTCCAAGTGTCGAAGTCCGCTGAGTGAAACCCCACCAGCGGAGCTTCTCACTTGTCATCTTCCAAGTGTCGAAGTCTGCTGAGCGAAACCCCACCAGTAGAACTTCTCACTTGACACCTGTCGAAGTCTCCTATGAGCGGATCCCCGCTAGAAAACTTCCACTTGTCAATTTGCAAGGGGCAGCCTCAGCTATATGTGGCACTGCCGGCAGAACCCCCTCCATCTTGCAAACCCTGTGCGTTGCTGAGTGCAACCCCGCTCACTAACTACCACCAAACACGTCTACGCGACGCTGTTTCCTGCTACATCTAGCGGGGGGTATCCGCCAGCGGCGAATCCCGAGGCTACGCCTCATTCTGACAACTACCGCCACGCGGCGTTACGGTCAGATCGTCCCTACGGGACAAGGGGACTTGTCAACAGTCTACGACGACCCTAATCAGGTGCGTTGACCCTCGTCACCCGGGTACTAAGACTGGGCTCGCTACCCAACACCCTCTGCTCCGCGCAGCTTCCCCTCAACAAACAATTTGCCGACCATCCGGAGGTCCGTCTTGGCTAGGGAGTGGGGGACTCCCTGGAGGGCCTGGCAGGGGCCCACCCGAAAGGGTATAAAGCGTTCGCTCAGTAAATCCATGGTTGACAACGCACTGACGCTAATTATGCTGTTGCAAGTCTAGCGGAAGTAACGCTTCACACCGCCGATCAACTCCCCAACCAAGATTGCCCTCCTTGACTGGGGACTTGGGGGACTTGCACCTACATGTGCCAGAACGAGCATAATTAGCTATAATGAGCCACGCTCATGGTACCGCCAGAGGTACCGACTCCCACCAAGGGGGTAACCTGCAAAGGCACGGCCAGGCGGGCTACCGCTCGAGCCCTGGATCACCCCCAGATCACCGCTAACGCGCCGCTACGTGCCGCGTCAAGATGGCATTAGAAGCTCCAGACGCTGGGAATCGAAGCACATTAGTCCCACATCGGAAACAAGAAGAAGATCAACCTCTTCCTCACCTATAAAAGGTTCTCTCCTCTCTCCTCATTAATTACACAATTACTACTAGTTTATTGTTATGCTGCCCATATACAGTGACTGACTTAGGCATCGGAGAAGTGAAGACCGCCCAACGCGGTCTCCCTCTGACGCCTTGTCTCTTGTGTTGCAGTAAACGGAAGTCATCTAATCCTCGCAGTAGTGTTCCGCCCACCAGACCCGCGTTAAACAAAGAGTCGGCTACCGCCGGACTTGAGCATTAACAAAACATAAATGTCAACTAAAACAAAACCAACGAAATTCAAACAAATGTTACAAAGTAGAGGTCGAATTACACCGTGGATGGAAGACGAGAATGGATGATTTTCGTTGGGCTCCTTGAAGCTTGAAAGCAAGTCTTCAATGGTGGATGGTGGAGGAATAGGTCACGCCTCCTTCTTCTCCCTTCGGCCTTGCTTGAATTCCGTGGCTTGCTTTAGAGGATGGAGAGAAGATGGGAGAAGCTCACGGCAACAATGTGTATTTTTTGAATTTTTCTAAGGTGTGGAACCCGTCTCAACATCAAAGAGGGGAGTATATATAGGAGCAAGGCTAGGGTTCACAAAGCAATCAGAAATTTCCACATAGCTTCCACCAATGAGAATTCGCCAAGTAAGCTTTGTGATGTGGTCCAACCAATCAAAATTCTCTAAAATACCTCCCTAATATTTTATTGCCGAATTTCCTTGAAATTATTCTGATTTTCTTCATGAATTTCGGCCAACATTCCTTTAGGGAATTTAGGGATGCACCTAGACACGTTTTGAGCTTTTCCTTGGTGCACACATATTTTCCTTCCTTAAAAATCTCTCTTGAATCTCTCTTGGCGTCATCTCCTTGATTATTTCTGATTTTCACATTGGCATCACACAAAATTAACTCTCCAAGAATATTTTCCTTCCTTAAAAGTCTACCTAGAAAATCTCATGGCCTGGTCTTTTATTTTCCATCACAATTTCCACGTAGCTTTCCTTCTTTTCCTCTTGGATTTCTCTCCAAGAATATTTTCCTTCCTTAAAAGTCTACCTAGAAAATCTCATGGCCTGGTCTTTTATTTTCCATCACAATTTCCACGTAGCTTTCCTTCTTTTCCTCTTGGATTTCACGGCAAATTTAATCCCCAAGGAAAATGTATTTTCCTTTTTTTTAAAACTCTTCCTTGAATCTCTCCCTTGATTTCTTCTTGGCATTATCACGCCAACTCCTTCTTTCTCTGTTTGATTTGGATGGCAAAATACAATAGGCATCCGAAAATATCACAAAACCCTAGCTCCTTTTGGGCCTTCATCCATTTTTGCCGAAAATCCAAGTCTCTTGATAATTCTTGCGCTTTCTTGCATCACCTTCTTGCCATGTCATCTTCTAGAGTCTTCAAAAAGCTTCTCTCATGCCATGACACTTCATTATTTCGATTTCCATTCTTGGTTGGCTCAAGAGTCCTGTTTTGGCAGGGTTTCCTGGTTGAAACAAGAAAGCCTCATTTTTGCTCATTTATGCAACCCTTTGTATCTCATCTTGTCTCCCTCTAACGTTGGCAAGCTCATCTTTCCATTTATGAGCTCATTTCAGCTCATTTATTCCAAGGACCTGAAAATAGAAACTGTTACCAAAAATAGAAACTTACTAAAAGTGAAAAATAGAAAATTTCCTAAACTAAAAATGGAAACTTGCCAAAAATGAGAAATAGAAACTACATAAATTGAAACTTTCTACAATAAGGAACTTTCCCAATCGAAGAATGGAAACTTTCCTAAACAGGGTTTTTTCAAGGAAATAACGCAGGAAATGTAGGGAAAAGCAGTTAAAACGTCGCATTAAGATGCTCCTATCAAGCCTATAAATAGAGGTTATAATGAAACACTTGAGAAGACCAATTCATTCATCAAAACATCTCTAAGATGATCTAAGTTCTCTCTAGAGCAACCTCTCTAAAAGCAACTCCTCTCCTTCTCTTTCTCTTACCGGTGATTACACTCCTAGTCCTAGTCTTCTCAGAAGCTGACTTTCAGTGCTAGCAAACCCTCTGTCAACGTACTTCAGTCCTAGTCTCATCGGGAGCCGAAGGTAGTGTCGTTACCATAATGGTTACAGAACCAGCCAAGTAAGGGTAACGCCCTAGCAACCCAGCCAAGCTAAAGTCACGCTTTAGCAAGATCTCAACACTTCTCGGTGATTTCGCTCTGCTCAATCTACAATATTGAGTATCGATTGTGTGACAAGAAGAAACTACAGCAAAGTCCTCACCACGAGGCACAAAGAATCCTGCGACGAGGTTGGTGCTCTCCTCGTCTACAATCGCTCGACAGAAGTCAGGTCAAGGGACACCCCCGACCACCGCACCTGATGGTACTGCCACGCCCGCGCAAGAAAAGAGACTGTTGACCAGCTGCAACAAAATTGGAGCCAAACAGGATGTGCGTGGACATAAGATAAAAAAAAAAAATTAATTATAAACACATTGGCATATACCAATTTTCCTCCTAAAGTTGTATGACTTATACATTGCATTTTAATTGTTGAGGTTCATTCTAAAGCAACCATAAAGTGGAAAATGAATTCGGAGAAATCAACCGCTTGATGGAGGGATTGTAATGTTTTATGGTGATTGTAGAAAATTCAGCCAATTTGGTTCTCGTTTCGAATTCGATCAACTAGGACAAACTTAGTTACTCTTATAAACCTATATTTATATATCATACACTCCAAAGAGCAACCCTTATCAATTCAAAGAAAATGGAAAAACCGACTGTTGGATGAGTTTATTATAGGGCTGCCACTTGGTTTGATAATTATCAAACCGACCGAATACCAACCGATGTTTTAGGTTTGGTAAACCGACTTTTTGGTAACCGAGACCGATAAAACCAAAATCGAAAATTACCGAAAAAGTTGGTTTGGTTTTGGTAAATACCGAATCTACCGATTATCTAAATATTAGATTTATATACTACAGTTTTCAATACACATGCATATATATTAAGAAATAATCATAAAAACTTTTATAATAGTATGAATATTACTACATATAATACATTAATAGTACATGTATTTTAAGTAACCTAGTCAAAGATGGTTAAATAACCTAGTTTTAGTGAAAATTGCTAAAACTTGATGTCATATATACAAAAGAAAGCTATAATTAGCAGATGAATACAACGTTTATGAATGACTATAAAATTCAAAAACCTAGTTTTGTTAATTCTAATTTATATTATAAAGAATTACTTGTTCTAAAGTTGGTAATACCGAAAATCAAAATACCGAATTTGGTAGATATAATTAAAAACCGAAAATTTTGGTTGGTAATTGGTAGCTCAGTTTTGAAACCGAAAGCTTTGGTTTTGAAGTTAGTAATACCTATAACCGATTCAAACTGACCGAGTGACAGCCCTAGTTTATTACAATAAATTATGAGTGTGGTAAAAAATTTAGCCAATTTCACCATATTTTCGAATTCGATCGAATTGGTCAACCGATATGTAGAATATATATATGCACTAATGCACATATTCTATATAGAAATATAAGAACTTCCACACACACACACACAGACACACACACACACACACACATATATATATATATATATATAAACACACACACACACACAAATATAAATCTATATGTGTGTGTGTGTGTATATATATATATTTATAAACACACACACACACACACACATATCTACATATATATATATATATATATAATATTTTATGGGCTTTTACGGGCCGGGCAGGGTTTTTGGAGGCTTTTGGCGGGCCGGCCCACTAACCACCGAGGAGGGCTTTTGCGGGCTTTTTAACGGGCTGGGCCAGGGCGGGCTTTTAGCCCTCAGGGCCAGCAGGCCTCCATCTGCCCACTTGATCCGCGGGCTTTTTGATGAGGCCTAGCGCAGAAGTGGGCAATCTCATAAGATATATATTTGGGTAAATGGGTTAGTGTTGCTCAAATTTAGGTAATTGAATATTTTCCCTTTTTTATTAAATTTGATTATAAAAGTACATAGATACACCTAGTAGTGGTCAAGGGATATGATGGCCCAAAATTAGTGGTGAGGCCTATGAATCTAATATTCACTTAGAATGGAATGATGTAGTTCCAGCTTTGCTTAGAGTTGTTCTAAGCTTTAAGCTTTGATTGTAATCACATTGCCCAAAATTAATAAATCATGTCTCTCTTTACTCAAAAAAAAAAAGAAAAAAGAAAAAAGAGATACGATAGTCCGAACTCTCAACAATTCGTGAAACAAAAAGAAAAGAGCCTTTATACCTTCACGCAAACTAATTCATATCCATGAGAACATTTATGCCTTCGAAACAAAAAGTACACATATTTTTTGCTCATCTCTTAGTACTTTTTGAGGAAATTCTTGAACCATACTGCTGAGTGTTTAGGGTATCTTTTAAGCCCATCTTTATAATCGACATAGTTGATGCCAAATCGAACAGTGTAACCTAATGTCCATTCAAAGTTGTCCAATAAAGACCATGCAAAGTATCCCTTCACATTAACACCATCTCTGCATAAAAGGAAAAATAAGATGTCAGATATGACCCCAACGATTCCTGATCCATTCCTTAAAAGCTTTTTACATATTGGAATGCATCTGCGTTGTGGTCGGTAAAAGTGGTACATGTACGTAACTTAATCTCACATAATAATATAACGAAAAAAAAAAAAATCTCACTTGATCGATTCTCGGAGGTAATAGAGATGGCGAAAGTGGTAGTCAATTCTTTGGTTGTCAGCAAGGGCTTTTTCAAGGGTTAACTTGGGATCGTTAAACTCATCAACGCCTGCAATGCAGGGGAAAATGTACGTTTACTTCAAGATACAAAAACAAGGTTTAATTCCCAAGAGTGCTGAAAGCTCTAGCCTCTAGGTACAATTCAATCCAGATGAAATTCAAAGAAGTCTATACAGCCATGTACTCCTTATATATCAAGTACTAGCTCTGAAAGATGATGACTGAGAGGCTTACCATTCTCTGTGATGTAAATAAGTGGATTGTTATACTTTCTCTTTGTGTAGAGCAAAATATCCCTGATGCCTCTCGGATAAATATAGAGGTCCTCTGAGGCAGCCTGCAGGAGATCATGTCATCATATAATGAGTATCTGATCGTAGTTAACTCCATTGCTATATACATGATACTCCAGGGGAAAATAATTGATTCAAAGTGAAGTTCTTGATTTGATACAGACCTTTGGACCAATGGGGATTCCATTACGAAGGGCTGGAAATTAAGAGAAAAAATAGTTTAAGTATCCTAAGCATAATTTATCACCATCTTGCGATCACATTATTCATCAATCTTACACAAAGATAAGTATTATAAAAAAATTACTAATTAAACCACATTTTTAGATATCATCTAAGAATTCACACCTTATGTGTCAGTTGGTAATTGATGTGACAAATAAACCACCATGTATAATCTTTCATTATATGATCACCTTTACCACCATATAAAATATTTTTCAGGTGGTATCTAAAATTTTTATGATATAAGCACGACATCTTTTTATTTTGTTTATGATAAATATAATGAGAAACTTGTAAATTAATAGATAGCTTTCAGTTTAGGAATTTTACGTGACATAGTCGCAAGAGAGTCTGTCATGTAGCTTGCATTGGCGACTTTCACTAGCTGGGGTGTGTCGGATACGTAGCTAGAAGTGTAATAGTTCAATCCGATAAAGTCAAACGACCCTTTCAGCAATTTGGATTGCTCTTTCTTGAACCTAGGCAATCGGTCTCCGACAAGAGATCTCATGCTCTTAGGATAGTCACCATTTGTCAAAGGGTCCATGTACCATCCAAATATAAAATCTAGGGCTCGAAATGCAGCAACTTGATCGCGCTGTGCCGTAGAATTTGGTATCAACCATTCTGCCACCAGCGTGATCCCTATCAGTCCTTTTTGGGACTCCTGAAACCGGCCACAATAATTTTTTTTTCTATTTTCAGTCACTGCCTGAACATATCATATAAATAGAATACGAGTGTGCGGAGACGAAAGAAAGAACAAACATGTTTGATGAAATGTCTCGAAGGACATGTTATAAACTAAGATGAGGTTGATGCATGCATAATTGCATAATGTGCAGGTTCAATTTTATTGAATGCATGCTTGTTAATGTAGAATTTAAGAATATCTGGTCATAGTGATGCAGACCTGATAATGTTTCTTATACATGTTAACTGCAGCTGCATGAGCAAGGAGTTGGTAATGTGTGACCAGATACGGCTCCGTCGCTGAATTCCCTCCAGTGCAGTTGGGGTTTATCCAAGTGGAACATCGTCCTGGTGCCAATGCCCCGAGTCCGTAACCAGCCACAGCGAGGGCAATTGGCTCATTGAATGTGATCCAGTGCTTCACCCGATCACCAAATTCCTTATAACAAAGTTCCGCATAGGCCTCAAAATGCTTCCTGCATATTACCAGTCGTGTAAATCAAGCATGGATGACTGTGTCATATTCGGCACAAATAGGTATGGTTATTACTGTACATGTATTGTGAACGTATTGTGTCTCAATCATTTACATGTTCTATTAACTACAACGTATAGCAAAGCTCATTAACTTACACAACATGGGGACTTAGGAAGCCGCCATGCTCATCTTGCAGGGTTTGGGGAAGATCCCAGTGGAAGAGTGTCACAAAAGGCTTTATACCTGCATTCCATAATTAATTGTAAATTGATGTAATTTTTAAGTACCACTAATTTTGAGTGTAGTACGATCATGGCGAATAGATTAATTAAGAAGTTATACCATTGGCAAGGAGTTCATTGATAAGGTTGTTGTAGTATTCTATCCCTTCCTTGTTCACACCCCCACTTATTTTTCCCTCTAAAGTAAAACAGTCAAAGTAGGTAAGCCGGTATGTACGTGATAATTCTAGTAAAGGCACTATACATGGAACCAATTAAACTTACTTGGTAGTACTCTAGACCATGAGATAGAAAATCTGTATACATCCAAACCCATTTCCTTCATAATCCCCACATCTTCCTATAATTTGCAATCCACATGTAAATATGTATATGTGCTTAGAAACTATGATGATTGTGATTTATGATAAAGAATAATTTCTTTTACCTTATAGCGATGATATGAATCTATTGCAACATCTCCATTGCTACCATCTGTTATCTTACCTGCAATCAAACATGCATATGTTTAAGAACATATAAAGAAAACAAAATGTCACAATTTATTGGGATCATCGCATCAAAATGGTCAATGAATGTGTTGAGAGTAAAGATTAATTTCTTCCTGAACAAGTTTCATAATTAGAATGTCATGTATCATAATCTTGGAAGTTCAGTTAGCTAGTAAGTTAGTTAAGAGATATTTGTGTGACTACGCTGGTTATTGGACTTATTTCATATAAATGGGATCACCAACGTAAGTTTTCTATTTTTCTTAAACTTGAAGTGTAATTAATCTTCCTCATCTTTTTTCTCTGTCACAAACTCATAGAGAACGAACGTACTAATGCATTCGGTGGTTGTAAACACCTTCAATTCAGTCAATACAATGGAAGCCTTCTTATGAAAAGAAATCATTCCACCAAATTTTGTCAACAAAGTCGACATGCGTCTCTTACGTCAGATTGTTCCATCTTTCAGCTAGAGTTCACTTGAACCTACTTTCTTGGGTCAGCATTTACATAACGTGTTTGGGGTTCATAAGGTCCCTAAGGTAAATTAGAGATTATTTTGAATTCATTGTACTCCTCATATCACGTACTTAAATATCATGCTTTTGTACAGCGAAATGCTGAAATCTCCCACACCAACTCATGCTAGTGTTCTTATTGGCCAGTTGTACATACCAATTACGTGGTGGCACGACAGTTGTATCAAAAGCCTTTCTTAATTTTTTTTTCTTCGATGATTAAAAAAAACAAGGCCACAAAGTAGCTATTCTTAGAGCAAGTCTACCCGTTGAGCTTGACCGGTCAAGACTATTCACAGCTTTTTTGCCTTGTATTTATACTATTGAGGCTGGCAGGTCAGATACTGTTAACAAAATGTCATGACTGGTCAAGTTTTTATTCAAGAACTCGACTAAAAACTTGACTAGTCGTGACATTTTGTGAACAGTATCTGACCTGCCAGCCTCGATAGTAGAAATACAAGGCAAAAAAAAAAAAAAACAGTGAATAATCTTGACCGGTCAAGCTCAACGGATGAACTTGCTCTTACACAACCAATTCCAGACATAACTAAATACATTATTTTATTGATATATTATAGTGTTGTTACGTGTTGTCTGCTAAGTCCTAGTGTCAAAAGTCATTTTGGCTTCCTCAACCCAAGTCCTACATCTTCAATCCTAATAGATCAAATAGGGAGTCAAAATGACTCCCGAGTCAAAAACTATGTTTTATAGAATGAAAGTCAAAATAGAGAAGAAGGAAGAGGAGGTGGGCTCCATGATTTATTAAAATTAGAACAATTCTTAGGTTCACCCCTAGGATGAATGAGCATATTCACCCCCATTGTCGATTAACGCATAATAACTTTATAATTTTATAATCCAACCATTCATGTTGTATAACGTAATACAAAGATTAGCTTCGTAAAAAATCAATCAAATTGAAGACCTTTCAGTTATTCATTTATATGAAACACATGGACGGTTCATCATAATAGTAGTAAGTGTTGTTAGAACCATCCATTTGTTTGATTCAATTAGATAATTAAACGATTTCTGATTCGATTGATTTTTTACAGATATGATCTTTAGAGGCTAATTTAATATATGGACCGTTGGATTATAAATTTATTAAATAAAAGTATGTTAATCTACAATAGGGGTGAATATGCTCATTCACTCTAGGGGTGAACCTAAGAATTGTTCTTAAAATTATGATATGACTTTTGACTAAAGGGAGTTGGAGATACAAAATTTCAATGAATAATAATAACATGCACTAGATGTGTCAAATTCATGAAATGACTATACATGACATTTGACAAAAGGATTGTAGAATGTCATTATTATTTATCTAAATGCAAAATTTCAATTATTATGGAAGAAATATATACATTCAAGGGGCCATATTGTGATCGCCATCATTAAAAACCGAAGCCAGTGAGAAAGAATACCACCAGAGTTACTGAATTCACTAATACATCATTAGAGGGCCGGTGAGAAAGAATACCACCATATTGGTCAACCAAGATGGTCATCCATTCAAATTAAAGGTTGGGAAATTGATATTAATTTATCAGAACGTCAGGTTAAAAATAAAAAAGAAAAAGAGTAGGTGCACCTACGTAAAGATCAAACACTGAGGAAAATGAAATTAGAGACAAACAGCTACTAGATGTTCAAGGTACGTCGATGAATGCTAGTGTCATACAGACAACTCCAACATATTCGTTAATTTCCCTATTCGTGTGCGGTTGATACTTTGTGGAGCTTTCGGACGGCTCTACTTTTATTATTGTTTTTTAGTTTTTATTTTTTTTAATGTTTGAAAATAATTCCCCCATGTTAGCTAGCGACAATCATTGATAATACCCACTTAATTAAAACAATTTGGACCAGATTTGAGTTGACGAGAGCAGAAGAACAAATTGTTTAGAATGCATTGATCAAATAAATTAAAAACAAGTTGAAAGATTTAAACCTGGATATTTGTGGGTGAAAGTATCCCATATACTTGGTCCTCTACCACTTTCATTTGCAGCACCTTCATACTGAAATTGGTTCATGTACATAACATATCAGAACAATCATGTTTTGTTTTCCTTCTAAACATTGACAAGTGAGGAAAACTTAAAAGAGAAAATGAAACAAAAATAGAGGCAATGTGAAAGCCAAAAGACCAACGTACAGTTCGATCGGCAATTAAATAGCCAAATCAGAACAAATGCAACCAAATGAATTTTTAACATGAAATGCTACAAAGATTTAGATGCGTATAAATCAAAGAATGAGGAAAGCAAACCTCATCGAGGTTGCAAAATAAAACTAATGGAGGAATTATAAATTACCTGGTAAGCTGATGAAGCTGTGCCGAATACAAAACCAGCTGGAAAACTGGTCCGGTTGAGAAAAGCAGTTGCATAGCGATCGCTGCTCAGATCATCACTAGTACTACCTCTTACTAACGAGGCAAAAGGAATTACTATAAGGCTTATAGTAATAATATTAAGGAAAGAAGAGCCTCTGGAAATGGACACCATGATCGAAATCGATCAAAGTAGATAGCAATGGATGTTTACCTCTACTTGTGCAGCAGGCGTTTATAGACGATGAGAGATAGTGTCAAAGATGATAAAGAAATAATGAAAGCAAAAGGAAACGGACAGATATGGAATTAATTAACCTTTTTCTTTTCTGGTTTTTTGGTCATGAGAATTAATTAACTAAGCTCGCACAAACTTGTAGTGCATACAAACATAAAAATTACTGTGGCTTTTTTTTTCCCCTTCATTGTTCGGCGGTAATTATTTATTATTGTGGTTTTGTGGTTAACTCACTTATACCGGCCAGCTGCAAAACAATGACCTGGTCGGACTACTCAAACAAAATTCATTAGGTGACGGTGGAATGTGGACGCATGTACGGCAACTTAAAATTAATTGCACGGGTCGCCGGCCGGGGGCAATGGGCCACCGTGCAGAATATATATATCTTAATTGTTGAGAGTATGAAATCTTATATAGGAAAATAGTACCTTGTACATGAATATTTAAGAATTTGGGTCACTCCATTTATTACCAATTGATTTTAAATATGAAGCTCATATTATATTAATTTATCATTGCTATTAAATTTAACCCATCAAATTCTCTATTTCAAAGTAGAGCAGAGTGGCATATTCTTTTTCGGTGGATCAAAAAAAAAATTGTGAAGATGACATCCCTCAAGAAATTTTTGAGGTGTCCTCTACCTAAGCCACACACAAGGACATTTATACTATGTACTTTGGTGCGTCTCATCACTGTTATCAGTAACAATCAAGGACTAAAAAATCAAAATTTTCGGCTATATTTCGTCGAAATTTTCGTTTTTTTCACTTGTCAAAATTTTCGTTACATTCCGTGTAGATTTCGATGGATATTTTGGAAATTTCCGAAAATATCCCTATTTTGGCGATATTTTTCGAAATTTTGGGTTTTTTTTGGAACATTTGACTGATATGTAGGAAATTTCCCAAAATTTCCGGAAATATCTCGATTTTGGGGATATTTTGGGAAATTTTGGGTATTTTTTTTGGAACCTTCCGTCTCTTCCCAGTTCTCACTCTACCACTCTTTCTCCACATGCAAAGTCAACACTACCCTTCCCACCCTTTCTCACAAATGCAACATCAACATCAGTACATCACCATCACGTGGCTGACGTACACATAGTTAGCTTAAACTTCAAATCAAAAAATCAACAAGGTCACTCCATTGCCCTTTGAGAGCCTTGGCCAATTCTACCGCACATACACTCATGTTATCTTTGCACCATTCTAATATATATTCATTTAGCCTACGAATCTAAAAACTTAGATGCATGTCCAATCAATAAATAACATAGAACAATCTATTACATTTTGAATTTTATTTACCAAATTTTCAAAAAATTTACAACAACATTTCAATTTTGAACTTCTATAAATAGGGTTTAGGGTTCCACTCATTCCTTGCACCGAAAGAACAAGGTTTCTTTCTTCTTTTTTCTTTCTTTTACTGCTTCTTCACTCTATAATTATGGTAAGTAATAAGTTAATATTATTAACCATTTAGTTCTTATTGTTTATTTAGCATTTACCGTTTCATATTAAATTATTACAAATTACTATATAACAATGTTTATTCAAGGTTTTCTTTTCATATATAGTAGATAACTGATAAAACAAACATATCTAAAAGTTTCACTTAAAATTTCCATATTTTTCTTCAAATTTCCATCATTTTTCTTTATTTTTTAGCGAAATCGATATATTCTCGATATTTCCGTTTTTGGGACCATCGATATTTTCTCGAAACTCGATATTTTAGTCATCGGTAACAATTGAACACAACACCGCTCTTACATAAAATCCCACAGAACCATTTAAAAGAGCTACTCGATGTCTCGCCGTCTCGGCATATAGACACTTTATCAGTTTATCGCGTCATATTATAGATGTATGGACGTAGGCTTTGTCCCATGCCATACTTCCTTAATAAAGGTCAGGACCGATATAATATGTAAATATGGGCCAAGTACTAGGCACATGCATCAATTAAGAGAAGGGTGAAAGATAGTAATATCACCAATATGTACATTCCCCTTTTTTCTTTTGTCTTTTTCCTAATTACATGTATATGATATAAAGACATTGCAATAAGACACATGCATCAGGAGAGTGAGCACCAAACAAATTATTTTTTTTTCTTTGTTTAATAATGTATCAAGAAAGGAAAGTAATTCTTTATCTTTTCCACACAATGAGAAATTAAAATTTTCATAAACTTCATTGAAAAATTCTTCTATGCACTGGCGGTGCAAGTGAATCAACAATTCTAGTAGATCTGCGTCGTTGATATAGATATAGGCAACCTTCTGGCGGTGCAAGTGAATCAACGTATTCTAGCAGTTTTGAGTCATTTATATAGATATAGGCAACCTTTTTTTTAATAACTAAAAACTGTACTTGATGTTATCCAACCGTTCATTCCTGTTGGTGCACTGAATACTCTCTCACTTTTATTCCGGTGTTTGATAACATAAGAAAAATTATTAGGAAAGTTGTTAAAAGTTTGCAATTAATTTAACAAAATAATGAAAATTGAGTTGTAGATGAAAGGAAAGAGGGGGGAAATGAATCGCTTAATAGTATGGAAGAAATCACTTTCCCTCATATTCTCTCTTCCTTCTAGAAATATTCTTTTCACTCTGCATCCCATGCACAAAAAATGATTGAATTTTCTTTTCCAATACTCCAATTCTATGAACTAAATGAGACCAAAAAGTTAGATTCTCGGTTGCTTTTAGCTGAACAAAAGACAATTCTTAAGCAACAAACACGTCCCCCCAAGAGAAGGAAAACAAAATTGTGTGCTTAAGTTTCTGCATCTTGAGAAATTATGTTGAAAAATTGAGCTTGAATCGATCGATTGCAAAGTAAGTTACGAGCCAAATGATTGGTGAACTTAATTTTTGGTACAAGCCAGCAAATACAGCGATTTTGGCTTGCACGAAAGGCAAAATAGCCAAATTACCCCTGACTTTTCCCATGGCTGTCGATTTACCTCATGACATTTCAATTTTGATTATCTACACCCTCACTTTTCTAATTGTTGCCGATTTACACCCTATGGTTATTTTTTAGACTTTCCATCCAATTTTCCATTAATTTGGTTATCACGTGAGGGGCTTTTTCATCTTTTCAACTATCACAAAAAAAAAATTAAACAAACCAACACATCATCAAAGAAATTTTAAAAAAAAAACAAAACTGTTCTTTGTTAAAAAAGGAAAAAAAAAAGCTTGTACGCCATTCTCTCTCTGAAACGTGTGAGGGTTAGGGTTTCCCTTGTTTCGAGTTTTTGATCCAAGGGTGACTGTTGATTTCTGTCTGCGCTGTGTTCCATAGCGTATATTGGCTCTGGCTGAGCTTGTTAAAGCGGGGGTGCACCGAGTTGGATCTGCTTTCTGTTCCATGGAAGATGAGTTGGGAGGTTTGGTTTGGAAATTGGTCCTGACAGAGGAGGAGGCCCAGGAGATTGTTTTACCTGATGATCCGAATCAATGGAAACCTAAGAAGCTTCTGATTGTGGGTCGGTCGTTAACTAACAAGCCCTATTGTATGGATGCGTTGATCGGTACGATGAGGGCATTGTGGACGCCGAAGAAGAAGAAGGGGGAGAAACCTAGGGTTTCGGGGTGTGTTTTTGGAAGGTAGCGACAGAGTAGTGTTCTCTTTTTCACACATGAGTATGACCGGAAGAGGGTGTTATGGGAAAGCCCATGGCATTTTGATAGAGTGTTGTTTGCCATTTCGGCCACTAATGGAAGGGATGATCTGCTCCAGCTGAGCTTGGACTGGCAATTTTTCTAGATTAGAGCATGGGGTATTCCACCGTTATACATGGAGGAGGAAACTGGAAGAAGATTAGGGAATACGGTGGGAAGGTTTATCCGGATGGAGGAGGCGAAGAACGGAGTCTTTATGGGATCCACGTTAAAGATTAGGGTGATGTTCGATGTTGAGAAGCCACTACGAAGGGTGGCAATGATTCGGTTGCCAGGGCAGTCTGTTGCATCGTGCTTTGAGCTTGATTATCATAAGCTTCCTGATTTTTGTTTTTATTGTGGTCGGCTCGATCATGACTCAAATTGCTGTGAGCTTCACCGGATGGGGATGATGAAAGAGAAACAGTTTGATGAGTTGGTCTGTGCTGAGAAGAAAGACAAATGGCTTCTTGACTGGGAGGCCAGGGGAGGGCTGAAGCGGTGGAAAGCCTTGTCATCAAGGGAAGAAGGTACGGGTTGCTGAGTAGGAGGTCTGGAGGCTGGTCAATGCAGGCGCCAGATTTTCTGGTTTCCGGCATGGTTCAGGACGGGGCAGAGATGGAGGAGGATGGGGAGGGGGTAGGCAAGAGCTGTGATATGGAGATCGATGGGGCCTTGACGGGTAACGAGGCGGAGGACCGCAGGGGTCCAAAACGACGACTCCTTTAGACGGCGGAGGGAGAGACACCAATTTTGGAAACACAAAATTTGCAGGATGCGGAAATTAAGGAATGATTGGATTTGTCGCAGGCATTAATGGTGATTGAATTTGGATCGGGTTCAATTATTGGCGGGACAGTAATGGAGAAAGTTGGGGAGGAAAATGTACGGGACTTAACTTTGGATGGATCTATATTACCTCAGCCTCAAACAGATTTGAATTCAGATAGTTTGATGACCGCTAACTTAGCGACAATCTCGATTGGGCCTCACTCTCACTCTATTGTACCACCCCGGCATTGCCCGAAAGGTGAGGTGTCATCCACGTTGGTTAATGAGGCTGTACCATCTCTTTTTGATAGGCCACGTGTGTCCATCCCAGAGAAAAAGACTGATGCGTTGGTGGACATAGTATGCACTACTATGGAGGTGTATCCTAACTCAGTTGGGTCGGAGAAAAAAGGCAAGTGAAGATTGGGGGAAATAGGAGGAAAGGGTTGGTGATGGCATTTAAGCCTCATAAGAAGCCTAGTTTGAGTAGTGGGTGTACTCCTGAACGTCCTTCAGTGATGGGTCCAGTTTTGACCCATCATGAGCAATGAATGCGTTGTGTTGGAACTACCAGGGGATCGGGAACCCCTGGACAGTTACGTGGCTCAAAGGGATAGTATCCCTCAATCATCCCGATATTATTTTCCTTAGAGAGACAAGGTGTACAGTGGTGGAGATGGTGGTGATTAGGGCTCAATTGGGTTGCAAAAATTCAGTTTTGGTGGACTGTAAGTTTGTCAAAAAGAAAAAAGGTAAGGGGGTTAGAAGGGTTGGGGGCCTTTATTTAATGTGAAATGATGAAACGAAGGTGGAACTTCAAACCTTTTCGGAGAGTCATATTGATGTCGTTGTGGGTGCATCCGATGACCCAAAGAGGTGGAGATTTACAGGATTGTATGGGCAACCAAAGGCTGAAAATCGTCATAAAACGTGGATGTTGTTACGGCAACTAAGTCTTCAGGGGAATTTGCCTTGGGTGGTGGGGGTGATTATAACGAAATATCCTCTGCTTGTGATAAGGTTGGTGGTGTGTTGAGAAGAGCTAGTCAAATGGTAGCCTTTCAAGATGCATTGGAGTTTTGTGAGTTGCAGGATTTTCATTTTGTTGGTCTGAAATTCACTTGGCGAGGTGAGAGAGGGGGGGAGTTTAAGATTCGGTTGGACAAGTTTACAGGTACAGATGGGTGGAAAGCTATGTACCCGACGTCACTGGTCCGACATCTGGATTCCTCAAAATCAGATCATATCCCTATACTGTTAGAGATAAGGGACCAGAGGCGTAGGAAAAAACAGAGGAAGAAAGCAAGGTTTAAATTTGAATAAGTTTGGTTGAAAGAAGAGACGTGTAGAACGGTCGTGAAGGCTGGATGGGAGAGTAGCTCTGACTCTGATCCATTCCTTAATTTGTGGAACAAATTACAGAACACAAGGAAGGCCCTGGAGGAGTGGAGTGCGGAGCATTTTGACTCATTGAAGAAAGATATCACAAAAACACGTGCACAGCTTGGGGTCTTCTTTGATACGTCGCCTCGGCCCCGGCTGATGAGGAGAAATTAAGGTTAGAGTCGAATTTGAATGAGTTGTTGCATAAGGAACAAACCTTTTGGAAGCAGAGGGCCAAAGTGTTTTGGCTTTTGGATGGTGATCTAAATACTAGGTTCTTTCATCAACGGGCAAGTAATAGAAAGAAGAAGAATCTTATTGTTGGGCTGTTCAATGAGGCAGGTGATTGGTGTACAGAGGATGGCGAATTAGAGGGAATTGTATTAAGTTATTTTCAGCGATTGTTTGCATCCTCTAACCCCACTAGTTTCCAGAATATTCTAGAAGCATTGCCATGCATAGTTACAGCAGCTGACAATCATACGTTGACTAGGTCATTTGAGGCTGATGAGATTCTTAATGCTGTCACGGCTATGCACCCATCCAAGGCACCAGGCCCAGATAGGTTTTCACCGTGCTTCTACCAGGCGTTTTGGGAGTTGGTTGGGGAAGATGTAGTTACGGCAGTGCGCTCATTTATGGGATCAGCGGAGCAACTTAGACAGATCAATCATATTGTGGTTGCTCTTGTTCCAAAAGTTAAGACCCCACAATATATGGGCCAGTTACGGCCAATTAGTCTTTGCAATGTTATCTATAAAATTGGCTTGAAAGTTCTGGTGAACAGATTGAAACCATTATTGAATTCCATTATTTCACCTTTCCAAAGTGCTTTTGTTTCTGGGAGACTAATCTCAGACAACTCATTGGTGGCTTTTGAGGTCTCGCATTGTTTGAAGCGTCGGCGGAGTGGGAAAAAGGGGTATTGTGCTCTGAAACTTGATATGAGTAAAGTGTACGATCGTGTTGAATGGGTTTTCTTGGAGGCCATTATGTATAGATTGGGGTTTTGTGAGACTTGGGTGAAGTAGATTATGGACTGTGTTCATACGGTTTCTTATGCTTTTATGGTTAATGGAGTGCTTAGAGGACGAATTATTCCCTCTAGAGGTTTAAGGCAGGGTGATGCAATTTCGCCATACCTTTTTCTCTTCTGTGCTGAGACTTTATCAAGACTTTTTATTCATACCGAGCAGGCTGATCTACTCCATGGGGTTGAGATTTGTCGGGGGGCTCCTAGCATTAGTCATTTGTTCTTTGCAAATGATTCATTTGTGTTCTTCAAGGCGGAATTGCTAGATTGCTTCACTATGAAGAGTATACTGCAGTTGTATGAGAGTGCATCCAGTCAAGAAGTGAACTATCAGAAAAGCTGTATCTCTTTCAGCAAGAATGTGGAGTTAGACTTGCAGGAGGACTTGGCAGCCATACTTGGGGTGAATAGAGTGGAGAAGCATGATAAATACCTTGGGTTGCCAACTGAAATTAGTTACTCAAAGGAGGAGGCCTTTGCTTTCCTAAATGAAAAAGTACGAGATAGAACCTAAGGGTGGAGGGAGAAGACGCTATCTATTGCCGACAAAGAAGTATTGATCAAAGCGATGGCACTATCTATACCTTCTCATGTTATGAGCTGTTTTGAGTTGCCTAAACATTTGTGTAACGAGATGCATTAATTAATGGTGAGGTTTTGGTGGGGAGGAACAGAGGATGTTAGGAAGATACATTGGCTCTCTTGGGAAAATTATGTCAGCCCAAGTTGGAGGGTGGAATTGGTTTTCGAAATATGCACGTGTTCAATCTTGCTCTTTTGGCTAAACAAGGATGGAGGTTAATGCAAAGGCCAGACTCAATAATTGCGAGATTACTAAAAGCTAAATACTTCCCTACATGATCTTTCATGGATGCGGAGTTGAACAAAGGAGCTTCTTATACATGGGGTAGTATTATGCAGGGAGAGTAGTGCTCCAAAATGGATGCAGGTATCAAGTGGGTGATGGATCAACTATCTCACTCTGGAGTGATTCTTGGCTCCCCATTCCCTATTCTTTTTGGCCATTCTCCCCAATTATGGAAGGAATTGAAAACTGGTCGGTGGCTGAGGTGATTGATGTAGACGGTGGAGGTTGGATACTTGAGGTTCTGGAGGAATTGTTTACAAATGAATAAGTGCAGAAAATTGCTTCCATTCCGCTAAGTTTAAGGAAAACTAATGACAGAGTTATGTGGCACTTCGATAAAAAAAGGGGTTTATAATGTGCACAGTGGGTACCATGCTTTCTGTCAATCAATGAAACTGGCAGAGGCCATACCCTCTTCATCCTGTGGAGATGGAGGTCATTTTCATCTTTTTTGGAGCATGCTTTGGAAGGCTTCGATGGCCCCTAAAGTCAAGGTCTTCATGCGGAGACTCATCTAAGGCATCTTACTTACCAGGTTTGCCCTCTCTTCACATAAAGTTGATTTGGTTGATATTAATTGCATGTTTTGTCATACCTCACTGGAAACGGGAAAACACATATTTAAAGATTGTGATGAGTTAAAGTGTTTCTGGGTCTATGGTCCTTTGCATCTAAAGGCCAAGTCGCATGCAGCGCCGACTTTGAAGGAGTGGATCATTGATCTTGTGGAGGTGTTGGGTGCTGATTAGATTGATTTTTTTGTTCATGGCTCTTTGGACCATTTGGACAGAGAGAAATAAACTAGTTTGGGAGGGGCGTACGTTTCAACCCATGCACATGATTAGTTGGTGTGTTAACAGTTTGACTGAGTTCCAGAAGTACCATACCAAGGCTATAAGGAACAAGAAAAGACCACTGACTAAGTGGGAATACCCTCCACGGGGTAGGCTGAAAATTAACATTGATGGTGCATTCCGATTTGAGAGTGGAACTAGAGGTATTGGGGTAGTGGTCAGGGATAATTTGGGCATAGGGTTGGCAGCTATTGTGAGGTCTTTTCTGCATGCACACTCGGCTATTAATATGGAGGCTGAGGCGTGCAGGGCTGGTCTTCTTCTTGGTATACACCAAGGTTGGACGGACATTGACATTGAGAGCGATTCTGCCCTTCTGATTGCTGCACTCAATAGTAAGGAGGAAAACCTTTCGGAGGTAAGTCGAATTCTTGATGATTGTAGCGATTATATGTCTGCTTTTCAATTTGTAAGGGTTTGGCATACTTACCGTGAAGCAAATGATGTGGCACATAGACTTGCCCACCTTGCTAGCTTATTTTCCATTGATGATGTTTGGTTAGATGAGACTCCTGCTATTATTCAGGATGTACTCTACGAGGATTATTCTCTTAGTTCTGCTGTAGCACGGGGTTCAGATATTATGTCCCCCCGTTGCAAAATTATGAAATTAATATAATAAATGAAACCGAGCGTAGGGCTGAGCCTCCCAGCTAGGCTGGGTTCCAAACCCCTTTTAAAAAAAAAAAGGAAAAAAAAAAAACACACCCTTTGTCGCTTCTTCCTTGTCCTTCTCTTCTTCTTCTTCACTCCCTTTATTTCAAAGATTGGTCGTTAGATTGCAACTAATCGCTTAATTAATATTTGCTAGTCACATCAAATGATTGGATGACCATATCACTGAAGGAGAAACGGTCTTTGATCATTTAGGTTTCTAGTTTTCTTTTTCTTTGAAGACCGGACTAGTCATTAATATTTCAAACATTCATATGAGAATTTGATCTTCCATGTTTTCAGCTGGAGGGGTTTGTATTGTGTATAAGATTAAGAAGTCATCGAATAAACTAAAATATTTATATGTATGGAATATGAAAATTAAAATTATAGCAAGCATGCGAAGGTCATCTTGATTGATTCAAGTTGGGATTGTGTTATATTGATCTCGATAAAAGGAACATAGAGGAAGAGGTCATGCCGAGAAGAAGATAATTGGGAGATAGATAGAGAGGAAGATGAGAGGATGAGGGAAAAAAAACAGTTGTGGGAGACGAATAGCAATATTTTATTTTTTATTTTTTAACAAAGTAATTTTGTATTTTTTTTTGTTTTATTTTTTTTGTGACAATTGCAGAGACGAAAAGACCCCTCATATGCTAACCAAATTAAAGGAGAAATTGGATGGAAAGTCTAAAAATTTAACTATAGGGTGTAAATTGGCAACATTTAGAAAAGTCAGGGTGTAAATAATCAAAATTGAAATGTCAGGGGTAAATCGGCAGTCATGAAAAAAGTTAAGGGGTAATTTGGCTCATTTGCCTGCACGAAACTACCTTTAATTTAGTGGATTTAAAGAGACCATACATATACACACCAAGGTTTTAAGTTTCTCCGAAACTGCCGAAATTTCCGTCGAAATTTCCGTAAATTTGAAGTACCGAAACGAAATTCATATGCTATATCATTTCCGTCAGGAGTTTTCCGAAATTTACCGAAATTTTCCGTACATTTCCGCGAAATTCTAAATTTCCGAAATATCTACACA
This sequence comes from Rosa lucieae, assembly GCA_024704745.1. NCBI lineage: Eukaryota > Viridiplantae > Streptophyta > Magnoliopsida > Rosales > Rosaceae > Rosa > Rosa lucieae. The sequence continues at coordinate 82,273,220 of CM045496.1, read as the reverse complement.
CACAAAATATATTTAAATATTCAAACCGAAATTTTGTCCGAAATTTCTCTGAAATTTCTGCTAAATTCGTATTTCACAGTTTTCGACTTTTCACTGACAAAATATGAAATTTTGGTTTTTTTTTTTTTTTTCAATCCTCCTTCATAACACATAAACTCTCTTTCTATCATGTGTATCATCCACCATATAATTATTAATTAAGAAGGTATGTTGAAGGCTTTACTGTTCTTTTTAGTTTTTACTAGTATTTTCTTAGTGCGTGGCTTTTTGACCACCATGACCATAATGATGTCTTTTAACTTTTTCGTAGGCTTGGAGTTCAGTTTTCTCACAACAAACTTTGAATTTTTCTAATTATTAGTGAAAAAGGCGTGATGGCCAAGCCTCCCACTGGGTTCCAGCCATAAAAAAAAAAGTAAATCACATTCACATTATCAATATACAGAACATTTATAATTACATATAGAATTATAGATAGTGTTTAGCAACTTACTACAGTTTTAGTTAATTACTCGTCGTCTCGTCCATATTAAATATCACAATTCTATTATTTATGTATAATTTTAGAGAGTTTACATTGTAAATAGGTTTATTATAGGTTAGTTTAGTCTATGTAAAAGTTTCATTCAAAAATATCATTTTATACATGCAATTAATGTGATTTCTTTATTTTTAACCGAAATTTCCACCGAAATCGAAACTTTCTCCGAAATTTCTTTAAATTTGAAGTACCGAAATCGAAACCGAAACCGAAATTTGAAACCTTGATACACACTGGCCCCCCCAAACTTTTCAAGTGCACACATGGGCACATGTAATTGGTGTATAGATTTAATATGATATAGACAAGTACTATGAGATTGGCCCCCCATAACATTTTTCATAATTGTTCGGCCCCCCCAAAAGGAACTCTCAAGTTCCGCCACTGATTATATAGATATACACATTAACTTTCATCGTGAACACATCGTAGATTTTCAACAAGGAAATAAAGATAATGAGAAAATTGAACTCCATAACATGAATCTTTGAAATATGAAGAGAGACGAACCAACATACAAAGTGGAGTCTGCATCGATCTCGGTCTCATTCTAGTGATTTACATTGATTGAAATTTTCGAGAGGAAATTGAGTCTAACTCGACACACTTTTGAAGAAACTTCTTGAACCAGCCAGCTGAGAGTTTAGGGTATCGTTTGAGTCCATTTTTGTAATCTATAAAGTTGAGGCCGAATCTACAAGTGTAACCCGTATTCCATTCAAAGTTATCAAACAATGACCACGCAAAATATCCTTTCACCTTAACCCCGTCCCTGTTCAAAGATATATGAATCAAATTATCAAATAACATTCATCACCAAAGAATTAATAATCACTCTTCAACTTAAGCACTTACTTGATTGCTGAAAGAAGATAACTGAGATGGGCATCGTAATAGTCAATTCTATGATTATCGGTTAGGGCTTCCTCAAGCGATAATCCGGGATCGTTCAGCTCATTAACTCCTTCAATAGCAACAAGAAATGTTTATTAATTACTGTGCCTCAGATAGTAGTAAAATAGCAATTCGATTAGAATGACAGAAAGATTGAAAATAATTTCAAAACTAATTACCATTTTCAGTGATGTAGATAACTGGATCATTATACTTGTTCTTTGTGTAGAGCAATAGCTCTCGAAATCCTTCTGGATAAATATAGAGCCAATCCAAAGCAGTCTGCAAAATTTAATTAAAATATTATGTGAAATTTCGTATGATAATAATTAGATCAAGGTTGATTCCGTTGATCAACTTGGTACACACCTTTGGACCAATAGGAACACCATCACGCTCGACTGCCACAACGTTCAGCTTTGTTAGAATATATATATTGCACGTTTGTAGTTAACACGTACAGTACCATCGACTACTCTGGACATGACATACTAAGATTAAAAGCTTAAATTTCTAGACCTGAAAGATTAACGAGAGCGTCTGTAGTGTAGCTTGGGTTATTCACATTAGGATGAGCAGCATTAAAACAAGGTGCCTTGTAGGCTGCAAAGTTAGCAGTGTAGTAGTTTACTCCAATAAAATCAAATGAACCCTTAAGCAACTTGGATTCTTCTTTTGTGAATTTGGGTAATCGGTCTGCAACAAGATATCGCATGCTGTGTGGATAGTCTCCATTAATTAGGGGGTCCATAAACCTAGAAGAACATAGAAGAGCGGTTTGAATATACTCTTTCTGCCAAACACTATAAAAAAGAAGTACTTTCGATTGTCTATTTATTTTAACTGTGGGCTTGTTAGCTAGAGTAACTAATTAGCTACATACCATCCATACATAAAATCCAATGCACGTTCTGCAGCATCTACATCCCACTTTGCATCAGAATATGGCACGAACCAATATGATAGTAGTGTTATTCCAATCACGCCCTTCTGTGATGCCTGTATATTCAAAAATAATTTTAAAACAAAGAGAAAAACAATTAGTTGATTGATCCGACTTAAAACTTTCCATGAAAAACCTGATATTTGTCTCTGTACAATTTTACGGCGGCGGCATGAGCTAGAAGTTGGTAATGTGACGCCAAGTATGGCTCAGTCCCTGAATCTCCACCCGTGCAATTTAAGTTTTGCCAATCAGAACATCGGGTTGGTGCAAATGTTCCAATCACATAACCACCATTGGAGTAGCTCCATGGCTCATTTAACGTGATCCAGTGCTTAACTCTGTCACCAAATTCTTTATAGCAGAGATTTGCATAGTCCTTGAAATGGTCCCTGCAGGTTATACCTAGTTTATAATCTGAATAATAATTTCTTAGCCTAAACGACATTCTTATCGATTTGGAGAAGATCCACGTACATCAACAAAAATTGCTTAAAAGAGTCGATTAACTAATATTTTCTGTTCAAATTTAGGAAGTAATAATACACTAGTATTATTATTCACTTACACAATTTTAGGGCTAAGGAAGCCACCGAATTCATCTTCCAAAGCCTGAGGGGTATCCCAGTGAAAGAGTGTAACATAGGGTACAAGGCCTGCAATATTCAAGTAGTCGACCAAAGAAAAATTTATATGTATTCAAGTACAAGAATTGCAAATATACTCCAGACCCCCAAAAACAAAACTGATAATGTAATATTACAAGTACTACCATTGGCTAGAAGCTCGTTGATGAGGTTGTTGTAATATTTGATTCCTTCCTTGTTCGCACATCCACTCAGCTTTCCATCTGAGCCCAATTTTTTTTTTTTTTTTTTTTTTTTTCAGAAATTAGAGAAAAAAAGTTTAGTAATGCATTACAACAACAGTAAGATATCTAAATATAATCACTTAGTGTCTTACTTGGTAACAATCTTGACCATGAAATTGAAAACCTGTAAGCATCAAGCCCCATGTCTTTCATAATCCGGATATCTTCCTGCAAATACGAAAATACAAAAAGGTAAGCATGCCAGAAATAACCAATGCTGTTCTTTTTAATTCCTTACATAGAATTATCCATAGGGAACGTATACTTGTACCTTATAGCGATGATACTCATCAATAGCCACATCTCCAGTACTGTGGTCGTGTATCTTCTCTGTTTTTTTTTCCCCCATTAAAAAAAGAAGGGAAAAAAAAATATATAGTTTAGTAGAAAGGGTATAAATATTTTATGATTAGGGATATTGATTAAAGATAGGAAAATTTTTCATAATCATAAATTAATGAAAGATATCCCGAAGCTTTTTGAAGTTATGATTTGAGAAGAAAATGAAGTAGGAGAAGAAAGACATACCGGGATACTTGCGAGTGTATGTGTCCCATATACTTGGACCTCTACCACCTTCATTTGCAGCACCTTCATACTACAAAGTACAGACGCAGAGGAGCTACATAAATGATCAATTCAATAAAAAATCGAGATTACATTGCCAAAATTGAATACGGTCTGATTCTCAGTAAATTAGAGGACCAAAATGAAAACCCAATCTATAACATAGGGCTAGGTTTTAGTTCAAATCATACCTGGTAAGCCGATGAAGCTGTCCCGAACACGAAACCTGCCGGAAAACTGCTCCGGTGGAGGGAAGAAGTGTCACCGTGCCTTGAGTTGGCAGCTCTACTGCTTGTCACAGCAGTGCAGACCAGAACAAGTAGGAGGGTTATGCCTAATCGGAATGCCATAACTGTTTTTGTATATTCTAGGCTTAATGGGGCTTTAGTATATATACATCCCTAACCCATAGTCTTGTTTTTCAATAGGAACCGGTCAATGCGCAGAATCTGATTAAGGTTGCAATAACCGTTGATTTGTTGAATGGTTATGCAACGATGTATCGGTAATTATTAGGTTCGCGTACGTGCTGTTAGGGTTTTAAGGTTGGCGAATTGCAATTTCAGTTGTGATCGATCCAGTTGTGACAGATATACAATGGATAAGTTTAATCTCTTCTATCCTTTTAGCTTACGTGTTGTTAATTTGTTAGATTTTCTGCATTTTTTACCATATCGTTTGAGTTTTTAATTAATTATATTTAAAAAAACTTTTTCTAGACAACATGTTTCATTTGAAATTGCCTGCGTCTATTCAGATCTTTTTTTTTTTTTTTAATATTTAAATGTCTTGACTTTTTTAAAACTTGTATAATCTAAATTTTCCCCTAATAAAAAAAAACAAGAACAAAAACAAAAACAAAAACAAAAACAAAAACAAAAACAAAAACAAACAAACAAACCTATCTGAACCACCATATGATCTTGATCGGCGGTGACATGTGAAACACTCAGTAAACATATTTGACAGTGCTTTCTTGTTTATAAATCAAATATTTTTGACAGGACCCGACCCAGGAATCACCTCAATTACCTGAATACGAGCCTGCGGGGCCCACATTAAGCGAAATCCTACCGAAAATTCGGCAGAACCTCCCCTAAATATGGGCTACCCAAAAATTTCACAAACCTGGATATGATCGCAACATTAACTTCTACTCAACCTACAATATCGAATTTACAATCCAAGCACATATATTACATCCAGAAAGTTCAAATCCCCACATAATCCTCCGTAAGCAACAACAAACCAAACAACAACATCCATCAAACTTAAAAGAAAAGGTTTATCAGAGCAACACTAAACTAAGCCGATATCATACAAGGTAGGTTAAGTAATAACCTACGGACAAAAACGGAAGCGCTGATTTCCAAAGTCCTTGAGCCTGGACGCAATCTCGGCTAATCTGAAATCTGGGCATTTGAAAATGAATGGCCCAGGGGAAAACATATAAAATCCATTAGAGTGAGTGGACAAAACCGAAACTAGAATCAAAACAATTTATGGTATGCTTCCCCATTCCTCTTTTTAACAAAACCATCATGCAGCTAAACCCTATGAAGTTCCAACTCAATCCTTTTCCATGAAACTCATTTGATGACTAGGAAGGACTGCTTCCTAGGCATCTCATGCCATCGGGGAGGGACTGCCACCCGATGACGCATCGGAAGGGACTGCAAACCGGAGTAAGAGGAGGTGATTAGTTGGGACTGCCAACTAGCCACAGGTAGTAGACGGGACTGCCGACTAACTACCTCAAGTCATCTGGAAGGGACTACCAACCAGATGACGCATCGGATGGGACTGCCAACCGAGCTATAGTCTGGAAGGGACTGCCAACCAGACTATTACCTAGAAGGGACTGCCAACTAGGTAAGATACGCATGCGCCAAAACTGGCCTCCTTGTCAACTGTTTCCTTTTTAAATCCTTTTCTTTCTATAGAGTCACATTTTCTCAAATAACAATCCATTTCAAAATTTTATACCATGCTGCATGCATTATTTAAATAAAATAAAGGTCCACTCACAAGTGAATCCTGCAGCTAACCCTGCTGCCTGCCTGTGTCCTCCTCGCTCGAGGGCTCAGTACGTCCTGTCACAATTACATAGGATATAATTAACCATAATAAGGAAATACTCTCAAAAACAACTCATTTCCCTCGGAATAAGCATCCGTTATTCACAAATTGTTATAAAACTCCCACACTTTAATTTGGGATTAATTCTATAATTCCTTACAATCTCAATGCCCTCCAACTCATAACAACTCAATCGATTTTTTTAATTCGATTCCTCAACCACTCAATAACCTCGCTTAATCTAAACCTTCACAAGGACCGTTCGATAACTTAATCAATTTTAAATTTCACTTCCTTCATCACAATTTACCACCAATTTATAATATAAATCCTTTTCCAAAATTTCCACATTTTTTCCTTAACTTTTCTCTCCTTTGCAAAATCACAATTTCAACTCTAACAATCTCAAATTCTCTCTACTTCCTAACAAATAATTCAATATAGCCCTTTACCAAGAGTTTTCACCCAACAATGCAAACATGACAAATCCATCAACCATGTTCAACATCACAACCAAAGAAAACTCAATATCAAACAAACCTCAAGTTTAACACCAACTCAACTCCAAACTCCTCAACAAAATAGAACAATTCGCAAAACCATATTAGTAATCTATCAAGGGATTTAACCAAAAGATTCATCAACTATACAATTTAAAACATCCATATCCCAAAATTCATCAACACAAACTCCTCAACAAGCCCAAAAATCTTTATCCTGCAACAACAATTAAAACTAGACAGAAGGGGTCGAAAATTCAACCCAAAAATCTGGAAATTCGGTGTTTACTGTTCATCACCACACTTCAACATCAATCTCACTTCCACAAGCTAAAATGAGGTTGAAAACATATCTAGCACTTCACAGGAAACCAAAACCATGAAGATTTCCGGCCGAAACAGCCGGAAATCGAAGACCCAGTCGGAAATTCCCCAAACCCCCGATCGGCAATCCACCCGAAATAGCCCCAAACAAGGTTACCCAACGAAAAACTCTTACCTAAGATGACAGAGGATGAGGAGAGCAAGCTGTGGTGGCCGGAGACGAGCCCAACGACGTCCGGAGGTGGGGAATCGGCCGGAATTTGGTTCCGGGTGCGCAGAGACGGAAAGAAGAGAAAGCAAAAACAGGGGGGGTCAATATTGGGTTCTCCCGATCTCTCTCTCTCTCTCCTTTTTTATAATCCTATTTCCCTTTTCTTTAAACAAAACCAATAATTTTAAAGGAAAAAATACCTTAAACACTTAAATCACAACTTCCCCGTAAAAACTCCCATCGAAACAAACTTCGTGTCCACGAATTCGATTTTTCGTATTCTACGACAATCTCAAATAAATTTCCTAATTTACCGGACTAAAGAAAAAGTCACTCCTCAGTCAACCACGGTAAAAAGTAACTAGTAGGTACGGGGCATTACAATTTTAAAGTTTTATGCCTTCGATATGAGAACCACAAGGTTAGGCAACAACATAATGAAAGAAACCCAAGTGTTTTGTTTTGTCGATATTTTACTATAGGCTTATCAAAATTCTTTTGAAGGCGTATATTGAACTCGTACGGACTTTCATGATTTTTTAATCAATGAATTTATTCATTCCCCTGAAATTAGGGGTTTGTCAATGTACAGGGCATGGCCACAACATAAAAAATATTTTTCGGGCCGGGCTTCTCTTAAAAATTGAGGCCCAGAGCCACCCATGGGTCCAGGGCTTTACAAGCTTTTTAGGGCCAGGCCAGGTCAGGCCCATTATATTTATATGTCATGTTCTTTTGTTAAAAATAATACAAAAATGGGCTTAATACTGGTTACTACCTTGTAATTTAAGTTCAAAATCAATTTAATCATTGAACTTTTAATTTCATCAAAAACACCCTTGCGTTATCAAATCTCCGTCTAATAGGCCATTTCGTCAATCATTCGTCAATTAGAGCTGTTAACTCGTTGACGAGGCATGCCATGTCAGATCATGTGGGCCCCACCTATTAAGAAAAATTCTGAAATTGCCTCTGCCTCTATTCTAACCCAGAAACCCAATTACACCTCCCAGATCATGTGTGAAAATCCAATTCAGATTCGTCTCTATCAGCAAACCCTAAGGATTTCTCTGAGCTAACATCCATGGCGATGAAGCACCTGCGCACAGCACTGGCCCTCCGCCGGTCGGTCAAGGCCTCGTTGATAGTGACCCAAGCCGTCCGATCCAGCTCCTCCTTACTCATCGTCGCATCCTCGCTCTCAACCCCACCGCCCCAGGCCTCCTGCGTAGACTGCCATGGTCTAAGATCGCCTCTCCGAGGATGTCAAATCGAAGATCCAGAAGCTCGAAAACCCTGACTCGAGGTTCCTCAAGTAGGAGACGCCCTACCTGACCCTCATGGACCTCTCGTACATTCTCACCGCCCTGGAGACACTTGTCACAGTCCTCCCCAAAGGTTTAAGAGTTGCGATGGAGTCGAACCTCTTCGTGAATACAACAAATGTCAGTCTGGATCGACTAGAGGTCGAGATTCGAGAAAGACGAGAACAACGGCATGGCCCATTTCCTGGAGCACATGATCTTCAAAGGAACGTGGTTAACTCTCTAAAAGAACCCCCATGTTTCACATGCATCATTAATTGCCATCACCATTACATCCCGAGTATGATCATTGCCAATGCTTCTGAGATCAACAATTGGGATTTGAAGTTTGACACCATTTTCTAGTGTTGTGTTCTTTAGAGTCTCCTAGGGGTGGATGAAGATTTTGGAAATCTTGGCCATGCTGGAGTCTAAGAGCCTTTTGCCACCAATTTTTAGGTTCTCAAAGGAATACGGTTCTTTTTCTTTCTCTACCATGTAGCCTACATTTGCCATCTTAACTTTGTTGGTTATCTAAGATGTTTCGTTGGATCTACTTGGAAATGGTGCTGCCATATTTATAATATAAATATAAACAAGAAGAGAGTGCTTGAATTGGAAATGTGATTTCAGATTTAGATTTCCATAAACCTCAAGGGAGAGCAGGATTATATGGGGCAATCTGGTTTGGTCACCAAAATGGATACATAATCGAAGCAGGGGGTTTATTTGGTTGTGTGGACTATGGAGGGTGACTCTGGATTCGGAGGTGGAATAGAGGTATGGGCAATTTTAGAAGTTTTCCTGATAGGTGGGGCCAACATAATCTAACATGGTATGCCTTGTCAGTGAGATAACTGCTCTAATTAACGGAATGACCTATATATTAGACGAAATTTGATAACGCAAGGGAGTTTTTGATGAAATTGAAAGTTCAAAAAATGAATTGATTTAGGACCTAAACTACAAGATAGTAACCAGTATTTAGCCCTACAAAAAGCTATGAAAAAATTATGATACGTTAACGATTGAACAAATTAAAACATAAAATTAAAGTAAAATATGGCCTAATGCAATAATTATTTCAGTATACCTACATAAAAAAATACTAATACTAGAATTTAATGAGCTTTCAGATTGGGCTTATAAGGCTGGTTCAGGTGGGCTTTAATGGGCATATAATGGGTCGGGCCTTGGCTTTGAATCCTCTGCCCTACCCTTGCCTTGTTCCCAAATGGGCAGGGCCAAGATAGGCTTTCTTTTGGGCCGGGCGGGCGCCCATGGACTTTTGGGCCCACCGGCCCAATGATGACCCCTAACCTAAACACTGTCATACTTTAGTCAGATGCAACTCGGGTATGGTAACTTTATTTGTTTTAAGATCATTTGTTTATTTTCTATGCTAGCTACGAACTTTTAGTAATTTTGTTATTTTATATAAATGCAAGATATGGAGTGAGATTGATTTTTTTTTATTTTTAATTTTTCAATATTTTAAAAAACTTTCACTTAAAAAAGAAAAAGAAAAAAAGGAGTGGATGTCAATCCATTAAAAATATAGGTAACATTACATCATAACTCACTCTCACATGCTATGTCAATATTGAGCCATGTCTAGACAACTACCCTAAAGCAACGTAAAATAATATCACCATGAAATGAAGCACTAAGTAACTAATAACCTGACAATGCTAGAGTTAAAGGCGCGAAATTCAAGTAGTAACTCCTATTTATACCCAGACCAAAAACCCGAGTCCCAACTCACTGGAGCCCAGATTTCTATGTATAATCCTTCTGGATCCCAAATTCGGATCCAATAATGAACCCACCAATAGCCCCAACACAAGCACAAGCTCACACCCATGTTTTTCTCAGGCACCCAAACCTCCAAACAAGCCTCCACCGTCACCTGCAAACTGCTGCCTCGAGCTGACAAGGGTGCAAGCTGGGATCCAAACCGAGTGTAGCAGAGATTTCCTGGAATAAGAACCATAAAAAGACCCGGATCCCAATACGGGAACCTACGCGAAGTTTGACAAAGAACTTGACTGGGAGAACACTCGTGCATTGGATCAAATATTTGAAAACAAGGTAGTCCATCTCCGGGGTCTTCACCTGTGCACATCCCCAAAACTAAGTCTTTACCTCTGAGATGGGCCACTTGTGCACTCGGCCATGAGGAGGAGAGGCCGAATCCGGGGTCCCAAATCCTAATAAGCTCCCTGACTTGGATACACATTTACGCAAGCGTACGTATCGTTGTCAAGATAGGGAAGTATAATGCCCAAAGTTATCGTACCACGGGGATTAGTGGCTAACCCACAATCCTTGGGTGGTCGGAACTAAAGTCACTAAGCAAACCAAATAAAAATAAAGTGAATAAAAAGGCTAATCTAAGGCACCAAGCCTTAGCAATGCTCGGCTTTGGTTTTCACCAAAGCCTAATCAAAACTAAGAGCCTAGCGGTGGATATGCACAAATGAGTCAAAATTTGTAGGTTGTTTTGAATTGGGAATCAACTAAATTAAACGCAACCGAAAAGTAAACTAAACAACTAATTAACGAACTAGAAAATTAAATTTGGGTTTTCAAATTAATGGGAACATGGGAGCGTCGGGTGATTCACACTAACTCTCTTGCAAATATCGAAGCCAATTTCACAAATGCATGCATTTCCTATATGTGTCAAGTCCCGTATCTAGTACCGGTTAAGGCTACTAAACCAATTATCCTTTCGGTGTATCGATTATGCCGGTTAGGGCCACAATCAACTCTCTAATTTAGGCATTACGCCGGTTAAGGCCGCAATATCTAAAATTAGAGGCCTAGAGTGCAAGATAATAGAGACCCAAGCAAGCTTAGCTACAATTAAGCTAGCTAATGGTTACCACACTTAAATCCTAGATGCCACAAGACCAATAAGTTGTCAATTTATCAATCTATTCATCACAATTGCCCACAACATAATTCCAAAGGTTGACAAAGCCTAGAAACATGCTTCTAAGGACCAATACATTTGGATTTAAAGCATACACAATGGAAATTGCATTTATTAAAATTAAAGCATCAATATTTATACAAGATGAGTTAGGGCTTCACAACCCTAACTCCCAACAAAGAAATTACTCACAACCCATAACTATGAACATCAAAGATACAAAATTCAAAGAGAAAAGATTATAGAAGTGTAGGAGAACACAAAGGTAGCCACAATTAGCTAGGAAGCTAATATGACTTCCCTTGAATTACAACTCCCACAAATACCTAAAGCTTGAATCTTGTAGCTCTTGATGAATCCTTGAAGCTTGTGTGAGAAATTCTATGAATACCCAAAAGAAAACTAAAACTATTATGAAAAATGGAGGAGAAGGAGGGAGAGGGCAGCAGCCCTCCCCAAAGTTGCTGTGCGGCGCTGGGTGTGTCTGTAGGGTTCTCTCTTCAATAATTGTGGGTGGTGTGTTTATATATATATATAGCTGCAAGGAGACTGATTAATTGGAAACGTGGTCGTTTTGAATGGGTATGAGATAGGTGGCTGGCTGTTGATGCGCGCGAGAAGGAGAGGATTTTGTCTTTGGCGTGTAGTGAGGCAAAAACACGCTGCAAGCTTGCAATGCTTCCTAACTTAATTAAGCCACCATGCTTAATTATACTGCTGCCATGTGTCAACAATATTTTAGACCCTTCCAATTAAGGTAACGTGCAGCACATGGTTGGCCTTAATTAACCATTGGTTAATTAAAACTAATGGTTAATTAAGGTTGTAATTTTCCTTTTCTTCAATTTATTTCTTTTCCCCAATTTTCTTCCGCATTTCTTGACCGTGCCGACTAGTGCTTGACCGATGCTCTACTATTTTGTCCTTTTGTCGGAATACCTCAATTTGCTTCATTTTCCCACGATTTCCGTAACTCTGCTTATTTTCTACAAAATAAATAAAAGTGGATTAATTACCTAATAATTGACATGAGAATTAGCTTATTTATAGTGTTTTAGATATAATTATATGCATATAAATGCGTATAATCACTCCCCTAAACCACTAAGCAACCACCCCCGATCACCCTGCTGTACGAATCCGATCCAACCCATGCACAACAGTTGAGGGATGAGTGCAACAACTAAAGGGTTGAACATAGGATATCTTCGAGTGCAGAGGACTCGGCAGCTAGGCACCACAAAACCCAACAATGCAGGCCAACGAAATCAGCATATTGTTTGTACCCACATTTGCATGGCCACTCAGACATAACTAATGTGCATATAGTTATTGAGTGATTTCTAATTACAATGAGCCGCTCTACAAGTAATTTGGGCCGGTAGCTAGAAATGGTGGCCGGTGAATAAGTGGACACTTCAGTTGGTCCAAGATGAGTTAGATGAAGCTAGGCCTTTGGTTATCGGGCGGCCCGTAGTCATTGGTTTATTGTCTAAAAGCCCATTGGCCAATACTCTAATTGGTTTCCAACCCGAACTCAACTTAGAAAGATAATGGCCGATTGTCAGAGAGGCTGATAAGCTATAAAGATGAAATTTGATTGAGTTAGTATTTCAGTCGACTTGAAGTTCATGTCAGCTGATAAGGAGAGTTCAATCCAAGTTAGTCTATTTCAAGATTAATTGCAGCCGTTGATGACGTCCATCAAAGCCAATCCGGATAAAGTCTAGGATCAAGTCAGCCGACGATAAGTATTAAAGCCGAATCAAGATAGAGTCAGTGAGGCAAGAGGAGGCCGAATTCCACTCAACTTCAAAGAGTCAAGAGATCAGTTCAAGTCACAAAGCAGCCAATATAAGTAGAAGAGTCGGCAGAAGACATCACACACAACTCCAGCAACTCAAGCCATCAAGCTTTTCTTGTTTTCGTGTTACCTTTGGCTTAGGTAGAATTTCCGCTTGTTCCTTAGTTAGTTTGCTCTGCTAGTTACAATTTCAGTTACTTTACTTTCCTTGTAGCCCAGTATCGATTTTGAATTGTTCTCTTTGTTTTCTTTCAAACAATAGTTGATAATTTTCAGCCATTCCAGATTTCAGTTTCGTTGTTATTATCTTTTATTTGCTCCTTAATTAATGTTTTTATGCTTTACTTGTTTGATCGTGTTATTTACTGTTCGTAGTCGCATAGTAGCTATTAATCTTATATTTACTCATACTCTCACGACCGCACCTAACTAACCCGACCTTCAGCCACCAAGTCCTTAATCTAGAGGCATCGAACCGCAGCCGAGAATAAGTTCCTTCCTCGGCTAACAACTGCTTGATAAGTCAGATCTACATCCACTACACCTACAATTGCACACTTGGCCTTCTGGCCGTGTGCTTGCACGCTCCGCATCTATTCATCGAGAAGGACATTTGTTCCTTGATCCCTCGGCTGTATAGACCAAGGTGATTTTCAGAGGCAACACATATCAAACCCTAGGATTTGCCACCGCAGGAGAAACGAGAAAGACAGAGAGAGAGAGTTCTCACCCGCATGTTTTTTTTTTTTGTGTTGGTAGGTTAATTAATCATAAACTTTCACTTGAGAAAAGAATAGAAGAAGCATTTGACTCCTTCATGCTTTCTTCACTTGGCTCCTCAGTCGGTAGACCTCCTCTCCTTTTAACCGTAAGTATCTTTCGGGAGCAGTACGGGCTAATGAAGCATAGGGATTGAGGGTACTCTCCCTTTCCGTATCCTTCACATAATTTATCAATATTACTGGCCAAAATGCATCAAATAAGGATTGATAATCCAACAGTACTATATACATTACTAATCGCCAACACTTTCCCTACAAATTGAGAGGATTTATGTTCTTAATTACATTCTGATGAGAAAACTTTCATTATTAGGAGTTTAGAACTAGTCTTTCTATAATTTCCATACCCTACACAAGTAAAATGTGTTTTTGATATGGGAGTACTTTTAGAACTAAGAGTATAAAGTGAATTCTCTTTTTCATGGACAAAAAGTCTGCATCGATCTCTTCTTCTAGTGATTCAGATCTATATCTAATTTCTACTTTCGCAGAAAGTCCCTGAACCAAGCTGCGGAGAGTTTAGGGTGTCTTTTGAGTCCATTTTTGTAATCCACAAAATTGATGCCAAACCTACAACTATAACCATCAGCCCACTCAAAGTTATCAAACAATGACCATGCAAAGTACCCCTTCACCTTAACGCCAGCCCTGATAAGAAAGGAAAAGAAAAAAAAATTATCAGATACAATTAATCAGAGCAAGGAATTAGCAAAGAGAAGGCAGAGACGAAAACTTAATTAGGTAAACCGTACTTAATTGCTTTATGAAGTTCATCAAGATGGCGATTGTAATACTCGATTCTTTGATTATCGGTGAGGGCTTCCTCTAGCGATAAATTGGGATCATCGCGGTCATCCCATCCTTCAACAACAACAGGATCAAGATACTTGTTTAGTTTCAAATGTTGCATTGTAAACAATGTCATATCCGCGAACCAATTCTAGTTTATGTACGATTTTGAACTACTAGATCTCACAAATGCAGAAAATGTGAAAACTAATTACCATTTTCAGTGATATAAATAAGCGGATTCTTATACTTTTTCTTCGTGTAACGCAATATCTCGATAAACCCTTGTGGATAAAAATGAAGCCAATCTGAAGCAGCCTGCAAAATTATTTCAACAAGTGGAGGTCGGATCATCATCAGTACTAGTACTTGAAGAATCCTAATGCCCTGATTAATTAGGATGACGAATTTTTGTACATTTGTACACACCCTTTAAAATGCTTAACTATATCAAAGCATATAATAACTGAGAGTTGTGCAAATGTACAAAGTGAGAGTGTGAAAATCACCAGACCGTGAAACTAATTAAGGGTGATTAACATTGTACTTACCGGTCGACCAATTGGAATCCCATTACGCACGGCTGCAACAACATCATGTTCAAGGGATTAGAAAAGAAAGAAAGTCACGTAGTTAACTGCACTTAATCTTCTAGAATATATTCTACTAACCTGTAAGATTAGCGAGAGAGTCTGTCGAGTAGCTTGGATCTTTAGCATTGCGAAATGGTGTATTGGCTGCATAATTACCTGTGTAGTAGTTTAAGCCAAGAAAATCGAATGAACCTTTCAGCATCTCTGATTGCTCTGCAGTGAACTTGGGTAATCGATTTCCCACAAGAGATCGCATGCTTCTTGGATAGTCACCATTTGTCATGGGATCCATATACCTGAAGAAAAGGTATTTGTTTGTAACTCCATAGGAAAAGAAAAATGAGATTCATAATAGCTACTATATTCATACCATCCAAACATAAAATCCAATGCTCGTAATGCTGCAGCTTTGTCTTGCTTTGAATCAGAATATGGCACAAACCAGTGTGACACTAGTGTTATCCCTATCAAGCCATTCTGTTTTGCCTGTGCATACTCAACCATATATAATTTATTAAGCAGTATACAAATATAATTACATATTTTGACAAATTAAAAATGGGAAACAGGTTATATCAATTAATAATTAATTAAAGTAGTAGTAGTGATGACTGAAAAATTATACCTGATACTCGTGTCTATACAACTTTACAGCGGCTGCATGAGCTAGAAGTTGGTAATGTGACGCTAAGTATGGCTCGGTCCCTGAATCCCCACCGGTGCAATTTCGTTTTTGCCAAGCAGAACATCGACCTGGTGCAAACTTTCCGGTTGCATAGCCATTACGGCTGTAGCTATGGGGCTCATTTAAGGTGATCCAATGCTTAACCCTGTCACCGAATTCTTTAAAGCAGAGCTCTGCATAGTCCTGAAAATGGTTCCTGTACATTGCGTAACACAAGAGAATGAGATAAAAATATTCCAAAGAAATTCCGATCAATTAAGAATTGCATTACATATTTGCAGGTACATATGTCCAATTTGAACAATCAACTTACACAATTTTTGGATTTAAGAAGCCTCCGTATTCATCTTCTAATGCTTGGGGAAGATCCCAATGAAAGATTGTGACAAAAGGCTTCACACCTGCATTCAACAGTTGATATAACAGTGAAAATGAATTTTAAATCTTCATTTCTGAATGGTGCAAGATTAAGTGGATGATATCTATGGGAAGAGAGAATGACCATTGGCTAGAAGCTCATTGATGAGGTTGTTGTAATATTTGATTCCTTCCTTGTTGACACCCCCACTTAGCTTTCCATCTGATCAATATCATGAACCAAGTTAATTTTGAAAAAATTAAAAACAATATTTTCAATGCATCAAGGCAACCTCAAATAAATTTCTCGTTATTGATTAAAGAAGTTGGCGTTCTGGAAGGATGTGGTTGCAAGGTGGGTAAAATGTCTTATAATTATTTAAGAGTTTCTTTAGTTCTCCTCTTCCTGCTCCTACAAATAAAATAGTTCTACCACTTTGAAATAGTAATAGCTAGTTACTTACAAAAATCATTTCAATCGAAAAGTCAAAAAGGTTAGATCAGAAATATAATTTCAATCACTAAAAGATTGATGTAATTATAAAGATCCATTGTTCTCTTACTTGGTAACAGTCTGGACCATGAGAATGAGAGTCTGTAAGCATCGAAACCTAGGTCCTTCATAGTCCGAACATCTTCCTACCGAAAATGATTAGAGAACAATGGTGATAAAAAATTATATAAATATGGGATGACACAGTATTCATAGTTCAAACTTCCACAGAATCCACCATGTGCTTTGTACCTTATAGCGATGATATTGATCAATAGCCACATCTCCAGTGCTGTGGTCAAAGATCTTCTCTGATTTTTGTCCCAATAATCACAATGCAGCATATATTTTAGAAGACAATCATCGATTGTAATAAGAAATTGAAATATGAATCGACTATGTTACATACACAAAAGCGCCTAGTTCATTGTAATATAATCGGGTCACCCAATTCGGACCCTAAACAAATGACTGAATTGGAACCTTGGATTTCGGACCCTAGTCCCGAGAAGAAGCATCCAGGTGCCCCAGATTTCGGAACCTAGAGCCCTGCAATTGGGACTAGGGACCTAAGATCCAGTAACTTGGCTAATTGTTTTCAAGCAATTCTGATTTCAAAAATCAGGCATCGATATAAAAGAAAAGAACCTGGATGCTTGTGAGTGTATGTGTCCCATATACTTGGTCCTCGACCCCCTTCTTTTGCAGCACCTTCATACTGAAATTCAAACAAAAATTAATGGGTAGTCATATCTAATTATCTATAATTCTATATACGCCTGTCTGATAAAGGACCAAAATGATTTTTTGCAAATCTCCCTCTTTCCAACAACCACACGATTTCATCATAGAACCACTTTCACTCTTTGTGTTTTATGCGAGTCTTCATGTAAAACATCAGTCATATACAGAATGATTTGGAAAAAAATTTAGTGCCCGCGCCAAATCAATTATTTGCTACATGTTTTCAATTGCATTTTTTTTTTGTTACATTCGAGGGAGCCCTAGTGTAGCCTAATTGATCTTTAGTACTCGATTCCCCACTACCCTTTGTCATCATTTCGGTTAAGTGGCTAACCCCAAGGGTGGCTATATGGTTTCGAACTTTCGATTTGATCGAATGATTATTACAGAAGGAATTAAAGTAGCAACAGTTGCATGACTAAACTACAATCGAAAAGGGGAGCTTCACAAAAAATTAATCTCTTCAGGGATGTCCTCTCCATAGATCTGGCCATATACATATATATATATATATATATATATATATAGATTAATTCAAGATGCATGTACGTACCTGGTAAGCTGCGGAAGCTGTCCCAAATATGAATCCTGCTGGAAAACTGCTCCGGTTGAGGGAAGCATTGTCACATTGCTTAGAGTTGGTCGATCTACTAGTCGTCACAGCACAGCCAAGAACAAGAAGGAAACCCAAGAGGAGGGTGCGAGGGAGTGCCATACTTAAATTAGTATAACTGTTTTTTGGTTCCTGCAGGGTCAAGTCTTCTTGGCCATCTTATATACAGATGATAAAACATAAGTAGCAAGCAATCTCAATGCTATAATCTTTTCCAAAAAAAAAAAAAATCTCAATGCTATAATTGGTATGTACCTTTTGGGAGCTCTCAATATCCTGTCTGACCAGTCATTTCAATACGGGAGAAACGGTCAATGAAACCAGACCATTAATAGAACTTTCGAGGCTCCCTTTCCAGAGGATTTCAATCTCTTTCAAGCGAGGGTTTACCTCGATTTACTGTGATGTGTTTAGTTGCAGTCTTGCCATCACATTTATTGAAGAATAAAAACACATCCGTCAAAAAGAACCAAAACACATCAAGAGAGTGGGCGCCCATAGTCCCACATTAGCTACTTGTGAGCTTTAGTTTTCTCATTCACGTTTTTGTTCTTGGATGTAGTGTAAAAGTCAGATCCCGGGTTGCTTTCAAGTTGAACAGAAGACAGATATTAAGCACCAGACACGTTGCTAGGAAAGATATTGTGGGCAAGAGTTTGTCAAAACCAGAGAAAATTGTGGCGATTGGCACCATATTAAATTTTTTTCACACCCTACATTCTATTTTTATGTCATAAACTACCAACTTCGTCTCCTATTACAATTAACAAAATGAGAATAAAAAATTATAATAAAAATGAAAAATCAAGAAAAAAATGAAAGCGAATCCAACCACCTGCTCTGACCACCTTCCAAATATGCACCGCCATTGTCATCAGTTTTTCGGCAACCTCACCTATATTTTAATCTTTCTCCCTTCTTTGTCTAGCCTCTGTTATCTCTCAAAAGAACATGTACAATTGGAGAAAGTTGTCAAAGGCTGTCATATCTAATTGGTTGAATTACCTTTCGACATATCCATATCCATATCCAATATAGCAATATTGCGTGGAATACCAGTCACACTATTATTATTATTATTTTTTGGTGTGATGCATTATTAATCTGTACCTCATCCCTTAAGCTTTCAGGCCACGCACAAAGATTCAACGTTTAGTTCAATTGCTATATATCTTTTTAACTTGGAAGAGGACGCAGATAATGTGAGACAACTCAGACAAGGAAGAAAGCGAGACATAAAATAGGAAATAGAATAAGGAAATAGGAAAGAGATGAGACAACCTTTTCAGTTTTCTTTTGCTTTTCCAGAAATTCTTCTTTTTGGCCTTTTTATTTATTTTTCTTTTCTAATTGTTAAAGAGGGTAAAATTAGAATTTTATGATAAAAATATTGAATGTAAGTTGTGAAAAGGAATTGGTAAGGTGGCTATAACCGCACCCATTGTAAAAGCATTGGTTTAGCTGTTACCTTCCTTACTATTAGCATATATATATATATATATATTAATTAGTGTTTTTCAATGTATTCAACAAAACTCTAAGACCTTGCATGTTTGGTTTGCAGAAAGAAGAATAATTTTATTTTTCATGAAAAATAAACTTCTCACTAGCTAGCTTTCCCCTAATAGTGTTTGAATTCCTCATAAGTTCGTTGAGTAAGATTTTTTAATGGTGTTCTTTTACTAGGGTATCTAATTGGTGCATGTTAAAATGTAACTATTTTTTTTATCAGAAGAATCTAATGAAATGAGACTTCTAATATTTTTTTAGGACTCTCTCTCCTCTCTCCTCTCTCCTCTCTCCTCTCTCCTCTCTCCTCTCTCTCTATTTATTTTTTTTTTTTATAAAGGTATCTGGAACCCAGCCTAGCTAGAATGCTCAATCTTTCGTCTAGTTCCATTTATCTCGGCTCTTCTTATAATCTAAGATTTAGGCACCAGGCTCATATTTGTATTCTACAGTTTCAATAGTCAATTCTTAAGGACAAAGTGTCAGCCCCTTTCTTTAAAAAAAAAAAAGAAAAAAAAAAGAAGAAGAGCGCACTCAATGTTCTCACCAGACTGAAGAATATGAATATATTTCTTGTATTATAATTAATTTACGCTTTTTACATAGATAATATATGTACACATAGTGGAATATAAAAACTCTTCATCGACCTCTCATACTAGTGATTCAGACTTGTGAGAGGTCCTCTTTCCTGATTGTTTAGACTTTTTAAGAAAATTCTTGAACCAGTTTGCTGAGGCTTTAGGGTGTCTTTTGAGCCCATTTTTGAAATCCACATAGACGATGCCAAATCTAACAGTGTAGCCATCAGCCCACTCGAAGTTATCAAGGAATGACCATGCAAAGTAACCCTTTACCTTAACGCCAGCCCTGCCCACCAGAAAAACAAAGAGTCAAATTAACTAGCTAAAATTCACCGATGAACATTTATCAAATAACATTTAATAGGAACTTACTTAATTGCTGCATGAAGTTTCTGAAGATGTTGATCGTAATATTCAATTCTTTTACCATCGTTAAGAGCTTTCTCAAGCGACCATGTAGGATCATTCACCTCATCCACTCCTACAGTAACAACACGAAACACTTATTAAGTTCCGAACATAAGTGTAATTGCAATAGCCACACTACCTTTAGTTTGGTGATAGCTCCAACACTAGCTACTACACTAATAGAAATCACATCAAATGAACTTAGCTGCGTACCATTTTCAGTGATATAAATAATCGGGTCACTGTACTTTTTCTTTGTGTAGAGCAATAGATCTAGAAATCCTTGAGGAAAGACAAGGAGCCACGATGAAGCCGCCTGCATTCAAGAAGTATCATCATTGATACTAATTCTAAGAATTCTAATGTAAACATTGATGATGATGAGATTAAACTGATGATTTTGACAGTTTTATTAGTTACTTACATTTGCTCTCCTAGCCTCTTACTTTATCATCATTGTACTTATTCGACTATCAATGCAACTTCTGAATAAGTCATTATAATAAGTTACTCATTGGAAAATGCTTGGTGGAAACCTATGGCCTTTAATTAGATGCTTAAATTTATAAGAATTAATTCAAGCTCAAGGGTGATTAAGATGGTACATACCACTGGACCAATAGGTACACCATTACGTTCGGCTGCCACAACATCATGTTCAAGCTTGGTTAGTGTGTAGTAATCATAAATGAAGAAGCCTATAATTAACTTAATTAACAGCTTAATCAAACTAAAATCTGTACTAACATGTAGTACTAACGAGGGAGTCTGTCGTGTAGCTTGGTTGCGTAGGATCAGGTTTAGCTAAATCCGCTGCATAACCACCGGAGTAGTAGTTCAACCCAACAAAATCAAATGATCCTTTTAGCATATGTGATTGCTCTTTAGTGAACTTGGGTAATCGATTTCCAACAAGAGATCTCATGATTTGCGGATAGTCACCATGTGTTACGGGATCCATAAACCTAACACAACAAATTTAGAATACAATATTAGTTCTAAATAATGTGGTTACACAAGTCGATCAGTTTAAAATAGTTGGTACGTACCATCCGAGGTTGAAATCCATTGCTCGTTGTGCAGCATCTTGGTCACGCTTTGAGTCGGAATATGGCACAAACCATCCTGTGTTTACCGTTATCCCTATCAAACCCTTCTGTTTTGCCTGTTCAGCAATATCTGATTAAGTCTTTAAGCAGTGCACATATTAATAGTAGTGAATAGTGATGACTTGAAACACTTTTAGCATATATGTAGATGGATCACCTGAAATTTGTCTCGGTACACCTTCACAGCAGCGGCATGAGCTAGAAGTAGGTGATGTGACACCAAATATGGTTCAGTCCCTGAATCGCCACCAGTGCAATTAGGATTTTTCCAAGCAGAACATCTGCCTGGTGCCATTCCCCCGGTCGCATAACCATTGACGCTGTATGTATGCGGCTCATTTAGTGTAGTCCAATGCTTGACTTTGTCACCAAATTCTTTATAGCAGAGCTCTGCAAAGTCCTGGAAATGATTCCTGTACATTCCAGATATAACAAGCAAAGAATGATCAAAATGAAATCCCAGTTATGACCAAAACTACAAATGAACCGGTACGTCCATCATCACACTCTTTAACGAAGCTCTTCCGAATTTTTGCGACCATTTTTGGATACCTGAATGATTCCTTTGACCCTTTTGTGGGATATTTTTTTACTTTATTATATTTTTTTTCTGCTTTCTCTTTTGCATCTATGTTAGCTTTGTTACATACTGTTATTTGGGAACAACCACTTACACAATTTGAGGGCTTAGGAAACCACCGTATTCCTCTTCTAAAGCTTGAGGCGTGTCCCAATGAAAGAGTGTGACGTAGGGGCTTATACCTGCATTCAACCATTAATATCAAGAAAATAAGAAAGAAACTAACATGGAAATCAAATATATGACAAAGATTTAATTCTTTATTTGTGAATGGGGAAAGATCGGAGGATATATGCAAGTTATCAGTGCATATATTGATAAGCTCATGAGTACTACCATTTGCTAGAAGCTCGTTGATGAGATTCTTGTAATATTTGATTCCTTCCTGGTTCACACCCCCACTCAGCTTTCCAGCTGATCAATATCATCGATCATGATCCAATTTAGTTAATAGGTCAATCGAAGAATATGCCGAAAAGGAGAGTGCACGTTGTAGTTAATAGATTTGATGGTCTTACTTGGTAACAGTCTAGACCATGAGATTGAGAATCTGTAAGCATCCCAACCTATGTCCTTCAACATCTTCACATCCTCCTATATACAAGAATGTATACAAGAGAGTAAGCATTTGATAGATAATAAGCATGTAAAAGAGAACTTGTTGATGTCGTTTTACTCGATAACGTACCTTGTACTGATGATATTGATCAGTAGCCACATCTCCACTGCTGTGGTCCTTGATCTTCTCTGATATATTTTACCCCATATCAAAGCACAGAAGACATTTTAGAAGGCAGAAGAAAATATAGTATGTCTTCATATCAGTCATATGGAAACTCCAATCATGAATCTATTTATCTATCGGACACCAAACCAATTCCTAGTAATATTCTAATAATTAGAATTTATATAACAGATTTTGGAATAACAGATCACCTGGATACTTGTGAGTAAAGGCGTCCCATACACACGGTCCTCTACCACCTTCTTTTGCAGCCCCTTCGAACTAAAAATAGGACAAAATTAGATTAAATTTATTCATGCCTGACCATCCCCTGTATGTTCCGACCATCACAGAAATTCAAAGCCTAAAAGATACCTGGTAAGCCGCGGAAGCTGTCCCGAATATAAAACCTGCCGGAAATGTGCTGCGGCTGAAGGAAGTAGAGTTACGTGACTTCTTTTGGGGGGCAGCTTTTCTGCTACTATGACTACTTGTCCCTGTACTGCTAAGAACAAGTAGGAGGCCAAAGATAAGGGAACGGATGCCTAACCGGAGAGCCATAAAGTTATCTGCGACAGAGCAATTTGAAATCTGTATATGTCCACTTCGGGAATTTAAGTAGTCCTCCATCTATCTATATTTAGGCTACCTTCCATCCCTAGCCTCGTCTTTAAAACAAGAAGCGGTCAATGGTGAGATTTTTAGTTTCGAAATCGTTGTTGATTCGTTGAAGAGGGTCAATGGTACTTTGAACGTACAACGGAAACGTCATTAATTTCTCAATTTGTTGATTCAGGTCACTAAATCATAAGTCGGATAAGGGGAGGGAAAAAAAAAAAAACGGTGTTTCAAGACACCATATTATTCATCACGCAAATTTAGAATGAATTCAGTTTCAAAACTCGACAATATTTAGGGATGACCGTTTATTTTTGTTTTCTGTAGTCATTAATTCCTCAATTTGTTGATCCACGTCACTAAATCATAATTCGGATAAGGAAAAGAAAAAATAAAAAAATGGTGTTTCAAGACACGTAACATATTATTCATCACATAAATTTAGAATGAATTCGGTTTCAAAACTCGACAATTTAGGAATGATAGTTTATTTTTGTTTTCTGTTGGGTAATTTTCTAATTGAGTATGAAGGAAAACTAAGAAAACTTATCATCAAAGTACGTACATAGTGTTAAACATAGTGTTAAAGTAATATGAGATTCATATTCAAAACAAATTGGAGTGCCTGAAACCTTTATAAGCTCACAAGCAAGGTTATATTTTTTCAATGTAGGAGTTATATAATTACACATTCTCAACACGACCCCGCACATGTGGTGATTTTTTAAGCCATTTACATGGACAAGTAACATTGGGTGACCATGAGCACATGTGACCATCATTGAAACCATGCATATGTGAGTAACCCACTCTGATATTATGATAAAGTAATCTGGGCCGGGCTCACATCCAAAACCAATTGGTAATGGATGGAGTGACCAAAACTCTTATCATATGCAAACTTATATTTTTCCAAAGTGAGAATCCCTTATATTTTTACACATTCTCAACATATAAGCGGATTAAAAAGTTTTCGCTCGTATATTTAAATTTGCATTGATTTGGGAAACAAATATGAACTTTACATGCACGTACAACACTACCGTATATTGGCAAGAGAAAAATGTACGTAAACTATGCACATTTTTTAATTTTATTGAAAGGAACATATAAGTACATACACAAAGATTGTTTGTTTATAAATCCATTATTGCGTATGATGTGACAGATCCAAACGTCTTCACTAATTTTCAAGAAAATTCTTGAACCAGTGTGCTGAGAGTTTAGGGTATCTTTTGAGCCCATCATTGTAATCCACATAGTTGATGCCAAACCTTACACTGTAACCCATATTCCATTCGAAGTTGTCAAACAAAGACCAAGCAAAATATCCCTTCACGTTAACGCCATCCCTGATCAATCAAAAATATACACCAGTCAGTTGCAGTAAATTAGGACGAATAATTTTTATTGGGTACTAGGGATGGCAATGGGGCGGGTTGGGGATGGGGATCACAATACCATCCCCATCCCCGGGGTCATTTTCTACCCCCATCCCCGCCCCAATCCCTAATAAAAATATATTGGGGATTCTCCGTCCCCATCCCCATTGGGGACTAAACCTCCAAACCCGCCCCAAATCCCCAATAAGAATTTAATAAATAAAATAATTTTTTCTCATATTGCCTTTTATAAAATCAAAATATACAACAAATAAATTTAAAATATGATTAAATTCATAAATCATAATTCAATGAGTGCAAAAGTCAAAACACCATTAAAGTAAAAGGGTAACTATTAAAGTAAAGTAGTAAATGTATATATTTGTGATTTATATTATAAAAAATAAATTAATATATATATAAGTTAAATATATGTATATATTATTGGGGCGGGTTTGGGGATGGGGATCGCAATACCATCCCCGCCCCATCCCCAATCTTAGATAGCGGGGATTGGGGATCCCCATCCCCATTCCCCATTTGTCCTCGAATTCTCCCCCCATTAGGGGCGGGTATCCAATGGAGCTCCGCCCCGCTGGGGATTTTTGCCATCCCTATTGGGTACGTTGTTAATTAGAACTTACTTGATCGCTTCATGAAGATAATAAAGATGTCGATAGTAAAACTCAATTCGGTGAGTATCGGCTAGGGCTTCCTCAAGTGATAATTTGGGATCATTGTGCTCATCCCTTCCTACAATACGATATATGATACATGTTTAATTAGTTAGCTATTAATTCTATAGTACTATAGTTTACACATGTAGTGAAAATCACATGATACTAATTACCATTTTCAGTGATGTAAATAAGTGGATTATTGTACTTTTCCTTCGTGTAAAGCAATAGTTCTCGAATTCCTTCTGGATAAACATAGAGCCAATCTGAAGCAGCCTGGGAAAACCATTTAAACAAGTGAAACAGGTATTGTCATTTTAATTAAGTGTTCTAAAGAAACTCAATTAACCCAATGACTATATTAATAACTAAATCACACCTTTTGACCAATAGGAATACCATTACGCTCGGCTGCAACAACATACATGATCAAAAGCTTGTTAGAAATCAAGTCGTAATTGCGATCTTAATTACACTTTTGGATTAGTATAATGTTCAACTCACTGGAAACAGTAGCGACAGCATCTGTAAAGTAGCTAGGGTTTGCTGCATTCTTGAGATGAGGTGCATAAGTAGCATAGTTAGCGGTGTAGTAATTCAATCCCAGAAAATCAAATGAACCTTTTAACATCTCGGATTGCTCTTTAGTGAACTTGGGTAATCGATCTCCGACAAGAGATCTCATGCTGTGCGGATATTCACCGTTTGTTAAGGGATCCAAATACCTACATACATTAACAGTTAAAATTCAAGATTCCAAATGCTATAAACCCTAATAATAATGGAAGTTCAAATGAGACAAGTACTTTCCATGTACCACACACTTTAATTAATTGGTATTTTAAAATTGTTACATACCATCCAAACATAAAATCCAATGCTCGTAGAGCAGCTTCTTCATGGTGCTTGGCATCAGAAAAGGGCACAAACCAGTGTGACAGTATTGTTATCCCTATCACACCCTTCTGATCAGCCTGCATAGGCATATTGAGTAGGTTTAATAAACTTATAAATAAATTTCATGTGAAAAAAATAAAGATCTTGCAAATGTGTATAAAGAATTGGTACGTGTAGAGACCTGATACTTCTCCTTGTATAACTTTACGGCTGCTGCGTGAGCTAGAAGCTGGTAGTGTGAAACTAAATATGGCTCTGTTCCTGAATTTCCACCAGTGCAATTTAGGTTTTGCCATTCAGAACATCGGCATGGTGCAAACGTCCCAATTACATAACCACCATTAGCGTAGCTCCAGGGCTCGTTTAATGTGATCCAGTCCTTAACTCTATCACCAAATTCCTTGAAGCATAGCTCTGCGTAGTCTTGGAAATGGTTTCTATAAAAGAAGAAAGAGAACTGATAAAACATTTGTGTGCAAATTTGAATATTATCTAGTTATAGACTTTGTTGAGAATATAGACATCCCACATGGGAAAAATAAGACATTGCCTATGAGTTTATAAGGGTTTGAGTCACTCCATCCATAGCCAATTAGTTTTGGATATGAACCCCAGATTTCTTTATCATGATATCAGAGAGTGTAATCCCACGTTTGCATGCTTCACAGCCACACGGGCTCCGCACCATCCAAAATTGTCCACGTGTATGGCTTGAAAATGAGCCACACGTGCAGGGGTGTGTTTATTCTCACATCCCACATGAGAAAATTAGGACATTTCCTATCAGTTTATAAGGCTTTAGGCCACTCCCTTCATTGCCAATTGATTTTGGATGTAAATCCCAAATAACTTTATCAGACTTATAAGCTAGTTGTACTCTTTTCTTTATTACTTTGTCAAACATAATTTATTTTGAAGTAGATCAAGGATATAAGATCACTGTCACTTACACAATTTGAGGGCTTAAGAAGCCACCGTATTCATCTTCTAAAGCTTGGGGAAGATCCCAATGGAAGAGTGTGACAAAGGGCTTTAGACCTGCATTAATCAACAATTAATATTCAGAAATTGTAAATCACGTTAATTAATCAGTTGATGAGAAATTCATAGTGAATATACTGATCAGATTATAACTACTACCCTTGGCTAGAAGCTCGTTTATGAGGTTGTTGTAATATTTGATTCCTTCCTTATTCACACCCCCTCTTAGCGTTCCATCTGACCAAATTTATGAAAGAAGACAAGAATGTTCATTTCATTATAGTCAAGGAAAACCATTCAATCAATTCAATGGAATAACCAAAAGTGACACTCGATTGGTATTATGAAAAACAGGGTAGTGGTGTAATCGATTTGATCGTCTTACCTGGTAACAATCTAGACCATGAGATGGAGAATCTGTAAGCATCAAAACCCATATTTTTCATGATGCCAACATCCTCCTATAAAACACAATACAATCAGACAAACCCAAACAAATTATGTCTAGAAAAAAAAATCATTTTGTTGTTGTATTAGTGTTCAACTGGTGCCCTTCTAGTGAGGGATCATTTTCTTTGGCAATTAAGGGATAGCTTACTAGGTCCACTTTTCGATCACATATCCACATTTCAACCGTTCAGTTTTTAGGTTTATATATATAAGTAGATTATCTCTGCAAATTTTTAGCCAAATTTATAATCGTTAAGACATTCATAACTGCGATTTACAATTATAAACATGAATGATTCAGGTTGGACAGATTCAGTTTGTCCATTGATTTAATCTTGTTCGATATCTTAACGATAATCAATTTAGCTACAGAAATGATCAATACATTAGGACTTAAAAAATGAACGGTCAAGATATCGAAATACGATAAAAAAGTGGATCCCATAAGAGATTCCTTAAAATAGTTAAAAAATAGATCTTTAGTGGAAGAGCCCTTTATATAAATATATATATATATATATATATATTGTTTTAGTCACCAGATGACCATGTGAACGTTTCTATTCTTAATATCTTGTTCTAAATTTAATATATGTACCTTGTAGCGGTGATATGCATCAATAGCGACATCTCCAGTGCTGCGGTCTTTTATCTTATCTGGTATTTTCCATTAACACATACTCAATCATCAATATTAATAAGAAAAAGAAATTAATATATTAAAAAAAAAAGATAGATATACAAATTCAGAGGTATTTCTATTTGTGTTGTTATTGTTATTATTCAAGGTTCATCGTACTAGATAATATATGTGAGAACTAATGTACATGTGAAGGTGTGAGTCTCGATCTTTGCATGTATCCTAGTATTCCCTTCTCAAAAATTGACATTGACAATTAAGCAATTACGTGCTGTCCAAAGGTCAACAAAAATGCCTCCCAGCTAATTGCAATTTGTAAATTTTCACAGCCGTGTTATATATTCTCACCAACGTCGACAAATGACTATACATGAACATATATATATATATATATATATATATATATATGCATGCATGCCTTAACTTCTGTCTGCTTCCTTTCCCTTTCAAGTTTCAAACAACTTGTATGGAAGATGTTTAGACACATACTAGCAAATTGACCTGTGCAATGCTGCGGGTTTTATTTTTTATTTTTTTTATGTAATAGATGAATATTCGTAATCTAAAAAACATTAACGTTACTTAAAATATGATTTATTTAGTTATTGAGTTTGTAGAAATTTATAAATACAAAACATAATTGTTCTTCCTAAAAAAAACAAAAAAAAATCTGTTATGGCAAGATTGTAATTTCAATAAAAAGCAAGGGGCAAAACCGTGTTTTTATTAAACAGTTCTACTGTGCTAGGCCTATGAACAGTGCTCTAGCGGCTTTAGTATATGTATAATACTCTTGGTATCAAATAGAAGATGCTCATTGATCAATGAAATATTTTAACTTGATGTAGTTGAATACCAAGTATTTTTCAGAGCTGAAGGAAAAAAAATTTCAAACAGAAATTAGTAGAATAATAATTACTATGAACTTATTTCATTTTAGTTCTCTGATATTCTCACTTCACGTTAATTGTTGCTTTGCATATCACATGTTCTCATTTGTAACATAAGGTTCTTCTTATTCTTATCGATATGAAGCATGTTCGCAGTGGCGGAACTAGGATTTATAACTTGAGGGGTCGGGATTGATATAAGCTAAGTTTGAGCATATGCCAGTAATTTTTTATACTATTTTTATTTTAATGCAAGATACTATTATTATTTTGAAAAATCTTGAGAACTATATATAGTATTATAGACAAATTATTCGTCCACACATAAAAATTATATATTGACTGAGTAGGTACACTATAATTTGAAAAAATAAGTGAAAAATAACCACCAAGAGTTTATTATTTATTAAGTTTGCTGTTATTGTTATTTATTAAGTTTACTCATGTGGTTAATTGTAAGTTTCCTTCATAGTAACTAGTAAGTAAGCTCATAAATGTTTAAGGGGATTCATTACCAGTTTCTTTATTTATTTAATACTAGTTAGCTATCCGCCCCTGCATGTTCGTGCTCTCTAAAACACGTATCCATATATAAACCGACACGCAAGACAAATCACATGTGAAAAGGACGGGAAGAATGGAAGAGACCTGGAATTTTGTGAGTGTATGTGTCCCATATGCTTGGTCCTCTTCCATCTTCTTTTGCAGCACCTTCGAACTGAAATTCAAGCACCAATTAATGAATATAAATAAGCAAATATAAAATTAAATTGATCATGCTCGAGTGACATCTTTCGTACGATTCAGAACCTTCAAAGAACTAGTTAAAGCCTAGCTAGAGGTACCTGGTAAGCTGAAGAAGCTGTCCCAAATATGAAACCTGCCGGAAAGGTGCTCCGGTTGATGGAAGCAACGTCGTAATGGCTTGGGGCGGTAGCTATACTAGTTGCCACTGCACAGCTAAAAACAAGTATGATTGCAGAGATGAGAGTGCCTTGAAGTGCCATAACTGATCGAATATGTTTTCTGGCTCTATACTTGGCCCCCCTTTATATAGAGGGGAAACGTGACATTAGAGATAAACACGGATGACATGGAGTGAAAGTTGTCACATTTTTCATTTCAAAGGCATTGTACGTACGTTCAAGATAAACTCTTTACATATGCCATGAGGTCAAGTATTTTGAATTTGAAACAAGTACAAATAAACTGTGGGTAATTAATGTATACAATAACCATGCATATATTAATTAGCTTAATTAGATTTTCTTAACAGTATGCCGCATAATCAGTTAATTTCATAATATTTTTGTAATGGTAATGTGAACGGAAGAGGTTGGCTTGAAATCTCTACCTCATGCAAGTAGATCGCTTCTCGAAAGATCGAGATCCGTCCATATTGGTAAAAACCACAAAGGATTGTACGTACTAAGAAATGCATGAATGCAGTGATACGCACATTGTTTGGTGGTGACTTGGATACGGCTTATCACTTTGGTCCAAATGGACGTACCAAATATTGGAACGTGGGTCGGTCTGATCATGATGGATAATATACATGACTAGGACTTGGCAATTTAGCATGATCGAGAACTTGATCGACCAATTAATTAAGTTCAATTAATAATCGGACTATATATGTTAGAGATATAATCCTAATTAGCTGCTTTTATGATGTATTTCTCGTACCTAGCTCATTAGCTAGGCTAATTCGTGAGGTTGCTAATTGCTTATCAGATTAGCTAGTGGCCTACAGCTGTAGTTCACGTGTCTGCTATCTGCACCTCCATTTAGCCTGTTACCATCAAATTCGATCATTTTCGTTTGTATCAGAGCATTTCTAAAAATACAATCTGTATTCTCTCTCAATATTATCAAGCTTTCCCTATCAAGCTTTCAACATATGCAATAGACGCTAGTACAACAACCTAGAAATATTCATACAATTAATTAATTAGGATTGGAAAAATGAAAACCGATCCACCTTCTCTAATAATTTGAAAATCGGGGGCAAAGGGAGAGCTCCTTAAGTAGTTAAGTGTACGGGTTCTCAGACGACCTTTATAAACTTGTGGTGAGAATGGCCTACATTTGGATAAACCAAAACGAAAAGTCATCAAGTCCATCTTTATCTTCCGTGTTTCTGTATCTGATGTAGATGGAGATCAACTTAGAGCCATTCATATGGATTCATTTTCTGCAGCAACTTTCACAGAAAACGTGTCTAATTAATTTCTATGGTTGTCCTAGCTGGTGTATATTCATGCAGTACGTAGATATATGTGGTCAAATTCGATGGTTAGACATAGTTTTGAGATGATCTACCGCTGGTTGTATTACCCGTGATATTTGGGATTCTATCCTAGAAATAAAGAAAAGTCATGGACAACTTATGCCACTGGGTGATAGATTTGTATCAAGAACAGAGAATTTAGAGAGAGAGAGAGAGAGAGAGAGAGAGAGGATTTCTATTAATGAAAATGAAAATGTGGCTATGATACATCGACAAAAATGAGCGAGCTACAGTCCTTATATAATGAGCAAAGGGAGCAGATTAATGATTTTAGCACTATGATTCTATTTACATCATTTGATCATGCACAAGTTTTCTCTATGTGTAATAATGTCAGCTACTCTAGCTACTAATTTTTTTTATTTTTTTATCTAATCATCATCCATATATAATTCATTCCAGCAGAAGGAAAGTTACAAGCAGGGAAGCAAAGTAGTACAATAGCCAAAAGACCTACTTCTAACTCAAGTCCGATCATCTGATCTGATCATACCTTCTA
The DNA here is from genome assembly GCA_024704745.1 of Rosa lucieae. NCBI lineage: Eukaryota > Viridiplantae > Streptophyta > Magnoliopsida > Rosales > Rosaceae > Rosa > Rosa lucieae. The sequence goes on along the minus strand of CM045496.1, from coordinate 82,240,947 downwards.
ACAAAAAATGGAGCTAAACTCTCCAGAACACCATTAATGCAACAAATAACCAAAATCCAGCAAAACGGGCCACAAAATGGTTTGAGCCAACGCTGGCATACCAACTGAGTCGTGGCTTAGACCCAAGAAGGAAGAATGCCAAAAATTGGTAAGTCTAAAAGATGCACAACTTAAACCTTGCACTCAAATATCATCGTTGGTAATATAGTGATCAAGTAAGGGTCATTACCCGCTGAAGATTGTTCCTAAACTGCTAACCAAATGTCACAAACTACTCTAAACCATGCTACTGAACAGTTAACGAAAAAAAATTAATTAACTAACCTAGACTCGATGGAATTTTCTGTAAATTTTACAGAACACTAAAGATACATTTAATAACACATATACAAAATTTCAGAACAATCGGAGTTAATTTGATATATTAAATAATTCACGTAAAACTGAACACAGAAAGATAACATAGCAGAAACAGATTTTATTACTTTAAAACTATTGATATAAACAAAGCTAAGGACTCATTCTCCACCACCAAACACACTCAATTATATCAAAGCTCAGTTATGGAGTCCTAATTCTCAATTGAATTTACCCGAAGTTAACTCACAAGCTCGAATTAACCCATTACCCTTTCTTAGTTCCTCGTTAAGTGAATACAAGCTCACCACTTAATCTATTTCCGATTATGCAACCTAGACACAAGCTCGCTAAGTTTAACATATCAAAATCATTAAGCAATAAAAGGGTTTGGATAAATCTAGGATCACAAGTACGTTGGTAGTCTTGCTAAACCTAGGGTTTGAGTCACATGTAATTCAAGAAAACATTTTGCTACTCAATTGGAATGAACACACGAAATATACGAATCTAGTGTTACTCCTAGCATTAGAACCCTAACCTATTCATTTAGTTGCGCACCTAAACAAACAAGTAAAGATTCATCTTGTAGACACAGTGAAACAAACACTCAATTGATAATATAGAAAACCAAAAACTGAATTGTCATGATCAATATGAATTGAACATGTTTGGGGCTTTGAAATCGCCCCTAGCTACAAACGTATTTAGCTAGACATAGTCATGAACAAAACAAAAACTAGAAGAAAGGAAAAGGAAGAGATGGCGGCTAGTTGATGGCAGAAGATGTCGGTTCTTTCTTTCTCTTGTGTGGCCCTCTCTACGTCCCAACTGATCACGTCCCTCTTTTATTGCTTAGGTTAGGAGATTTTCACTTCTTTTCCTTTTAGGATTCAAGTAGCTTCTCCTCTAAGATTTCTAATAATTTTCACCTATAAAAAATATGTCATATATCTCTAATAAATAGAGATATTCAGTTAATACTCGTCGGTGGGCTTCTAAAAGGAATTTGGGCCTCAAATCGTGGATTTCCGTCAAAGTGTCAGATTCTCAGACTGCCCGACCTTGCTGTACTAAATCGGCCATAACTTCTTGTAGAAAAATGATATGAATGAACCGTTAAAATTTCTGGAAACTAGACATCCAAGGCTTTCCAAGTATATAAAGTTCATTGTCTGGTTCATGCTGAGCTGCTCTCAGCTTCATGTCGAAGTTGACTGATCTGCACAGGCATATTTACTGATTTAGCTTCCTTTCTTCTACTTTGCTCCATAACACCTACAAAACATAAAAATAAAGTAAATGACTCAAATAGATAGAAAACTAGCTAAGAAACATGAAGAAATCAACACAAAATCATGTACATTTATGAGCTTACCAATGCGCACCAGTCATCTCTACCTCGTCGGCTAGTGAATACACGTGATAGAATCTATTTAGAGGATCAACATCACAATAGGCGTTGGTGTCTGAAAAACATTGAAGCACCGCAAGACCCAAAAAGGGTCATCCACAAACAACAACAGAAAACTAAACTAAACTAGAATTGAAGAAACAAATTATAGACGCCAGGTCCAGACCCAAGCTAGATCAGATCCAAGCCAATTCCAGAAACAAAACTCAGAGAAGGGTCCAGATCTAAAATAAGCTAAACCCAACCCAAACATCGGTCCAAACTCGCTTCAAACCCCTACTGCAGTCCGGATTTGCCATCACCTTCCTCCAATTGTTACTGCTAGCCTTCTGGTCCCTGAACAAGAGCCAACATGGCCGTTGATGGACCATAGCAGACCCCCAGCCTCTCCGCCTGACACAAACACTAGTGGGACAAGTCGTCGACATAGATTGAGAGCCAAAACAAGAGGACATCTGATCTATTCAATGGCTGCCCAGACTGCCCGATCCAAACAACTGAATACTGGATCGGGATTAACAAACCCCAAAACAACCCCCTTTCTTCCTGCCGTCACCGGATCTGAAACCACGATCCCATTGCTTGATCAGCAGACCCCTTCAGTCTAGCACCACCATCTTCCTGCACTACCACGTCCCAAGGAAAGCAGCACCGGTTGAAGCAAAAACCGGCTGCTGCACCAAAGACCCTCCTCTCCCGGATAAGAGCACTGCGGTGAGAGCACCAGCAGCGTCCAACCGAGAGAGAGCACTGTTACACCCTAGCTCTTCTTTTTTTCCCCTAGGCGCGTTCTAAAGCGCGTGCTTGAAATTGCTGACTGTTATCCTGTGATACTTTAGCTACTAATTAGTTAGTCTACTGTTTACTTATCTATATTTTTAATTAGCTAGTGGCGCACAGCTGTAGTCCACGTGTAAGCAATGTGCAGCATAAGTGGTTAGATATAAAGCTAGTAGCTACCTCAGTTTTCGACCATTGTATTAGAGCCTCATTTTTCATCAATAGAAATCCTTGCTCTCCAAATTCTCTGTTCTTCCTACAAAGCTTTCAAATGCCACGTGTTTAACAGTTGTAAGGCACTAGAGTAACTAGCATGCAAACAGACTAATCAAGTAACCAATTAATCAACTAACTGGTAAATTGGTATCCTCTTTTAATTGGTTGGGTTAAAATTAATATGGATGACGCATGAAAAATGAGCTCATTGAGTGCAGGTTATAGTGGAGTTTTTTCGAGACTATAAGGGTGAGATTGTTGCTGCTTTCTCCTCCAATTTAGATATCCCAAGCTCAGGAGTTGGCTTGGATTCGGGATTGGAAGCATGTATGGTTAGAAGTTGATTTGTCTTTTGTTCTCACCTCATTTCACTCTCCGCATATGGTGCCTTGGCAATTTCAAGTGGAGTGGGGTAAATGTCCTCATTGGATTTCTCAAATGCACTTTCTTTCTTCACATATTTATAGAGAGTGTAACTAAGTTGTTGATGCTTTAGCTAATTTTGGTACTTCATTGTCTGATATGATTTGGTGGGATTCGATACCACACTTAGCAATTTCTTTTTGTGCTCGAGACAGTTTAGGTATTCCTAATTTTTGATTTAGCTAGTTTGTAGTTCTTTAGTTATTCTTAAAGAGGTCTCTTCAATTCCCATCGAAAATTTGAAGAAACAGACCTCTTTAAGAATAACTAAAGAACTACAAATTAGCTAAATTAAAAATTAGGAATACATAAACGGTGCATTAGTGATTTGTTGTTTCGAGTTTGGTGAATGTATAATGGAATTCGTGCTTTGTCAATGCTTCGGGGATGGGATGTCGATCATTTTTGTTGTATGTCATAGATCTTATCAAGTTTGGAGACAATTTTTTGATCGAAGGACAAAATGCAATCTACAGAAAATTGGTACAATCCTATTTAAATTTGCTACAATCCAAATCTAGCGGCCACAAATTAGTTATTAGTACATGTAGGAGATGAGGGTCGATCCAAAGGAGCTTCCATCATTCCTCAACGCCACCCCAACCCTTGCAGTGGGAAAAAATGGACCAAATAATTCATTCTAACTTTATGATTCTCTCTAATTTATTGTGATCCTTTCCAGTTTTAGTTGCACTAGAGAATAGGGAATAGTGAATGTGTACAAAATGAAACAGAACTCTGAAACAGAGTAATGATATAAAGGAAGTGAGTTCTGCAGAGCAAATGAATTTTTCATTATTATTTGTGACATATATAAGATCACTAATTGCAGCCCTTTTATATGAAGTAATATTCGTAAGAAATTTGATTACTCAACAGAAGTTTATATTTCCTCTACACATAAAATAGTAAGTTACCTTATTGATCAAGGGACAAAGAGAAAGAGAGAGGGAAGTGATCTACATTGAAAATTAGAAGTTTTACAACATATCCATCTCCAAAATTTCTTTACCTTTTCTTGAGGAAACGTTTGAACCAGTGTGCAGAAAGTTTTGGGTGCCTATTCTGCCCATTTTTGTAATCTACATAGTTGATACCAAATCGGACAGTGTAACCAGAATTCCATTCAAAGTTGTCTAGCAATGACCATGCAAAGTATCCCTTAACATTCACACCATCCCTACAATAAAGAAGTGTTGTAAGTGAGATGATCAACTCATTTGTAACCTTGATCTGTTAATCACTCACTTGATTGCTCTTTGAAGGTAATAGAGGTGGCGATAGTAGTAGTCGACTCTCTGGGTGTCATTAAGGGCTACTTCAAGTGTTAATTTGGGATCATTGAACTCATCAATACCTACATTATTCACATAATATGTTACATTGATATCAATTATATATGTAGTAACTGCATTACAAAACTATGTGGAGCATTGATGATGCAGTTAAGCACTTAAGCCTCAAATATAGTTACCATTCTCAGTAACGTATATGAGTGGATCATTATACTTTGTCTTCGTGTATAGCAAAAGATCTCGAATTCCTCTGGGATAAACGTATAGCCAATCTGAAGCAGCCTGCACCAGTACCATTTGATATGGTGTATTAATATAGGATATGATACAATATTTATGTGTGTACAACACTTGCCGGAAGTTAATTATACTATGAAAAAATATAAGAGAAATGAGGATTTCCGACTTTAATACAATCGTAGAATACAATTAGGACTGTTACTCGCTCTCCTGGGAAGTCTGTGTTAACTACTATGTTGGAGATGCTTAATTTACATTAATACTGGACCCAGAATTCAACTACGTACTTAATGAAAAACAATTAATAAAACTTGATGCATACCTTTGGTCCAATGGGAATTCCATTAAGCACATCTGCCAGAAGATATAGACATATAGTTCCATTAAGATCAAAGTCTAATTAAGTTTTCTATGAAACTTAAATAACTGTACAAGAAACGAAATTTTTGAACTTGCAGTACTTACAGGAAAGAGTAGCACGAGCGTCTGTCAAGTAGCTTGCATTGACAGAATTATAGTGAGGTGCATCGGCTGCATAATTAGCTGTATAGTAATTCAATCCCAGAAAATCAAATGATCCAATTAGCAACTTGGATTGCTCCTTTGTGAATTTGGGTAATCGGTTTCCAACAAGAGATCTCATGCTGTGCGGATAGTCACCATTTGTCAAGGGGTCCATAAACCTACAAAACATGGAAATTCCATATACGAACTCAAGGATACATAAATAAAGGGCATCAAGTATATTATACTCGTGAAGTCATGATTCTGCTAATCGAGTTTAAGAGTATATAACAGAGTTCAGTTGATGTAAGTTTACTAATCATTACCATCCAAACATATAATCTAGAGCTCTCAGTGCAGCATTTTTATGGTGCTCTGCCTCAGAAACCGGCACAAACCAGTTTGACACTAGAGTAATCCCTATTAATCCCTTTTGAGATGACTGCACATATTTAACATTGATTAATTTGGTTAATTAGAACCACCAATTCCACCTGGAAAAAAAAAACAAGAGATTAAAAAAAAAAAAAAAACAAGAAGAACTAGCTAGGACCTGATATTTCTGCTTGTATAATGTTACTGCAGCTGTATGAGCAAGGAGCTGATTGTGTGCCACCAAATATGGTTCAGTACCCGAATTCCCACCGGTGCAATTTAGTTCCTGCCAATCAGAACAGCGTCCTGGTGCCAAAATTGCCACTGCATAACCACCAGCACTATAACTATATGGCTCATTAAAAGTGATCCAGTGCTTTACCCTATCGCCAAATTCCTTATAACAAAGCTCTGCATAGTCCCGGAAATGATTGCTGTATATATAAATTGTTTTGACGATTAAAATCAATTGCATATTTGCTGATCATCCAATACATTTGGGTTTTAGTAGTAGTAACCTACACAATGAGAGGGCTTAAGAAACCGCCATATTCATCTTCTAAAGTCTGGGGAAGATCCCAGTGGAAGAGGGTTACAAATGGCTTTAGACCTGCATTATTATGAACTTACAATTATGAGTAACAGAAAAATGTTAATTAATTAAATGATGTTGTTTTACATCATATACATTTAAAAGTGTATGATAGATGTAAGATGAAGTTGAATGACCATTGCGTAAGAGTTCATTGATGAGATTGTTGTAGTATTTGACTCCTTCCTTGTTCACGCCCCCAGTTAGCTTTCCATCTAACAACAACAAGAAAAACTAAATAAAAACAAACAAACAAAAATTAACTCAATCAATATATAGAGAGAATAAGTATAAACTATATATATTCCGCCAAGAGTGGCCATGAAGTTGGACTAAAATTCAACTTTTTGGTTCAACTGTGACAAGTTAGTTGCTTATTTAACTTTAATCGACAAGAAAACCTTGCTTGGTTGTATGCAATCAATAGAAGCACTACATTAATATGTTTTAAATTCCGGCTACTCAATTAAGGTCAAGTATAGTATATTTTCTTATAAGTTGACAAAGAAATAAAAAGAATTGTTGTGTACGATATTTTGAATTAGTTCAGACGTCTGATTGAATAACTCACTTGATAACAATCTGGACCATGAGATAGAGAACCGATATGCATCCAACTCCATGTTCTTCATAATCCCCACATCTTCCTAGTAATTTCAAAAACGAAACTCAAATATTACGAATTTTGAATAACAAAGACATATTGCGGCATGCCTAAGATAAGGAAGATCTTGGTCATGTTATCTTTTAGAAATTTAAAAAAAAAAAAAAAAGGGGGAGGGGGAAGAAAAGTTTGAACTCTATAGCGGTGATATTCATCATTAGCCACATCTCCATTGCTGCCATCCTTGATTTTTTCTGCAATTAACGATCAGATCTTAATTATTTGAGCGTAATAAGGAGAGGAGTATCACATAATTCAACTGACGTACATTTGCCTCTATGGCTCTGTTTCATAAGAATTTGCATGAATCATGTCAATAACGATCACCACCAAAAATACAATTGAAGACAAATTAATTGATGCAGATCGAGCCTAAAAATCTATGAAAAATTCTTAAGTAAAACAGACGTGCCACGTGGCTGGTGTGCCCAACCAATCATGTTTCTCTAATTTTTAATACCCTAAACAACCCCTGTAGAGACACTGAGTGACTGTGCATACCGCTATGTGACACGTCTGCCCTACCTATTAATCTCTCAAAATCTAGTAGTTAAAAATATTTATTCTTATTCTCAAAATGTCAAGTTTAAATTTCCTCAATATAATTTTAGAATTTATATGTCTTTAGAGGTGAAATTTTGGAGGGTGGTTCTAGTTAGACCTCCAAAATTGATATTTGAACCTCCAATTTTTTTCAATTATTAATAGACATTGTCAAGTTATATGAAAAGACAAATAAAGACAAAGAGAGAAAAATGGGAAAATTAATAAATAAATACTCTTCTTACCTCTTCCAACCAAATATAACATTCAATTAAATTAATTTTTTTCTTTGAAATTTCCTTATATTGCCTATATAGTTTTATAATTTACCTAAAACAATTAAGTAAAAATAATAATTTCTATACATGGCCCATCATTTAATACAAAAATAAATTCAAAACAATCTGATTTGAAATTTTCTTAAACTAAATTAATTGAATATTATGATATAGTTATTGCAATATTACTCGATCTCCCAACTCAAAACCCTTGAAATCTTTCTTTTAACAAATTCAAAGGGATTCCAACAAGATATCAAGATCGATAACTAACCCTTTGATTAATTTTGGTGGAGGAGAGATCTACTCATAATAGAGCAATATCATGTGATTTTCATTCATTCTTCTTCTCGTGGTTGAAGATCGAGATAAAAAGTATAGTAACAAATTGTTGTATCTCATGTTCAAGGGTATTTTTGTAAAAATAAGGAGGTCTACTTAGTTTTTCAAGTATTCTAAAATCTAAATTAGAGGTATACAAAGTATGAGAGGTCAAACCACTGCAAGTGGCCTAGTGGTTCTTGCCTAGTTGGGTGTGCTCCCCAACCTAAGTTCGAACCCCGAAACTGTCAAAGTGGCCAAACACTGTGCTGCAATGCACAGTTGGAGCATTTCACATGCGCCGAAGGGGTTTATTTGGGTTCCCCTTGACAAAGTCAAAAAAAAATATGAGATGTCCAAATAGTAAATTTGGAGGTCGAACTAGAATCACCCAATTTTGGAAGGTCAACAAAAGAAAAGCAGAGGTGTTGGACATATCTTTAGGAGTCAATAGCTCTCAAACAAACAGACACACACACACACACACACACACACACACACACACACACACACACATATATGTATATATTTATAGAGGGCCCTTCCACTAAGGGATCCTTTTTTTGGTCTTTTCTATAAATAGGGAATTAGACCAACTTTTCCATTACATTTCGCAATCTTAACCGTTCAGTTTTTAGATCATAATGTGTAGATCACCTCTGCAAACTTTCAGTCAAATCGGTGATCGTTAAGATATCGAACTAGATTAAATCAATGGACAAACCGGATCTGTCCAACCTGTTGGTCTAATGCCCTATCCTTAAAAAAGACAAAAAAAAATGGATCTCTCACTAGAAGGGCCCTACACACACACACAGAGATCTTATCCAGAGTGAGGTCTCACTCTGAAATTAATGTGTGAGATTGGAGTTTAGGGTCACTTTTCGGTCTCATATCCACATCTCGACCGTTCAATTTTAGATACTAATGTATAGATCATCTCTGCAAAGTTTCAGCCAAATTGATGATCTTTAAAGTATGTAATTCACTTAAACCAATAGACTAACTGAATCTGTCCACCATGAACCATACTAGCTTTAAACAAGTTATCAATGCTTTAACGACCTTCAATTTGGCTGAAATTTTGCAGAGATGATCTATACATTAGTACATAAAAATTGAACGGTCAAGATGTAGATATGAGACCGAAAAGTGAGCATAAACTCTAACCTCACACGTTAATTTCAGAGTGAGACCTCACTCTAGATAAGATCTGTGTGTGTGTAGAGAGAGAGAGAGAGAGAGAGAGAGAGAGAGAGATATCTGTAAAAGTTTTAGTATGTAGTTTAATAATCAAAACCATTTATTCTCTATTTATATACACATATATGAATCCTACAAAAAATTATCCAAATCAGAAAACATTTAACCATTTTATTATCACAATATTTGTTTTAATTTTATTTAACAGACTACATTTGTTTACACAATTTTGAATGACTAAATGATTATGAATTTTGTTGATTTTTTATAGACACAATTCTCTCTTAGGAATCTAAAAGATCAACGGTTGAAATCATTGAATTATGTCATATACTAGTGTAAATAGTAAAAATTCTTAAAGTAAGGAGATTATCATTAGAACGGATCCCTGTATATGAATATACCAGAAGTTATAGTGAGAATACCAATATATAATTACATTATCTACAATCCAACTAGGTGAAGAAAAGCATGTGTTAGACACTGTTTCAGAGCAGATGAAGGATAAGACTTGCAATCCCTGAGACATCCATTTTACGAAGAAAAAAAATAATTTGATAAATATCTGATACTTTCATAGACGTATGAATTAATAGATTAGTAGAATGCTTGTTAATTGACTAAATAATTAACAGAAGAAAAAATCAGAAAAAAGGTAATGTTGAATCATATTATGTATAATGACATATACTGCAGAAGTAAATTAACATAGTTCTTTGGGAAGTAAAGGAAAGAGTTAAAAACTACAGCTAGACAGATTTATACCTGGATATCTGTGGGTATAGTTATCCCATATGCTTGGTCCCCTGCCACCATAATGAGCAGCACCTTCATACTAAAATTTACACACATGATGAACAGGATGATGTCAAGTTAAATCAGGTTTTAAATTTCCAGAAACCAAATGATTATATAGCCAAAGGGAATGCGCCCCGCCAAAAATCAGGATGATGTTAACTAGCTGGATTACCTGGTAAGATGATGAAGCTGTCCCAAATATGAAACCTACTGGGAAACTAGTCCTGTTGAGGAAAGCAGTGTCATATTGAGCAGGGGGTGTATTACTGGCCTTACCATTTCTAAATCCAAAGCCAAGTACTAGAAACACTATGGCCAAAAGCAAAGACCCCTGGATTGCCATAACTGGGGTTTTATAGAGTTGGATCTATATGCTTGGCATAGCTTTATATATAGCAAGAGCTGGACATCGATAAGTGCGGAAAATTTAAAATAAGATCATGGCTAGTCTGTAGATGACTAGTAGTTTCTCCAATATTGCAAAGTCAAGAGAGAGTGACACACCTAGTGGCAAATAATTTCAAATTAATAATGCATATGGCCCTTATTTATTGGTTGAATGGTATTTGAACACAACCAATAATAATGGTAAGATCAAGAGCCAAAGTCAAACTTCACACACTACTAGAAGCTGCACTAGAAATTGAAAATACATGATTGCTAGAAGTGAACCGGTGTGGTGTTTGGCAAGTACACTCCGGTAGCCAAGATGATGTGGAGTTCATAGAAAGGAAATGGCAGGGTTCTAGCATTTGGAAAGTATATACACCTTTTGGCTTTAATTATAGGAAAGCAAATTGGGGAAAAATTTTAAATACACGTACACCCCAAACTACTTAATACACGTCCCTATTATTTTATATTTCAAATAAGATTTTATAGGTATGTTAAATGACCAAAATAGATATTTATGTACTAAAAGAAAAAAAAAAGAAAAAAAAAATAATAATAATAATCATATGTTCCTTATATTATTCTATAATTATAAACACAATGAATTTCTATACATGACATCCTCATTTAAAACAAGTATAAAGTTAGCAACCATCTAATTTAAATTTTCCTTCAATGAATTGTAATTAAATGGGGTGAGATACCATGTAATTTAGAATTTCGAAATTAATAGCATTAAATGTTTTTAAAACATATCGCTTTACTCCCACTTTTTAGTTCTTTTTTTTTTATTTATCTAAAAGTGATTATTAGACAATTTATTATCTAATATAAAACATCACAGGTATAAAACTGAGTAATTGTTAATGTGTTTGACCATCCAATGACAACTTCGTAGTTCCACCATTGTAGAGAAACTATTGATACAATTTTGGTTAAATGTTCGACTCAAAATTTTATACTTGATCAAAAGGATGTTTAGTAGATGAGAACTCAAATAATATAAAACCTATTTTTAAGCATCTATTTGAACTTTGAAGGGAACAATAATGAATCCTTATGGATTTTCCAATAACTAACACGTACAAATAATTGATATGGTCAATTATATATACTAATCAAATGTTAAATAATAGTGTATTTCATGGTTTTTAAGTTTAAGGATATTTTAGGTAATTTGGATTGTGTATTTAGTAAAATGTTAGAATGAGAAATTAAATGATAGGTGTATTGAGTAAGGAGTGTGTATTACGTAATTAGGGGTGTGTATTTAAAACTTCTCCAAATTGGGACATTTTGGTAGTGAAGATTATATATATACCAATTTCTGATGCTCCGTCCAATTTGGAAGTTAAATCAAAATGTTGAGGGCTAAAATGGTCATTTTATGACCGAATGATTATACAAAATAAGCCTTGAAATAGGTGAGGTTCGAACCCCCAACCTCTTTCAAAAGAGCCAAACTCCTCACCACTAGAGCAAGAGCAATCATCAATGTATTATCTACAAATCTGACATATTTATACTCTTTTTAGGCAAGGCCGAATAATTATACAAAATATATAAACCTTGGAAGACATGAGATTCGAACCTCCAACCTCTTTCATAAGAGCTCAACCCCCCACCACTAGAGCACGAGCTGCCAATTAAACAACTTCTAAAAACTTTATATTTATACTCTTTTTAGGCGAGACCGAATAATTATACAAAATATATAAACCTTGGAAGACTTGAGGTTCAAACCCCCAACCTCTTTCGTAAGAGCTCAACTCCCCACCACTTAAGCATGAGATGCCAATGGTATAATTTCTACAAATTTTACATTTATACTCTTCTTAGGTGACAGATTTATATATATATATATATATATATTTCCTGAGAAATTAAGAGAGATATATATATATATATATATATCTATCATCTAAGATAATATTTAAATCTATCAGCTTAGAAGAGTATAAATATAAAGTTTGTATAAATTATGTCATTGGCAACTCGTGCTCCAGTGGTGGGGAGTCGAGCTCTTACGAAAGAGGTTGGGGGTTCGAACCTCATGTCTTCCAAGGTTTATATATTTTGTTTAATTATTCGGCCTTGCCTCAAAAGAGTATAAATATGAAGTTTATAGATAATACATTGAGGATAGCTTTTGCTCCAATGGTGGGGAGTTTGGCTGTTGTGAAAGAGGTTGGGGGTTCGAACCTCACCTCTTTCAAGGCTTATTTTGTATAATTATTCATTCATAAAATGACCATTTTAGCCCTCAACATTTAGATTTAACGTCCAGAGCATCAGAAATTGGGCGTGGAAGACAAAAATTGGAAAGTTTAGCGGGTAAAAAAGTGAAATTGAGAGTTGGGGGGGGGGTGAAATGATGACACCCCCAAACTTCAGGGGGGTAAACTGAAATTAATCATATATATAATATATGGACGTCAATAACAATATGATTAACAACTTGACACCCACTACAACTTGACACCCACTTCTGGATTATCTTTCATCTTTTCATGATCGTCTACTTAATTTGAAATGGTTATTATGACAGCCTATTATATTTGGAAATTAAGTTAGGAATAATTTAATTTTCAGAGACAAGCATACAAAATATGTACAGGTTCTTTACGTTTCTGCTACGATTCTTCAGAATTACTTAAGTTGTAATTCTCCTACTTCTAAGAATGACCATTCTAATGAAATTATTATTTGGCATCCTCCCTCTGTTGGGAACCTAAAGTTGAATTTTGATGGTTCTGTTATAAATAATGCTGGTGCTGCTCGATTTGTTTTTCGTAATGCAGAAGGTGTTCCTATGTTAGGCCATACTGATGTTCTTACTACTGAAGCTTCTGCACTTAGGGCTGGTTTAATTGTGGCTGGGTTACATGGTTATACTAATCTGGTGGTGGAGGGAGACTCTAAAATTCTACTGGACAGTATTTCGGGTGCTTGTCAAACCTCTTGGATGTTACAATCCCTTTTACAGAATATTAGAATTTTGGCGGATAGAGTTGGGATTGTCATATTCAAGCATGTCAAACGTGAAGCAAACTTTCTTGTGGATGCTATAGCCAAATCTGGTCATCATCTTGAAGTTAAATCATGGAGCTACTCTTTAACTTTGTCAGCTAGTCAAGCCTTCCATTTTGATAATTTGGGTTGTGGTTGTATTAGGGGTTTTGTGTTATAGTTTTATTTTGCCTAGTCGGAAAAAAAAAAAAAACAAAGCTTAACACCCACTTGTCATGTGGTACTGCTCAGCTTGTTCTCGAGGCAATAACACCCTGATCTTATACTTTTCATATATATTGTTGCATCCATATAGAACATACAATAGTCTTTATGTTACATCCATATATAACATCTTTTCACTATTTTGAGGAATTCATTGAACTGACGATATTATAGGCAACTACTTTACATATTATAAACAACTTCAAAAATGTGTAATTCACATTTGAAATGTGTTAATAATAACACCATATGTGTGTGTGTGTGTAACTTTTCTTTGCTAAGGAGGTCCTTAGATATTGATATCTAAGGATTTTCTTGATAGACCCACTTTTCGATCGCATATCCATATCTCGACTGTTCATTTTTTAGGTCCTAATGTATAGATCACTTCTGCAAATTTTCAGCCAAATTGATGACAGTTAAGGTATCAGACTAGATTAAATCAATGAACGAACCTAATATGTCCAACCTGAACCATTCTTGTTCATAATTGTAAATCACGATTTTGAATGACTATATGATTATCAATTTGGCTGAAAATTTACGGGGATGATCTACTCATATATACTTAAAAATTGAATGGTCAAGATGTGGATATGCGATCGAAAAGTGGGTATATCAAGGAAATCCTTAGATATAATTAAGGACCTCCTTAGCAGAGATGGACTATATATATATATATATATATATATAAAAGCCTGTTCACCTAAGAGACAGTTTTTAAGGGACTGTGAAGGACAAATGAATCTGACGGCTGAAAATAAATGCACAGTTTTAAGTTGTTACAACTTCTGCTTTTATATTTACTACATATGGTTGAGAGGCATTTGTCTCTCATAATCCCTTAAAACTATCCCTTAGGTGAGCGAATATATATATATATATATAATATTTATTTTTTTTGTAGAAAAAGAAAAAAACAGATCGACCAACATTTATAATTATTTGTAGTCAATACAGTTCAACAAAAGAAAACTCAAAGTACATTATTCAAGGAAATTATGTTTCATCCACTTTTTTTTTTGAACCAAAATCATTCATTTATCTCAAGCCAGAATGGCACGAATATATGTCTTCCCTTGCCAATCCTAGGGAAAGTTTAGGACGTGGTATGCTAGCACCGCCTATTAGACAACCAATGCTCACTTATTCAGCGAACCTATGCACTGTGAACATACATAGTAAATAGGCACATCAACAACAAAAGGTGCATAGGTCCCTTAAAAAATAGGGGATAACTTAGAAAGAAAAATCTAACTAATTGGGAGCCCAACAAACCCAAAGGAATGTCAAAACCCTAGGCCCAAAACAGCCGGGCCAACCCAGTTTCCATCCCCTCTTTGTGCACTACTGTCACCCACCCTCCATCGGAACCGCCACCACAAGCGCTCTCCTCCCTTGCCGCAAGTACACCCCTATGCCACGACTCGAGGAAACCATTGTCCCCACCAAGATGCCATCATTGAGAAGCTGCTTGACCAGAGCGGGGTAGCTAGACCCGATTCGATCCAGATCCGATTTCAAATAGATCCGGAGCCCCCGCATCCCAACCACCAACGAAACTCAACGGTGCCATCGTCACCGCCTGGAGAAAGATGATCTAGTACCGCCGTAGTGCTTTGGAGAACTAACGCCAAACCAACCTGTTAAACACTTTAGGCCAACAATCCTAAAAGATCGAAGGACTATAGCACATCACCCGTCCGACAGCGGCTCCTCATTGACGAGCCAAGGCTGGCGCCGACCCCGAGCGCCACCGGATGAGAGAAGAATTTTCCAACCCTAGACCAAAGGAAGCAGTTCGAGTTTTTCGTTCATCCCATTCGAGTGTTAGCTTAGTTTTAGATTTGTTATTATGATTCATCCACTTAATCCATATATCTACATAATAAATTAGAACACTTGGATTTATTCGTGATCATAACTTCTTTATTGAGGAAGTTTTTGAACCAGCAATGATTGTTAATGTTAGGAACCAAAGGCTCTAATTAAAGTTAAAGAGAGAGTAAGAGAGAGAGAGAGAGAGAGAGAGAGAGAGAGAGAGAAGACAAGATGTATAGTGGCTCGTCTCCCGCCTTAGAGGAAAACTACATCCACTTGAAATGTTGCACTATATGGGTTTGGGCCTTGCGGCCCAAAGGGATTACAAAGTGTGTAATGGAATGTTGAGTAAGTGGGAAGGAGTCTCCTTTTATAGGGAAGAGAGGCTCCTTCCTTTACATGTTTTCCAATGAGGGACAAGAAGTCTCTATTCTAGTGTAGAAAGCTTATCATAGAGGTATCTTGGTAAGGCCAGGAATGTGGCTTCTCGACAAGCTCTTGGTGAATTCTGACTACCACGGGTAGCTTGGGTGTCGAGGTACGAGATGTATTTTGTGGTCGGGTCCCACCATGGCTTGTGGGCCCACTAAGAGGATGTTACTTATACTTGGTGATGTAGTAAATCCTCCATAATATTGGAGGTATGCACAAGTCCCCAAAGTCCCCAAGTAAGAGGAGCTTCTTAGTTTGGGAGTTATAAACATGATGTCATCAAGCATAAGTAACATCCGGGCGGAGTCGAGCCCCTAGAAGTCCCCAAACTCTATAAGCAAGAAGGGACTCTTTAACCTGTCAAACAAATATAAGAACATGCGCACGTAGAATGCTTGTTTTTTTGGGCAACGTATGTGAGTTGCATTCATATGCATTGGCATATACGAATGTACGAGATGCATGATACATGTTTGATGTATACATGTAATGTCGTCGAGTATGATCATTTATGACATATAGGCTAGAGAACGCATATGGTTGTTTGAACATACTAAGAATAAGTATACGGATTGCATATGATAAATGTGTGATGCGCAAAAGAAAACGAACGAGGGCGAGTTTGACGAGTTACGCTCGTGAGGTGTAAGTTGCATGAGTGTCGTGAAGGCAAGAGTTTGTAACTCACGAACGATGGCTACACGAATGTTATGTTTGTTTGGTTTTTTTTGCTCGTATTAATGGAATGTGAAAAGAATTCTATTTGTACGACAAATGGGAGAAGAATTCAATATTCCATTAATGTGTATTATGTTGAGGAGAAGTGAGTGTGAAGCTTGGGATTGCCTGGAAGGCAAGAGAGTGAAAGCTCGAGGGTGCGAGGGAGGCTTGAGCATGAAGCTCGGGGTTGCCGTGAAGGTGTAAGCGTGAAAGCTTGGGACTGCCGGTAAGGCAAGAGTGTGAAAGCTTAAGGATGCCGTGAAGGCGTGAGGGTGAAAGCTAAGGGTTTCAGTGAAGGCGTGAGCGTGAAGCTTGGGGTTGCTGCGAAAGTGTAAGCGTGAAAGCTCGGCGTTGCCCGGAACGTATGAGAGTGAAGCTCGGGATTGCCGAGAAGGCATGAGGGTGAAGCTCGGAGATGCCATGAGGCATTAATGAGTAGCTCAAAGGTGATGCCCTAAGGCATAAGCATAACCATTGCTAATTATACTGGGCTGTATGTACAAGTCTCCGAAGTCCTCAATCAAGGAGGTTTGTGCCTTTGTGCCTTATTGGGAGTATAATTAGTGCAAGTGCGTCGTCCACCTAGAATTGGTCCGAGCGAATTCTTATGCCCTTTCCGGGGGGGGGGGGGGGGGGGGGGGGGGGGGGGGCGCTGCTGCTAGGCCCTCCAAGGAGTCCCAAACTCCTGGCTATAGACCTCTGTATGGTTGGAAAATTGTTTGATGAGGGGAGCTGCATATAAGCAGTGGGCATTAGGTAGCCAACCTAATTTGTGAGACCCAAGCGTCGGGTATTAATTGTAGGATCAATGGTTGCTGTGGGCTGCGTTAACCGGTCCCTTTACTCTTTCACGGAGGAGAAAAGTTTGACTGCAATGCCGCGTAGCTGTAACACCCCAAGCTGCACCTCACCAGCTTTAGTACGTCACAGTACCGCGAGTCTCTAAAACATAAAACGAATGCTCGATTTACACTCTAGAGAACCGCTAGGCATTTTGTTTGAAAACTTTCTGTATAAACCTAGCGGAAGCTGCAAATAATTTTGAGGTGAAAATCCTTGAATCATCAAGTTAAATTTGTTCGTCTAGACTTGAAATGAATGCTCACTCAGGAGGTACAAAATTCAAGGAGTAAGAATTTAACTAGGTTTGACCTAAGAATAGTTTCACACAAGTTCTAGGACACAAAGTTCGAGTCTTCGAGAAATAGAAATCAGAATAAAGCCCAGAAGATGGTTTACCAAACTTGTTCTGTACACCCAACTCCATCCGCCATTGTCCTATCACCAGTGCACAGTACCTGCATCCATACTGTTGTAGGGGTGAGCTTTCGTCCTCGTTGCTCTACAGGAACTCTACCTCAACTAGAATTAAAACTAATAAACAAATATTTGGGCTCCCCAGTATGAAAACATATTTAAACCTAACATTTAAATGAACGACAAAATTTAATGTTTTTCAACTTGAAAACTGATGCATGATGCTTAAATAAATACGACGCCAAATCCAAGTATTACCTGATAGTCAGTCCTCTAGACCTACTACACAACCTTATCTCGAATTAATTTATAACCAGGTAAGCGTAGCGAGAGCGTCCGTTACCTAGCTACACACACGTACCCAGTCCGTGATTGCGGATACTCGGATGTCCAGCATAGCTAACCCTTTAGAGGTTTAGGGAATCGAACCCAAGGAAGTCAATGCCTCTTTCTCTCTCAAGCCATCACATTTCTCATGATTTGGTTAGTAGGCATTGCATTTTTAACATAACCAAACCATACCACCAAACATGCATCATTTTAACACAATATAGAAGAAAACAACTAACCGAGGAGAGTCCTGAATCCCTACCTGGATTTCGATGCTTTCGCTCACGTACTGCGAGAGTCACGAACCTTCTATTCCTCAGGTAACTGGAGTCCTAGCTAGATTCCGACATTTCGTTTGTTAATAATCCATTGAACAATTATATGAGATCTCGACGATTAATAAATCTTCCAAACCAACTTTTCCTGGTTTGACCAGGAGTTGACCAAGGTTTGACCAACCTTTCCTGATTTGACCAGGATTGACCAACTTTGACCATTGTTTGACCAACGTTTAACCATTCGATACTGGTTTAATGATTAACCCAAATTACCGAACATTTACTTGAAATTACGATATCGACCAATTTCGACTATGTCGAAGTAAATCAAGCAACGACTTAATTTCAAACATATTAGGTGTACCCGAAATTTTACTAAGGCCACCCAATATGTTATTTTCCTTTCTTTACTTACTACCATTTCACACAAGGGGTGCTCAAATTACTAAGGGCTCCCAACCACCACTTGATCTTTTTCACAATCATCTAATTCTCATCAACACAACCATTTCATAATTTCTGTACCTCTGCCTCTTGACCAATAATAGCCACAATCAAACATAACAACACATCCAATTACTCAACATCACAAGAATCAGTTTATTGACTAACCCAAATTTCCCCTTCAAGTCAAAATATATTCCAGCTTGCTAACTACAACAGACAACCCGAGCTCCACCACAACTCCACAGTTCATTGCACACACAAACAATCGATTCCAAAGTTTCAATACCAGCAACATATTATGATTTACACAACAAGAACCAAACTTCCAATCAAGAAGTCGAATTATACCTTTAGAAGTCAATTGCAACCAAGCCATTGCCAGGAGCGGGAAGGTGATGAGCTGATGATCCCTCATGCTACAACCCAGAAAGCTTCAAAATCTCTCGTCTAGAGCTGCAATCGAGTAAGAAAAGAAGCCCAGAAAGCGTGAGAAGTCACTGGCAGCGAGGAACCGCAACGGAGGCAAAAGGAACCCAGAAACACAATTGTCAAAACTCGATGCAATTTTGAAAACTAATTATACAGACATGTAGAGCAGGATGAGGAGATGAATTTCATACCAAATACACCCCAAACGGTGGCCGGAGTCGCCGAAATTCGTCGAAACTCGCCAAAGGTTCTTCAAGCTTTGGATTGTCGATTCTCCGTCTACGATCAATGCATGGGCTGTCAAAGGTCACAAGAGGGTAGGCAACAGCGAGACAAGGTTCCTGCAGGTGGTCCGCCACCTGGGTACAGCAAGAGGACGGCCCTCTGGTCGGGTTTCTTTCTCAGGTCGGAGACGCCGTTTCGGGTCAGAAGCTCTAAGCTTCTCTCTCGAGTTTTCTAGGGTGATCTTCATCCTTCATTTGATCAAACACCCATATATAGATGTGTCCAATCAACAATGGAGGGCTAGGATCAAGTGATGGATAAGGTGGATGGCTAGGATTGCTCCACCCATTTTCTATTTCCTTAATTAATTTCCAAAATCTCAAAACTTCAGAAAATCATAACAAATAGGTCAGGTATCTGAAAAATTCCCCAAAAATTTTCACGAACTCATTGTGTCGTGTACTCTGTTATCCAACTCTTAGATTGAGGATTTCACTTTATGAAAATTTCTGAAAATTTCCTCGAGCATTTTGACATTTATCGAGATTGTTGAATAATTTCGTGTATGATCTCTATTAAGCTCGATACATTTTTCCGGGGCTCACAGTAGCGGTTATCGTCATTATGAGATGTTTGCCTTACCTATTGGTGGTTGGTCATGGGCCACTGACTCGTGGAGTCTAGACCCATTTAGGTCTTTTTCCCGTGGGGAGAGTTTGACAAAGTATGGTGCCCGGAGGCTAGACAATATGTTTACATATAGTGTACATGTAAATTTTTCTTAATTGTATGAAGAACAAATAAGCATAGCAAGTAATTTTATACGGATATTATGGCCATGTAACATGCACAATAGATAGTGGCAAATGTCATAAGTGTCCAAATAAAATTTTGGGAGTAGCTCCCGGTGAAATAGTATGAAGCGTTTGTGAACTTGGAGCTTAACTAAAGCATGTTGGACATGTTTGAGCAAGTTGGGTTGTCTTCGAACAAGTTAGGTGTAGTTGAGCAGGTAGGAGCTGTGCGAGCATGCAGGGCATGACGCAAGTAAGTTGTGGCCATGCTCGATACCCAAGCGAGTCGTAACCCAAGCAAATCGTTATCCGGGCATGTTTAATTTAAGTCATAAGTGTCACAAGGTTCTAGACATGGCTTAGTTTGTTTAAGTGAGTGTCACATTTAATTGATTTGAGCATGACATGTGTATAGCATGTGTATTAGTTTGAAAACATGCTTGAAGTCATAGAAGCATGTAAATGCATGTCAAGCGTGATATATTATAAGCATGCTTTAAAGTAGTGAAAGCATGTAACGGCTCTAATTGCGAGAGCATAAAGGATGCGATATAGTTACTTATCTTTATGCCGATATTGAGTGAGTTGGAGTTGGCGTTGATAAGTTGTCCAAGCATGACGCTCCATTGCTCCGGCGAAACACCTTAGTAGAAGGATGATGATTTCATTCATTGGAGAGGTGATCGGTGATTATGTTTTGTTGAAACAGACTAGGTGATCAGTACATGGGTATTTAAAATCAACACTAATATCTTGCATATGTATTTTGATAAGATATTTAAGCAAGGTGTATAAGCGATGTACTTGACAACAAATGACATACTTGATTGTGTGCTCTAATTGGAAATTCACAAAGTGACACTGAAATGTTGAAGAAACATTTTCAATAAGTCATGTATATACTAGGCATCGGAGCCTATATAGAGAATTACGCACAAGTAATTACTTTACGTATATTGACACACACATTAAACCAGACGGACTAGATTAGGTATGAACTAAAGTTGGTTGCCATTTTGAAGTCAAGATGTGGAATTCCAGTGGGATGTAGAGCCATGGGAGTACATGCAAGATTGAGGTAATCTAGGCATAGTACTCATATGTGAGCTTTAGGATAAAGTTATTAATTGAAGATGGGTATTGTTATATAATGCACCAGTTCAAAATTTTGACCGAGCTAAATATGCATAATTGACCTGTAGGTATGCTCTGTTAATTGAATCATAAATATTACCACAAGCTTCATGGCTACCTGTGGTAGACCACGTAGGAGAAGCACAAATAAGAAAGTAATGACAACGCATTCAAGGATAGCGGTTGAGTTGGAGTATGTATGCACAGTTGGGTTTACTAGTCTCACTACTTAACCGACAGAGATGTTAAATATGTGTATTTATATGTGTGATAACTACCTCAGTAGTACATGTATAGGTACCGATAAGTTGATTACAAGGCACATGCAGCTAACATACAACTGGAGGGATACTAGTTAACAACTTAACATGTTCATGCACATCGATTTGTACATGGCATTGAATTTATCAATTTAAGGTAGCATATTTATGAATCATATATATGCATTGAGCTGCACTATATGTGGTACCATAGGGGCATAAACATATATGTATCTAGATGGGACACGCGGCCAATTGACATGAATTAAACATGCTAAATGCTAGCAGCAGGAGTCCAGAGTCTAGTATTGACGAGTGTATCAGGCTATTGATAGGTGTTGTTAAACTAAGAGGCATGCTGTTCTTAAATTGCAATAGCTGAAGTTTAAAACAGAGGTGTGTGGTGTTCGTATCAATAAGAATAAGGTGAGAGAAGCTTAGCTTTCTTCATGTCGTTATGTTCTCCTGAGAGATGACAATGCGCTGCTAGAACTGGAAATGTAGACGTCCAGTAGTGAGTTTGCTTTGCTAGATGTCCAGGCGAAATGGGTTAGTGTCCTGATCAATTTCAAGGTACCTAAAGTGAGCTCCCTCGATGACGAAAACTGATAGACAAGGGTCGGCGGTAGTCGGATGAAGAAGGAATCGTGTCACACTAGGGCTGGCGCTGTTGGCTGGAGTCAAGCGTCGTGCACGTTGAACGTCAGACTTGTGTTCTGAATGCTAAGCTTGGAGCAAAGAGATAATTTGAAAGTTGCTCCAAATTGATTTGACAAACATGCTCTTAGCGTTTGATGATTGTACGAGTAGGGGTTAACGGTGCCCGGAGCTCATCATGGATGAATATTTGTCGGTGATTGAGCCTATCATGCATGCTTACTGCTGGGTGCTACTGATGGAGATGTCGTGGGTGCCCAGAGTAGTTTTCTGAGTGTGAAGAGGTTTTGCCAATGGTAGCGGAGCTTTTGGTCAGTGGTAGGGGAGCTATTGACCAACGGTAGCGAACCTTGGCCAGCGGTAGTAGGGCTTTATGTCGATTGCTAGCAGAGGATGCCTAATGGAGCTTGGCAATGCCACTGATGCAGCTTAGCGGATGACGTTTTCAGCTGATGGTGCTTAGTAGAAGATGTTTGGCGGTTGCCGCTGATGGTTGGATCATGCAATGGAGGTTGCTTAGCGGATGATTGCTAGTGGTGTATAGCCAGTGGTGATTGCAGTATTAGTTTATGCTGCTAAATGCAACTAAAGAGGAGGTGAGTAAACGACGAAGATGAAGCCTCTAGGCACATAATTGATGCTTGATGCTTCGCCAAATTGGCGTTGATGTGACGTCAACGCTGCTGCGCTTGTGGACGGTGTTGACTGTGGCCGTTAGTGTTGTGCTCCCTAGCGGTGTCGGTATTGCAGCTGGCATACCGGGGCTGCTGCTGGCATTCTGGAGCTAGCACTGGCCTGCTGGCGGTGATTGAAGAATCAGAGATTTCAAGAGCCTGAGGTAGTTGTTGCTTGCTTGACACAGGTGAATGATCAAGCATAGACTTCTGGGCAACTTGACGCGCTAAAGAAGAAGAAGGGGGTTGGGTTTGGGTATTTAGAGCAAGTCCACCCGTTTGGGGGTAAATGTCAAGGTTGAAAAGTCAAGGGGTCAACCAGTCAAGAAACCATTCACAGCCACTAGACATGGGTTTTCACCCATTTTGTTTCTTGACCAGTCAGTTATTGTTCATTGATTTTTTTTTTAAATTATAAAATTGAAATATATTTGATGTAAATAGATGGTAATAATGGAGATTTATGGATAATTAATGTCATAATTGTGATTGCTATAGCTTTTTGGAAAGGGAATGACGCTAGGAAGAGAACTCGTCGCTTTGCCACGACGTGTGGGGTTTTTCGGGCTTTCGGGATCGTTTTGGGCATCAAAACTGCAATTTACTATTTTTCTAATATTTTTGGTGACAAATTATGAGCCACCTACAGTTATCGACAATTTTTCTTGAAATGAGTGAAGCCACCACTGACAATTTTTATGAAACGCTTGAAACAAACACCAACATCTTTGAATGGACCAGATCATTTGTATACTATTCAATCTAACGATTTTTGTCGATGTAATCTTATCTAAGATTTTGGATCAAATTATGTTGAACCAGGAGTGGACACGTGTCCTTATCATCTGATCATGTTTTATGTGAAAATTATAAATAAATAGAGAAAGAGGCATCACTCCATTCACACACAATCTGATATTGACAAATCTCATTCTTTTTCATATCTCCAGATCCAACACATTTCCTCTCATTCCCTTATTTCAATGAAGAGATTGTGGGCTAAGTATCGACAGTCTTGAAATGAAGATCATGAAGAGATGTGAACGACTAATGCCCTTATGATCGCAGCAGTCGCTGAAGCTGAATCTTCTAATCAAACATAACGAGGGGGTTCTCGACCGGGACATGCACCGAATGAGAAGCGATTTAGGGAATCAATAAGGAAAAACATGATGGAAGATTACTTTGTTCAACATCCAATTTTCAGTGATGAGGAATTCTAGACACGCTACAGGATGAGCCACAATGTTTTCAACCGCTTCCCTAGTGACCTTTGTCGCTATGACTGGTACTTTGTCCAGAAATTAGATGCTGCTAAGAAAGTTAGACTACTTCTTGAGCATAAGTTGACATGTTCCTTAAGAATGCTTGCTTACAGTGTTGGGGTAGATCAATGCGCTGAGTATTGTCAGATGGCGAAATCTACCTCCATCGAGGCTTTTAAACGATTTCAAGAGGAATCGTTAATCTGTATTAGGCAGAATACCTCTGGGCTCCTACTCCAACCGACCTCAGAAGACTACTCGCCAAAGCTGAGAGAAGAGATTTTACTAGGATGATTAGAAGCATCGACTGTATGCACTGGCAATAGAAGAATTGCCCAACAAGTTGGGCCGGAGAATACAGTGGTCGAAAACGTATCCCCACTATCATCCTCGAAGCAGTCGTATCTTATGACACATGGATATGGCATGCCTGGATCATGCAACGACCTCAACGTGCTTGCTAAGTCTCAGTTGTTTGACAAGCTCACTGCTAGTCAAGCCCCTTAGATCCAATTTCAAGTGAATAACAGAATTCACAATTTAGGCTACTATCTCGCTGATGGTATCTATCCTAAATGGGCAACTTTCGTGAAATCAATTCCAAGGCCTATACGACCCAAGGATACGAAGTTTTCCCAAGCTCAAGAGGGGTACAGGAAGGATGTGGAGAGATGTTTAGGTATTTTACAATCCCGCTTTAGTATTGTTCGAGGAGTGGCTCGTGGGTGGGATAGAGAAGACCTTCGATACATCATGCTGACTTGCATTATATTACAGAACATGATAATCGAGGATCAAAGACCAGATGACAGTGATGAGGATTTGGAGTCCGATGAAGAAGAGGATAACAATATGAGGCCCAGGTAGGCTACGGTTTGGGAAGGACCGACCGATGATGACTTTGATCTTGTTGATAGAGATGGTTATTATTTCAATGGATTCATGGATCAAGATGATGCCATTAGATGTGCAAACAGTCACTCAAACCTTCAAGAGGATCTTATAGAGCATTTCTGGAACATTCAAGGTAGCATGGAGATCTAGATCTGGTATAGGTTTTTAGGAATAATTGGCTAATATCTATGTTTTTTTTTATGTTTGTGTGCTTTTAATTTGGCTAATGTACGTCTATATTTTTTTATGTTAGCAGTGTGATTTTAATTTGGCTTGTATTATGTTTTTTAATATAAGGTGTGTGCTTTAAGAGGAGTAATTTTCAAATACAATTTTTATTTTATAAAATTTATGCCTACATAAATGAAAAAATAGGAATAAGTACAATACAATTACACACCATGCATAATCACCTAATTATTCTCATCGTGATCCTCATCATCTCTATAAATCTAATTTATGTTTGAAGGGTCATCATTAGGGTGTGGGTTGGTGGAATCACCCGTAGAGAAAGGTGAAATGTGTGATTGTGTAGGATATCCACCGGGATAAGGTGGTAGCGGATAGTATCCACCGGGGTAAGGGGGTTGTGGGAAACCACCGGTGAAGGGAGGTTATAGGAATCCACCGGTGAAGGGAGGTTGTGGGAATCCATCGGGGTAAGAAGGTTGTGGGAATGCACCGGCGTAAGAAGGTTGTGGGAAGGCACCGGGGTAAGAATGTTGTGGGAATGCACCACCAAAATTTGGTTGTGGGAATGCACCACCAAAATTGGGTTACGGATAGTATCCACCCATAGAAGGTGGCGTTTACTCGCCAAGATCTTCTCTCTCTGCAATCTTCTTTTGCTTTCTTGACCAATAACACTTTTTAGTTGGCGTCATCTGACTTGTATCCATCTCCATAATTCACTTTTTCATCTCTTGTACTCATAATGCCTCTTTTCGCATATCTATTTGCAATCGGATACAAGCTCGTTGATTATCTTCTTGGAGACTTAGAGCGAATTCCTCATCGAGTTTTTTTCTTGCCAGCGGTTATCTCTTTTTAGATGCTCACTATACCCTTGACAACGGTTGACAAGGGACTTTGATCATTCACTGCCTTCTTTCCTTTCCGAATTGCTTCTTTTGTAGTCTTCCTTCCTTGAGGCCTCACATTAGGATCTGCAGTTTCACCGGCAATTATCTCATCTACATCCATGTCCAAGTTGATGGGATAATATTCAGCAATTGGTTGTGTGTGTGTCTGTTGATTTCCTTCATTTGATGTTCCTCTGAATGTATGGCTGGGGATGTATTGAAATTGTGCAAAGCCCTTCACAACAGTGTAACAATCAAAACTCTGAAAATTGTATCTTGTGGTCTTCACTTTTTTCTTCATCCCGACATGCGTCAATTTATGTGCTTCATCAACCTTTGTTATTTAAAAAAAGAATAAAAAATGCAATTAGTACAAATATACGCCATTATGAAGGGTCATCTATTATAAAGGTCATTATTTTAAGGACTAAATATTGTTTAGTCCTTGAGCTTTAACCATAAAACACTTCAGTCCCTGACCTTCTAATTTCACACGTTTAGTCCCTGTACTTCAAAATTTCAGACCAATAGGTCATTGCCGTCTAAAAGTAGCGGCGAAATTTTATTATGACCTCAGTTCTTTTTTTTTTTTTTTTTTAATTAATTAATTATTTTATTTTTTTTGGAAAATGAATTTTTTTTCCATTTCTTTCTTTCTGTTTGAAAAAAAAAAGAATAAATAAAATAAAGAAAAAAGAATAAATAAAAAATGAGAAAGTAATAAATTTATTTAAAAAAAAAGAACTGAGGGCATAATAGACATTTCGCTGCAACTTTTAGACGGCAAAGTTGCGGCGAAATGTCTATTATGACCTCAGTTCTTTTTTTTAATTAATTAATTATTTTATTTTTTTTGGAAAATGAATTTTTTTCCCTTTCTTTCTTTCTATTTGAAAAAAAAAGAATAAATAAAATAAAGAAAAAAGAATTTAAAAAAAAGAGAGAAAGGAATAAATTTATTTTAAAAAAAGGGAAAATTTCGCAAATAGTACACAAAGTAAAGGTCACTAATAATTCTTATACACAAAGTTTCAAACCAAACATTTCGGTACATGAAATCTGAAACTTGACCCACTATCAGTACACGACGTCAATTTTTGACACCAAAATGTCTATTATGTCCTCAGTTCTTTTTTTTTTTTAATAATTTTTTTTTTCTGTTAATTTTTTTTTCCTTCGTTTTTATCTCTTTCTTCTTCCTTCTTCCAGGCTCACTCCCTTAATCGATATTTCGAAGTCGGGGACGGCTCTGTTCCAGGCAAGGCCTTCGTCTCCGGGACCTCAATCTGGCTGAGCGGGGCCCACAAGATTCAGTTCAATAACTGCGAGAGAGCCAAAGAGGCCCAAATTCACGGGATCGAGACCTTGATCTGCATCCCAACTTCCGATGGTATTCTTGAAATGGGTTCCTCTGGTTTGATCAGAGAGAACTGGGGGTTGATCCAACAAGCCAAGTCGTTGTTCGGGTCGAATTAGCCCGACCCGGAAACAAGACCGCTCGAGTTCATCAACCGGAACTTCTTCATTTTTGACATCGGCATCATTGCCGGCGTGCTGGAAGAGAATCACAGCTCGTACAATGACGACAAGAAACATGTTTTTGGTTCTAGCAAGAAGAATAACGGAGCTCCGAACCCAAACCCAGACTTCGCAGATTTCGACTGCCAGATGAAAAGAGCGCCGAAGAAACTGGGCCGGAAACCTGAGCTGGGCCGAGACACGCCTCTCAACCACGTGGAGGCGGAGCGGCAGCGGCGGGAGAAGCTCACCTCGTAAGGGCGGCGTTGGAAGTGAGGGAGTGAGCGTGGAGGTGAGGAAGGCGGCGTTGGAAGCGAATGAGTGAGCCCGGAAGAAGGAAGAAGAAATAGATACAAACAAAGGAAAAAAAATAACAGAAAAAAAATTATTAAAAAAAAAAGAATTGAGGGCATAATGGACATTTTGGTGTCAAAAATTGACATCGTGTACTGATAGTGGGTCGAGTTTCAGATTTCGTGTACCGAAATGTTTGGTTTGAAACTTTGTGTATAAGAATTATTAGTGGTCTTTACTTTGTGTACTGTTTGAGAAATTTTCCCTAAAAAAAAAAGAACTGAGGGCATAATAGACATTTCGCCGCGACTTTTAGACGGCAAGGACCTATTGGTCTGAAATTTTGAAGTACAGGGACTAAATGTGTGAAATTAAAATGTCAGAGACTGAAGTGTTTTATGGTCAAAAGCTCAAGGGCTAAACAGTATTTAGTCCTTATTTTACTAACAAAGTATTTCACCGTTTTACAATAAAAATAAATTAGTACAAATATAAACAACGTTATAATTACATCATTATTTAGCAAGTAATTATTTTAATTATAATGTATGTCGTATTACATTGAACAACAATTACTACAATTATAACCATATTATACTTACTACATTATTTATCAAGTAATATTTAACTATAATGTATCAACAAATTAAATGAAGGGGGATGAAATTTGCACACCCAAGATTGCAAACCACACGCCCTTTTACGTTTTTAATAATATTTTATCTCATAACTCTCTTCACTTACTAAAATACCCTCAAGTTAGATTCCTTTTCTTTTTCTTTTGGTCATTTTCCTCTTTCTGTCTCTCTGTCTCTCTGTCTCTCTGTCTCTCTCTCTGTCTCTCTCTCTCTCTCTCTCTCTCTCTATATATATATATCTCTCTCTCTCCCCTAAAACATGACAGAACTCTTCTTTTTTCTTCTCTCTCTCTCCTCCAAACAACGACAGACTCCATTGAAGATTAGAAGTTGCTTCCAGAGATTGTTTTATTTTCAAATTAGTTTCCCCATCAAGGTTGGCTGAATTGATGTCATCAATATTTAATCCTTGCACGGGGCCACGGGAAGCATCATCGCGAGAGTTGTGATGATTACTGGCATTAGCTGGTAGAAGTTTCCGTATCAGAGAGATCACATAGCTCGGATCTACTATTGTTGAGATGTCGAATAACTGCAATGTATCCACAGAAAACATTTCGATCATTAAACTATGTTGACGAACTATGTTTGAAATCTAGCTCTTACACAACCATCGATGCTTTATGCTTCTATATATGTATGCAGGTGCGTGCCCGCAGTATGTGGTTTGCCATCTACATATATTTTCTTGCTTAATCAAATATGAAGAGATACACATCGAGACATGGTTACATGGTCGAATCCCTTTGCTGTAAACAAACACCTGGAATTCAACAATCCACATTCCAATATCTAGTACTGGGCAATTGCTATTAGTCTGATTTAACTGACTAAATCAGTTTCAAATTATTTTCAAACAAAATTGATGTCGCTAACCTGCTTCAAGCTACAAAAACCTTCATAGGCAGAGAGCACAAAATCAAATGTCTTGACCAGCAAGAGCAAACACAAAGTCTCCTCTGCAAAAACCCAGAACTCAAAACAAAAACCCAAAACTTTCCCATCCATCACCAAAACAATGAGGAAAAATTGAGAGAGAGAGAGCAGACCAGAGATGGAAGTCTTCTTCCATATCATCTGAAGACACAGAAATTTGCAAACCAGAATACATAAAAGAAGGGTTCTGTCGGAGATGATATGGAACGACAGACTTCTCCTCCAAAAACCATAAAGGTTGGGAACCAGAAAAGTTCTGGTGCATCGATCGGAAGGTGAATTTGATTTTACTAAGTGGAGAGATTTGAAAGTTGGGGATATAGTGAAAGTGGAAAAGGACCAATTTTTTCCTGCTGATCTTATCTTACTTTCATCAAGCTATGATGAAACACTTTGCCATGTGGAGTTGGTTGAGACCACCAACCTTGATGGGGAAACTAATTTGAAAATAAAACAATCTCTGGAAGCAACTTCTAATCTTCAATGAAGTATATATGTCATTGTTTGGAGCAGAGAGAGAAGAAAAAATAAGGGTTCTGTCGTGGTTTTAGAGAGAGAGAGAGAGAGAGAGAGAGAGAGAGAGAAAAATGACCAAAAAAAAAAAACGAATCTGACTTGAGGGTATTTTAGGAAGTGAAGAGAGTTGTGAGATAAAATATTATTAAAAAAGTAGAAGGGTGTGTGGTTTGCAATTTTGGGTGTGCAAATTTCATCCCCCTAAATGATTTATCAACAAATGCATACCTTATCAACCGCATTCGAACCACGCTTGTACCAATTACGAGCTTGCCTTAATGCATAGTGCCATTCAAAGAGTTCAACCTTCAAAATTTTCCACCTTCTCGGCAAATAGGAAGATGATCGGCCCTTTCCACTCCAATTTGCGGCAAAGTGTCGCTTCACGCCCCTCTATAGGTCGATTTTTTTTCTGAATTGTGCCCACAATTGGATTTTGGCTTACAGTTTTCCAAGACTTGCACAATTGAACATCTTCCTCATTCATCCATCTCCTCTCGGATTCGGCATTTTCATCTTTACTTTGATCTCCCCCTTGTCCAACCACCGAACATGTGTTTCTCCCTCGTTCAGCCATATCAGAAATAACAAAATTTTATTTTCATTTAGCAGCAAATTCCAACTAGCTAAAGGTAACTTGTCTCTTTTGGCACCAATTTTGGGATTCAAACCAGTCCTAATGCCCATTTCAACCATGTGTAAACGAGCAGCAACCCCATCTTTTATCTTCTCGAGAATGTTTAGTAATGTACCAATGATGGCATCATAACAGTTCTTCTCAATGTGCATTACATCGAGATTATGTTGTACAGGAATATATCTCCAGTACTCTAGTTAAAAGAAAACTGACTTCTTCTTCCAATAAGGCTTGCTTTGGTCTTCAACACACTTTGCAGGATGACACTTTTTGCCAAATGCATAGTTCATACCCTCTACTCTAGCAAACACCTCCTCTCCGGTTAATGGAACAAGAGCAAGCTCCTCCTCTACTGTATTGTCGAAAGCAGCACGCTGTTTTCGATAGCGATGATGTCTAGGTAGGTACCGACGATGCCTCATGAATGACATTTTATTATCTTTCTTCAACCTATCTGGTCGACTCTTATCAACGCATATCGAACAAGCATTGTATCCTTTAACAATGCTACCTGACAAGTTCCCATAAGCGGGAAAATCATTAATGGTCCAGAGGAGTATAGCTCTTAGTTTAAAGTAGTTCCCTCTGAAGGCATCATATACTGATAGGAGCATAATAATGCGATATTAATAACGTTAACCTCTATACTTTCTTTGTTTGTTAGTGTATTTTCTCGTTATTTACGTTGTTTACTTGTTTTATAGGTATTTTGAGCAAAGAAGGAGAAAAGAAGTAAAAGAGGGATTGAAGTGCAAAATAGGCAAATCTGCCTGTGCAGATCAATCAACTTCGACAGATCACTGAGACCAGCTCACAATGATCTAGAGGATGATCTTTATATTGATGGAAAGCTTCAGATGTTTAGTTTCCAGATCTTTTTATGGCTCGTCAATATCATTTTTCTAGAAGAAGTTATGGCCTATTTAGTACAAGAAGGTCAGGCTGCCCGTGAATCTGAGGTTGGACGGGAATTTATGTTTCGAGGCCCAAATCACATTGAAAAGCCCAAGGACGATTTTGTGCTTCATATTCCGACTTATGATGGACAATTGGCATGATATGAATGGTTGAAATAAGTCATCAAGTTCAAGAGCCAATAGGAAAACTCCACCTAAGCACGTGAACCCTAATTCTTTTAGGTTTTGGATTTCCTACACAACAGAAAGATGAAGGTAACCTCTAAGGATATAAAAGGAGATCAATCTGCAACAGCTCTTGTCTTCTCTTCTCTCCTTTCTTCGTTCTTCCTCCCCTTCTTTGTTTTGCACTACTACAAAAATTCAATCAGACGACGCCTCTCACACGACGCATCATATATTTCCGTCATCTGATAGATTTTTATTTTTTCAGACGTCGTTTTTTACAAAATTTGTCGTCTGATATGGATTTGTGAATTAGTTCAGACGGCATTTAAGAAAAAAACCGTTGTGTGACGCTTAAAAAATTGAGCGGCAAGTTTCCCACCATGTAAGTGGTGCCGAAACCTAGCTCAAACTCCAAATTTCCCCCCAACATGTATTGATCATACAACGAGAAATAATAAAACTGTGGTCTGACTAATATGTTTGACAGTAGGGAGGGAGATTTTCCATCACCATTTTTTTCCAACTCCCCTAAGAGGGAAGTCTAATTGATAGGAGACAAACCCCAAATTAAAATGGCTGCATTCAGACCACATTTTTATAAAATCCCGTTGTGTGAGTCTTTGTCCAAATTGATAGGACTTATCGAAATTGATATAGGCCAGGCTTGAAACCCTACACTTAAGCAAAAACGTAATGAAAAACCCAAAGCCCTCCCCACTCTCTCGACAGGGCCTTACCCTCTCTCGACAGAGACTCAAAACCAAAACGCAAAAGCTCCTCACTCTCTCAACAGCATCTCTCCAAAATCAAAACCTCACTCTCCCAAACCCTCTCTCTTCTTCGACAAACCCCAATCAAAGCTCTTTCTCTTCGACAAACCCTGACCAAAACCATCTCTCCCTTTAGCTAGGTTATTCGATTTGGGAAATAGCGAAGGGAAGAAAACCAACTGGGTAGCCTTTAGCGTTCTTTAGATCTTTCGGCGATGGTGGTTGTTTCTTTCGTCGGTGGTTACAACTTTGAAAGCAAGTACAGAGGGTTCAGGGCTTACCAATTTTGAAAGCAAACCTAGAGTTGAATCAGAGAGAGAAGACATCAGACTCCTGGGCTTCAAAATGGGAGTTCGATTAATTAGGGTTAGGATTTGCGTCGATTTTCGAGAGGCTTCAGGATTTTGATTGCGATTAAGGTTGAGACCACTTTTTGGTAAGTTATTGTATTATGAAATTCAGCTATGGGTAACTAGGATTTGAATTTTGTGGTTTCTATATTGGATTCGAACATTAGAGATGTGGATTTGGGATTGAAGGAAAAAATGTCAAAATTGGGGCCAGGAAGCTAACTACGAAGGTTTCGATGGTATTCGATAGAAATTTTAGCTACTCCTTCTGCTTAGCACTGGATTCCTTGCTGCTAGTTTGGTATTTTCTGCCTTTTGGTTTACGTTTGCAGTCTATTTTTGGAACATTGAAGTTAATTTGGGTTTTCAGTTGTGATTCTGTCAAGAAATTCAATGGGTATTAGGCTAAAGAGAATGGTGGTCTCCGATGAGAGCCTTGAGTTGCTTTCCAGGTATGGCCAAGATATTATGGCAGTGAAGGGGAGGATCTTGCAATATCCACCAGTGTTCAGGCATCGTTTGTAAGTGGTTAGTTTCTCTGGTATTCTTCTCCCCATTTATATATTAACTTTCGAAATATGAATGTTAAGGTTTTGTCTAGATACTGATAACTGAAATCACTTACTAATTGAGGTTTGCATGAGATTTTGTTTTCCAGGTGTTCTTAAGAAAACTGGAGTTGAGCCACAAGTGGAGAGGATTAGTAAATACGAAAGTGCTGGTGCGCAACTTGCGCTACGACCATGTCCGAAGAAAATTGTGAGATGCTGATAGCATTGCTCGATAACATATATGGGAACTGGCTGGACATAATTTCTTCTAAGGGGCTGGACATATATGGGAACTGGCTGGAAATCAAACTTTTGGCTGCATTAAAACCGGACATTGCATTAATGTCTGACGTGGCAGCAAGTGGAGGATACTATATGGCAATGGCAGCAGATGCCATTGTTGCAGAAAATTTAACCTTAACTGGTTCCATTGGAGTAGTCACAGGTGAATTTAAATATATTTTATATAATTGACTTGGAAAAAAAAAAAAACAAAGTTGGTAGGGGTAGGACTATTAAAAGAGGAAATTGATTGGATATTATCAACGTGACGTATATTTACCTTGGTAAAAGCACAGGGACAAACACATCTAAATGCATAATGGATATTTGTAATACTCGTGTGGTCTTTTTTATCTATTAGCCATTAAAAGTCTTCATATACCCTTTCATTTGGTATTCAGAGAAGACCTTTAAATTCTGTAAGTGGTCAGTTGTCATATAGTTTCTATTTGTAAGTAAGTTTAACCTGGGAAAACTGTAAAAGAAGATTGGCTTCAACAAGGAAATCATATCAAGGGGAAATTTGCAGAGGTTCTTGCAGCTGAACAACGACCCTTTAAGTACATTGTCTTGTTGCATACTTTGTTTTTTGTGATCTCTTTTGTAATCCTGCAAAGAGATAGAATTATTAATTCTCTTTTTCCTTCCTAATTCAGACTAGAGGAAGCTGAACTCTTTGCTAAGTCTGCACAGAATTCATATAAGCAATTTCAGGACAAGGCAGCTTCTTCCAAATCAATGACTGTATGTTCCAATTGAATCTTCATTCTAGTTTTAGTCACTTTCTTTTCTCTCTGTTTTACCTAGAATTTAAATATATCCCTTTTGTTACGTTGCCAGATAGATAAAATGGAGGAAGTTACACAAGGGAGAGTTTGGGCAGGTAAAGATGCAGCTTCAAGGGATTTAGTTAATGCTATTGGTGGACTTTCTCAGGTTGTTGCAATAGCAAAGCTCAAGGCAAATATACCACAAGACACAGAGGTTGGTGACAAAAATCTTATTTCAGTGGCTAGGCATATGCTAGAGATAATAATGAGTTAATGCAGCAAGTTCGCTTCATAGTTTCTTTTGTGTTATGATCTTGTGTTTTTTACATGTCCTTGTCAGTATGTTTCTGTAAAAAGTTATTTGATTGGTTTTTCCACTTATTCGAGGTTACACTAGTGGAACTTGCAAGACCATCCCCTTTACTGCCAAAACTTTTAAGTGGTGTAGGGAGTACTCTGGAGGGATTTGCTTTCTAGGTATGGCCAAGAAATTCAATGGGTAGCAGGCTCAAGAAATTTTGGTATGGCCATGCAGTATATATATAGGTCTGCAAATTGGAGCAGGTGCTTTAAAGAATATAGTGGGGATACCGACTGACGTAAGTATGCGTCCTTTCATCTCATCTGATTAGGAATTTATAGTCATTTTTTTCCTTTTTTGTTATGCCTATGATTCTTGGGCTCCTTCTGAATTTTATTAAAATCCCTCAAGTGACTATGCAAGCCAGTGATCTCCTAGATTCATAATATATATTGAACTTTTTATTTCTTAACTAGTGGAAATGTGACAAGTTGAGGAAACTAGAGCCACACTCTAATCCTATGGAGGGTTGTTGTGTGTAGGTCGGAGAAATATTAATATTCTGAAAGCAAGCAAGCAAGATATATTAATAGTCTGAAAGCAATGCTGATGTTCCGAGAAAAGCTTCCTGCATTCAATGTGAAGTCTGAGTTCCTGAGAGCTGTTTCTGAAAATCAGGTGTGATGGTTTTTATGAAATTTAGATTCTGTCTTTAATCAGGAACCTATGCAAATTGAAATAGTTTAGGAATTGATAAATTTTGTTTTTACTCCAATGCAAGAAACTTTGCACATTATCTGCATTTATACACACAAAGCTGTTACATTCATAATTAATTAATCTAATTGCACGTTTCTATAGATGTGATTGACCATTCACTTTATTTCATGGTTCAACGCATATATGTATAATAGTAGGGGTGCAGTAATTTGGTCTAGCATCTTGAGAGGCTTGTGATACTTTTGCTATCTGAGTACTAGACTAGGTAATTCTGTGATATCTCAAAATGGGAGATTCCCTTAAATGCTTTAGTAAATCAAAGACTCCAAAATGCTAAACTAAATGATTTATTTTTGTCTTGTATATAGTAGGTGTTGGTAGTCTCAGGTGAGCAGCAAAGCTTGCAAAGCTAGACTATTGATCCAGATGCAGCTAGAACTACAGAAAGACATCAAAAGGCTCCTAAAAGGCCTATTCGTATTAGTGCTTGGAAGCTTGCAAAGCTAGACTCCAATGATGCCATGAGAGCTGCAAAGCTTGCCAAGCTAGACTCCTTAAGTAAATTTCTGGATGTGTATTGCTAGGAGAGTAATATTAGATGCACTCCTTTTGTGGATGAAAGATTTTACTTTGCACAATCTACTTGTTGCATGATTTGGATTATAACAATTTCTTCTATATATTGATCAGCTACTCTTACTTTGATCATTTTTTATTTCAATTCCAGCATATACAATGCATTGAATCATTCTATTAGGACAACAATAACTATAAAAAAACTGTCGTATGTGCACAATAGTCATAATGACCCAAAAATAAAAACTGTCGTCTGAATGTAAAATAGATAATGGATACTTTGAAAAACTGTCGTCTGAATGAAAGTCACACAATGGGCATAAAATAAAGCGACCTCTGAATTGCAATCACACAACAGTTTCTAAAGTCACCCGTCGTCTGAAGAACAGTCATGCAACAGCTAATGCTGTCGATAGGCTGCCGACATGCTGCCGATCCCTTCACACGACGGTTCCCTACAATCGACCTTCATCAGACGGCGCCTCGATATACGACGGTCAGCATCCATATCAGACGACAGTTTTTGCCCGTCGTCTGTTTCAATTTCTGTAGTAGTGTTGTTTTCTATGTTTAACTAGTTTTTATTAGTTAGGGGGCTGCTTGAAGCCCCAAATCATGATTGTAAACTTATTATGACTTTCAATTAGTTTTGTTTATCTATTGGATGAGAACCTAATTTCTATCTTCACATTGATGATTCTTTTGCATGTTTTCTTTGGTGCGCAACTTAGACTGCATATTTAGGATTCTATTGCTAAGAATGATCATTGCCTATGCCTTGTTTCAAGGGTTCCGTTGAGAGTTCTAGAGTAGTAAATTGTCTATAAGGCAAGTGATTAGGTTCCTAGGTTAATTGAGACGCGTCGTACTCAAGATGCCTTGTGATGTCTCGTTTTTCTATTGCGTAATGATTTCTTTGTGTTAAATCTAGAGTTGTGTCAACCTAGGTTGCATTTTAGAAAATAGGTTAGGTGTAGAGAGTCTCTCACCTAGCATACAAGTAAGGAAAAACAATAGGTTAATTCAGGCGTTGGGTTAACTTGAGCATCTTCATCCATAGATAAATGAAATTAGAACATGATTAGTTTACTTGATTGATTGGTGGAAGATGCAATTCCTCTAACTTATTTTATCCTTGATTTTCAAAACCCTGAATCAAGTCTTTTTATTTTCGGAGTCGTTCAGTGTTTCGTTTTTATTTAATTAGTTCGTCAACCAAAACACCTTAAAAAATTATCAAACTTTGTCAGTATTTAATTTATCATGTCTAGAGTCTGTCTGTAAATTTTCGTGACATTTAGAATAGTTTAGAGTCTTCTGCCGGTCAGATCTTTCTAACTGAACAGTTTAGGTTTATTTTGTTTTGAGTCTTTAAATTAGTGATTAGACCACAATCTCTTGCGGGAACGATCCCTACTTACCTATACTATTTTCGACATTCTTGTAGTGTTAAGTTATAGGCATTTTTGTGCATCTATTTCGGTGTACAGAAATAACCTATCATATACTCTCTCAACCCCATCCCACAAGATTTTTAGATCATCTATTAAAGGCTGCAGATATACGTCGATATCATTACTAGGCTGTTTTGGTCCAGAGATAAGCAGCGTCAACATCATGTACTTCCTTTTCATACATAGCCATGGCGGAAGATTATATGTGACATATATAACAGGCCAGCAAGAGTACCTGCTACTTAGAGAACTATGAGGATTAAACCCATAAGATGAGAGGGCTAGTCGAAGGTTCCTAGACACACTTCCAAATTCTGACCATTTCTTGTCAACTGAATCCCAAGTCGGGGAATCAGCTGGATGCTGCATCATTCCATCTTTCTTTCTACCATAATCATGCCAAGTCAGATTTTTAGCTGTATTGGCCGATCGGTAAAACTGTTTGAACCTCGAGATTGGTGGAAAGTACCATAAAACCTTGACAGGTATCCCTACTTTTTCAGTTTTATCCTTGCCTAATTTCCATCTTAAAGCGCCACAAGTGGGGCAAATAATAGCATATGCATGCTGCTGTCTATACAAGATGCAGTCATTTGGACAAGCATGAATCTTATGGTACTCCATACCTAATGCACTAAGTGATTTTTCGCCTCATATAAAAATGCAGGAACCTCATTTCCTTCAGGAAACAAACCCCTGATCATTATCAGCATGTCAGAATAATAGGAATCAGTCATTCCATGCTTTGCTTTCAGATTGAATGTCTGAATCAGACCATTAACTTGGTTGTCTTGGTACAACCAGGGTACAAAGGCTTATCGGCATCCTCCACATACTTCAAAAACTCATTTGAGTCTTCTAAAATCTCCTCATCCTCACTCTCTCCTTCTACATCATTCTCCCCCATCCTACTACCCCCATCCCAATCTACAGTTTCAGATTCCCCTCTTCTATTGCCAGAAATGGCAGCTGTACTAGGTTATCCATGCCACCTCCAATTAATGCTTATAACTACTATCAATACCATTTCAAAAAATATAGTCCTTAACAACTCCAATGGAAAATCCATCAATATTGCAGCATTTTAGGCAAGGACAACGTATTTTTGTTTTGTTGTTGGCATTAGCAGAGGCAAACTTTAGAAACTGTCCTACTCCTACCTCAAACTTGCGTGACCTTCTATCAGCATGCATTCATGATTTATCCATCTTATACAGAAAAAGTAAAATAATCAAGATTTGTACAACACCCTACATACATTTATATATACCAAACACAATACATGCTATACTGATCAGTACATAACTTTCTATAAGTTTAAAGACTTTCATTTCACAAAAACAATATTGTTTTCAACAACTGAAATGCAGTTACTATTGTACTCATTAGTAATTGCATTTCAATAAAACTCTAAGCTTTACAAACATACTCACATGAGCCAAAACCCTCAAAACTAACTATAGTAGTAAAAAAGAAAAATGTACAAGATCAATCCTTAATCGTCTATATTTAATTAAAAAACTATACCAGAGTTGCAAGTCATGCATTGAGATACGATGTTAAGAAAAACTTACTTGCAATTGCCTGACGATATGCCTCAACTACGACCTTGCTGGAATACTAGAACCCTTCACAATGAAGTTAGCAACAATCTCAGCAACCTGTACAGATGTATCAAAACATTAGATAAGCCACGTACAC
Source organism: Rosa lucieae (assembly GCA_024704745.1). Lineage (NCBI taxonomy): Eukaryota > Viridiplantae > Streptophyta > Magnoliopsida > Rosales > Rosaceae > Rosa > Rosa lucieae. The sequence goes on along the minus strand of CM045496.1, from coordinate 82,201,519 downwards.
AATGTAATTATCAAAGATAAAAGAAATATTAATATAATTTAATAATTGCATTAGGCGGCCAGAGATGCCAGAACATACTCAAACAAGAATTAAATCATTTAGTGACATTCATAATGAATTGGTTGATAAGTGTTTCATTTGATAAGTTTGTTTAGGTCATAGGAAGTGAAAAGACACCAATGCAGCCATAAGCATTACAACATGGAATCTCCATCTTATGGAAAATCAAAAAGAGCAATCAAGTAGTCTTCAAAGATAACACCTCAAAAAGAACCCCCCCCCCCCCCCCCCCCCGAGATGGATGGTTATCCATCTTCCTTAATATAGATAGGTTCCTTCAACCCACAATGCCCCATCTCACTCTCTCACTGATGGAATGCACATTTGCACATATATATTGCACATATACTTGCATCATATATTTCAGATATGTTGTAATTCAAAACAACTAACACATTAACAAGTGTTGGCGTTCTAACAGATATATGATTTAAAGAAGCAAAAGAAATAAGTAAGTAAATAGGCAAGTTCTCCAAATTGAATGATAATAGCAAAGTGACTAGAAGAATCACGATTGAAGAATATGACAGAATACCAATTCAGTTATTCGAAACAATATTACAAATGAAATCTCCCACATTGAAATTCCAAATGAGAAAACATAAACTTGTCAAAGATAATACCAGAATGCTAATTTCAGTAGCAAATGATGCCTTTTTCGTTTTGCAGTAATATAGGATATAAAAATATATAAAGTCCTACTAACCTTCTTCAGAAACCCGGCTACTGCTACCATTCAACAATTTTCTGGTGTCATCCATGGAAGCTTTCCTCACACATAACCAGATACCAAAGTATTGTGATTGATTCTTGATAATCCACAATCTCCAACCTAAAGAGTAAATAATTCCAAGTACAGGTTAAGAACTCCTTTGAATCAATAATTCCAAGTACAGGTCAGTAACAACTAACAACAACACATGACAGCGTCTAAATTGAATCCATAGAATTGAGGTAAGAATGCACAAAAGAATAAGTATGCTTTGTCTTTTGGCTCTCTCAAGCTACTGCCTAGATGGCACATAAGAGGGTCTGTGTTGCATTTATATATAATGCCTATGCTTCTGAATATTAGTTTATGGAAAATCAGAGAATTGGTAATGGCTTTTTTTATAATGTGTGACCTAAGAGAGAGAATTTCAAGACTAAATTAAGAGAGATGACACACTTTTCAAAATTTAAACTTAAAAAAAAAAGTACAGAGTTAAAGAAAGATGAGATTTGCCTCAAATATATCTGTATATATATACACTATGTACGTATATACATCTACTTAGTTTCACTACTGACTAGGAGTTTACACAATGGTATACATGCATAAACATCGTGCATATAAACCACAACAAGACAATAGCACATATATGTTTATTATGATCCGAGTAAGAGTCTAGAATTACTTACCTCAATTGAAAAATTATCCCAGCAACCGGCAGGGCATCCTAAGTTGAGATTTCTTAGCCTAAAGTAAACAAACACTCAAAATGAGACACGAACTAGAACCTTACAATCTGCATTAAAAGCACCTTAGACCTATGTCCAAATGAAAAATCTCACTTTCTACACTCATAAACTAAGCCCCTTGAAAAATTTACAAGATAAAACTAAACAACCTCAAGTATCTACTGTAAAAATATCAAGTCAAAAGAAGAGCAAAAACTAGTCCAAATAATTTTCCAAAACGACCACTGTTGCTGCCCAGAAATAAAACTGTCACTGTCAATGGAAATTCCAAAAACTCCATAGGTTTCATTACCATCTTAAAATTATTGAAATTTAACAAAACCATTTAAAAATCAACAGTTAGAACACGTTAAAAATTTGAGAGCAAAACCATCATTCCATGAACCCCAAAAGTTTCTCTTCAAACCGCAACCGAAATAAATCTCTCAACTTAAACAGGCATGGTTCAGATGATTTTTGAATTTTATAAAAATAACTATAAGATATAAATTCTTGAAATTTTTAAAAAAGAAACTAAACATAAAGATAAACATTACAAAAAAATTTGAAGACTGAAATAAATCATTTGGCCATTCAACTGACGACTGCAAAGCGTTCTTTAATTCTGTCGGCAGAAAATCCTGTACCTCTATCCAAAATTAAGAAAATCATGTAGACTTCAAAACGAACTGGAATTTTATGAAATTTTAACCAAAGAACTATTAGGACGTTTATCTTAACATATAAAAATTTCAAGCCAAAATAAGAAGTTTTTATATAGGAACACATTGGCAAAGTTCGTAAAACACAGTATAAACAGAAAACCCAGATTCTCCCAAACCAAACTTCAATTCTCTTTTCAGAATGTAACGCAAGGGATACAAAAGCCAACAAGGAAGAGTCAAACAAGAGAAACTAATTAACCCTAAGAGGGAGATACCTTAATGTTTGTCAAAATCTTCTCCTCCCCAAAACTGCACACACGTCAATTCTGTACCTAAATCATAGACAAAGTTTTCCTGAATTCCATTGCTAAATTAAGGAGTTCTAAAGTACAAGTAGAGGAAACATAATGAAGCACATCACCCTTACCTCTCTTGCGGTTAAATCCCTCGCTTCTAGGTTTTCCTTCTCCAAAACTGTATTTTCTTTGTTTCCTGCGATTACAACGTCAAAATTATTTCAGTCAAGAATAACTTACTCTACTTCTTTTTCCCCTAATAAAGTTAAGACTTAAATAAATATATAATTATTATATTTATGTTTACACATAAATAAGCAACAAGTGCTACCTAGATGTCTCTAACGAACTAACCAAAAGGAAAAATAAATAATTAAAGAAAACAACCAAATAAACTAAGTTGCAAGAAAACGTAACCCAACACCAGATATTACATTTACTGATAGAAAACACCAGGAAGAGAAGAATTAAGGCTAATTTAAGATGTCAAGTGAAGGAGATGATGTGAATGGGTGGGTGGAAAATGTGGTTTGTTCATTGTCTCTACTTCCATTCCATTCCATGTGGACAAAATTATAGGTTGGTCAGTGGGTCTGAAGCCTTTACATGGGCGTGTGGCTATGTTAGGACTCACAAGGTAGAAGCAAGGAAGAAGAATTAATGACTAAGTGGATATATGGACTGGAAAACCAACAAGAGCAATCGATTGATTCAATTCAAAGCCCATCAAAAGTTCAAAACAGAATAACACTCCCTACCTGGCTTCTGTAATAACATCACTTCCCTTTGAGAATAACAGATTAACAAAATAACATCACTTGTCATAATTCATATAATCATATATATTTATTTATATATATATATTCATAAACAGAATAGTAGAACAAGCTAAGAACTGGGTTTATTTAGTTCCAGATTCAGAGCAATTAATCAAAACCAATCCTAGTAATCAAAATCCACCTAGTAAACTGATCACATTTTTGAATTAAAGACTGAGATAGCGAGTGATGTGGAGCAAGAGATCAAGTCTGTCGTTCGAGGAGAGACTGAGAAAAGTGGTGTGTCGCTACCCGTCATGCAACCACCGTCGATCATTGATTCGTTTCAGACTTTTTGTTTTAAAGAATGAGAGACAAAGTCTCTTTATTCGTCGTTTTGAAAGTTGACCGTAAATTAAATGAAGCAAAATTGAAACTCAATTGAAGACCTAACAACTACATCGAATTTGCAATGAAAAACCCTAAAATGGAACACTGAACCTAATCGAAACCCCTAAACTAAATGAAGCAAAATGCTCAACAAACTCCTTCGTAGTCCATCTGCTCACGGAACAAACACTCATCCTCCTTTGGCCATCAATATGCCATCCTTCATCCAAAACCGACTGCTTTTCCCTTCCTTCACTATTTTTATGAGGGATTGTGCTGTGGGATCCTTCTCCAAACTCTCCTTGATACGTTGCTTGATGTCTATGGCAATGATACTGCTCAACAAAGTGACCAACACCTTGAGGGTGGCAAGGTCAGCCTTGCGACTCAGAGCATCAACAACTTGGTTTGTGTGACCAGCCTTGTGTTCGAACTGGAAGTCGAATTCTGCAAGAAACTCTTGCCATCGAGCTTGCTTTAGAGTTAACTTTGGCTGACTTAGAAAGTGTTTGATGACAAAATTGTCTGTCTTCACCAGGAACTTCGACCCTAACAAATAATGTCGCCACGTCCTCAAACAGTGAATTACGGCTAGCAACTTTTTCTCTTGAGCCGTGTACTTTTTCTCAGCTTCCGAGAGTTTATGACTTTAATAAGCAACAGGATGCCCTCATTGCAGCAAGACTTCTCCTAAGGCAAAAATTAGAAGCATCTATCTGAACTTCAAAGGGCTAGTTCAGGTCGGGTAAGGCAAGGACCGGATCCTCCATCACAACCTTCTTCAAATCTTGAAAGGCCTTCTCACAATCATTACTCCAGTCCCATGTCACTCCCTTCTTCAAGCGCTCAGTTAAGGGAGTTGTCCTCTTTAAGTAATTCTCAATGAAACGTCAGTAGTAATTAGCCAGCCCAAGAAAAGAATGCAGTTCTTTCGCATTCTTGGGGTTTTTCCACTCCATTATGGCTTCCACTTTCTCCATATCCATCTTGACTTGACCCCTTTAAATAACGTGGCCTAGAAACTTGATGGTCACTTGTGCGAAAGAGCACTTTTCACGCTTGACATATAGCTGATTCTTCCGCAGCTGTTGGAACACCAGCTTCAAGTGCTCTACATGCTCTTCCAGGGTAGAGCTGTACACCACAATGTCGTCCAAATACACTACCACGAACTTGTCTAAGTAGTCGTGGAAGACTTGGTTCATCAAAGTGCAGAATGTGGCTGGCACGTTGGTCAGCCCGAAAGGCATTACCAGGAACTCAAAGGTGCCATAACGGGTGACGCACGCTGTCTTAAGTTCATCGCCTTTTGCAATGCGGACTTGATAATACCCCGAGCGGAGGTCTAGCTTTGTGAAATACTTAGCACCACTGAGTTGATCAAACAAATCTGCTATCAGAGGAATCGGGTACTTGTTTCGCACTGTGACTTTGTTGAGAGCCCGATAGTCTACACACAACCTCCAGCTCCCATCGTGCTTCTTTTGGAATAGCACAAGTGCACCAAAGGGGGCTTTAGATGGCCTAATGAATCCTGCTTTGAGCAGATCTTCGAGCTGCTTTCGAAGTTTTGCCAATTCTGGGGGAGCCATTCTGTAAGGTGCCTTTGCTGGTGGTTTGGCCCCCAAAAGCAGTTCAATCTCATGGTCCACACTCCTTCTTGGAGGTAATTCTTTGGGAAGTTTAGGAGGCATCACATCAACATAGCTCTCCAATACTCCTTCGATCTCCTTCAGAACCACATCTCCTTTAATCTCATCCCTAATCAGGGGAACTGCTACATAGGTAGGCTCATGTCGCTTCACGCCTTTCTTGAACTGGAGGGTAGACAAGAGACGAGGTTCACTTGGTTGTTTGATTCTTGCTGGAACCACACATGGCTTTTGTCCCATAATGAGCAAGTGTTGGGCACTAAGAATGGGAATAGCTTTGTTCGCCAACAAGAAATCCATCCCCAATATGACATCAAAGTCATCCATCTGAACCACTACGAGGTTAGTCTTCCCATGCCAGTGACCCAAGTTGAGTGATATCCCTTGAGATAGTCTAGTTGTGGGTGAGGCCTTAGAGTTCATAGCTTTCATACGACCGACATCTTTCTCTAGCTTCAGCCCCAACTTTCGTGCTTCAGTTTCTGACACAAAGTTATGAGTGGCCCCTGTGTCGACCATTACACTCTTGGCTACTTTCCCATTAATACTACCATCTATGAACATCAAGCCTTTAGCCTGGGACTTCTTAGGTGATCGAGGTTGCCCCACCACCGTACCCAAGAATCTTAAAGCTCCCATGTGACCAGGTTCCTTCTCTGGCTCTTGCTGATCCTCCATTTCTTTCAATTGAATATGAGCTTGTAGAGCCGAGAGGGCAGTCTTATGAGGGCACTCATTCACTCTATGAGGTCCCTCTGCATAAGAAGCATGCTAGTGGCTTTCGAGCATAACCTAAGGGATTAAAAGGTCGAGGGGTGAAGACCCCTGTCGAGGCAGCAGGCTTGGAAGCTATCGTGTCCCTCACATTCACTGTTCTCATGTCCCCTCCTCCTTAGTAGGAAAATTTGGACTCCGCTCCCCCACTTCTACTAGGTCCCGGCCTTACATTTCTGTTGACATTCGCATTTGAAAATGGCTGAGTCTTGTTAGTAGAGTTCTCTTCGAATGTGTAGTCCATCAACCTTTCAGCAACAGCCTATGCGGAGGCCAAATATTAGACCCTCTGCCGCTCAAGTTCTTTCCTCGCCCATGGCTTTAAGCCTTCAAGGAAATAGAACAGCCGATCCTTCTCCGACATATCTGAGATGTCAAGCATGAGCACCGAGAACTTGTTCACAAAGTCTCGGATGTTGTTGGTATGCTTGAGCTCCCTTAGTTGCCGTTTGGCAATGTATTCTACACTTTCTAGGAAGAATTGAGCTTTGAGCTCCTTCTTCAGATCTTCCCCAAGTGTCAACAAGAGTCATTATAATTGGTTTTCCACCATAGTTTGGCATCTCCCGACAAATACATTGTCACCATGTTCACCTTCACCTCCTCCGAGTCTGGCTTCACTGCTCGGAAGCATTGCTCCATATCAAATAAGTAATTCTCAAGCTCTTTGGCATCTCGCGCCCCTCCAAAAGCTTGAGGTTCCGGTATCTTTACCTTCATGTAGTCTGTCACAGGTTGGTTTCCCATAGCACGGATGGTCAGGTTGAGCTTGGTATTCATCTCCACTAGCTCGTTCCTGAAAGCATCAATGGTGGGTCGGACATCTTCTGCCATATTGTCCACTGTCACCTAGAGTGTATCAAGGGTATCACTCATTGCCCCCATTTGCTCGTTCAGAACGGGAGTTTCTTCCTCATTTCTCTCCCTTTCGCCTCCTCAAGCTTGACATTTTTCAAGGGCCATAACTCGGTCCCTTAGGCTCTCCACCTCTATCAACCGTGCCGCCAACCCATCTAAGTCGACGCGGTCCAACAAATTAGTGATATCAATCAATCTGTCGGGCACCCCCGCAAGTTCTCCGAGCTGTTGGTCATACCAATCAAATCTTTGTTGGTTTGTCATTTTGCCTGTCATCGTAGTGAGCTTCTTGAGCCGAGTTGGCTCTGATACCAACTGTCACGGGCCAAACTTTGCAATGGGCAAAGCGGACTGTGCGACACTTGCTGGCAAGTAAGTCAGCCAAGTGAGTACCTATACTAGTTCCGTAGTCCAAACTATGCCGACTAGGAACTCCTCTCCAAAGAGCATATCGAACTTACATGAACAAGATAGGGGGAAACATGCATTTCGCCGAGGAGACTAATTGCTAAATAAAATAAATTACATAATTTGTAAATTACCAAAACACCCCAAGCACACAAGCAACCAACCAAATGCTTGATTAATGACCGTGGACAAGGCTAGGTTGCTTGTGGCATTACAAGTGCAGCCCCTAACACCTAGCAACGTTAGCCACCAACACCATACACAGCGTCCGCCACCATGGGAGTGCTGGGATTGATCTCCGACGGCATTAACTGTGACAAACTACCTCTCCGCCAAGCACTTGTTGAGACTTCCATCGTTAGAACAGATCTAGAGGCCGAGGCCGTGATAAGTGGTGTCCAGGCCATTCTGGTTGGCTGCATAGCCTGCATCCTTGCCTCCAACATCACTGAGAGCATAGCCACAATTCCGGCGTCTCGTCTTCGTGCCATATCGAATCCCATCCTCGGCTGGAGTTGCCCCTATCAAACTGGCACCTCCTCTGGGTCCTTATTGTTATGCCTAGATCTAGACAGATGAAAAGGTAGAGCAAAGGCTGGATCAAAAGATTTGAAAAGGCAAAGAAGGTCACCTCCCTTTGGGAAGACTGGACAAGCACGATGGAGATCGGAAGATTTGCCACTGCTACAAGAAAGCATCGTTAGAGTGAGCACGAAGGGGTGTGCCGCTAGAAAGAGGCTAGTGTTTGCCATTAATAGCATTTTAAAGTTGGACATCTTGATGTGCAGAAAGATGTGTATAATTCAAGTATTTCCTCTTACTTCCAGGGAAAAAGAAAAAAGAAAAAGAGAAAGATTAGCATTTATTTATTTTGAAAAAAGATTTGCATTTATATTTGTTCATAGTTCATACAAACAAATAAACTCAATTACATTATTCAAGGGAATTACGATTCATCTGCTTATTCCATATGCCTGCATTACAAGTTACACTCTTATTTTCTCACACTCAATCAATACTTCTTGAGGAAGTTTTTGAACCAACGTGCCGAGATTTTTGGGTGCCTTTTGTTTCCATTTTTGTAATCCACATAGTTGATACCAAATCGAACTGAGTAACCCGAACCCCATTCGAAGTTGTCTAGCAATGACCATGCAAAGTAGCCCTTCAATTTCACACCTTCCCTGTGGAGAATGGAGATTGAAAAGAGTTATACATATTTATGTATATCTTTTTCAAAAAAAAAAAATATATATATATATATATGTATGCATTTATGTATATGTACATATCATTATACACTATTATTAAAAGAAGTACATTTATTTCTCCAATTTTTTCCAAAACTTTTTTCACTTTACACGAGTTCAATAAATCAGGGAATATTTTTTTATGAAACTAGAGCAAACCCATCCTAGGGTTTGAGCAGAATGGCGGCAGGCTTTCTTCGGTGGCTTGCTGATCTAATACAGGCGAGATTCCTCGTCAGGGCGAGATTTGCGAAGGAAGGAGCACTCGAGTCGAGGACAGATCTGGGAGGAGTCCAGGATCGCGTTGATCGGTTCAGGTCGGCGGATCCAGATCTCTCCTCTGAATTTTTTTGGACCTCCTATGCTTGGTACCTTTGGTGTCGGTGGGTAAATTGGTGCAGATCGAACACGTCGGCGGTTTTGCAGTTGAGTGCGTCGGCATGCAGGTATCCGGGTTGCCGTCCTTGGGTGCCCTTCCCGATTGATTTGACGACGGAGGACATTGCTTGATCTACGTTGTGGTGGAGCTTTTTCCAATCAATCTCCTGTGCAGGTGATTAAGTCTTGCCGGAGAGAGGTTGCAGAGATATTTGCTCCCAATCAGATTCATCTGATTTTGGTGTTCATTGTTAGAGGAAAGATGGTGTGGCGGAAAGGCAAGCCGCCGGAGGATCTGTTGCCAGCGGCGGCGGTGATGGACATGCAACTTGATTGGGCTTCTTTTTATTTAGCTCGGATTTGGGCTTGGGCTGTTAGGCCTGGGCTCTATTCGAGTCAGCAGATTTCAAAGAGCAAGAAGACCAACCTGTTGCCGAGGTTGTTAGCTGCTATATTTTAGAGTTTGCTATTAGACATTTTGATGCAAGTCTTGTTTAGGTAGGGGTAATCTCTATGAGCTTTTCTAAGATGTTTCTAGTTGTTATTTGTACCACAATCACGTGTTGGCAAATAGGACTAGATGAATGATTTTTCCTTAGGAAGCAAGGTTGCGCTTGCTTAGTTAGGCTTGCTTCATGCGAGCGTCCCATTAGACTTTAATGAGTTTAGTTTGGCTTAGATAGGTTATCTGGGTTCTTGGATCTTCTTATATAAGTTCTGTTATACTCTGGTCTGTTTTCATGGCTTGATTACTAATGAAATCAATTCCTATTCAAAAATAAAAAATAAATCAGGGATATTATAATAATTGGCAATATTAATATATAAAAAATGAAGACTTATAATTTTCTCCCACTTTTTTTTTTTCTGTAGTAACCAACTCATTCACCATTTACAATAACTGATACAGCTTTTCTTGATTTAGAGAAAAAAAATATATGATTTCCAATTTCTCTGCAATTAAGAGCAATAATTGATTCAATGTATGTTTCTGGAGAATTTATATTGGGACCTCTTAATCTACTCACTAGACCTCCCTCAATTTTTAATTATTCAATGACATATGTATCCTTATACAAAAAGACTGTTAAAAACAACAAACTAATAAGGAAAATATTTTTTTTCTCTGCAAAGATTTATAATAATGGAAACACATTTACAATACTTTAATTATTCATTTCCATTTTAATTCTCATTTCATATTTCTCATTTTCTTTGTTTATAAAGATTTTAAAAGAGAAAAAACCAAGAGAAAATGTACTCAAAATTACTTGCCGAATTATATAAAAATAAAACTATGATACAAAGGTCTTTCTCTTGAGGATCATGAAACTAGGGATATATAGAGAACCTTCATATAAACTAACCAAATAAGTTTGTGAAGCAACATATAAGGAAAAAATAAATAATAAAATAACAGAGCGTGAACAAATTTAATATTATAACCTATCTAAATTCCAACATATATGCAACCATAAACCATAAAAACTAAGCTTTGAAAATCCATAATTAAGCATGAAATAGGAGGCTTGAAAAACCCCTGATAAATTTATGTTAATTAGTTACACTATCTTTTTTCAATAATTATCTCCTTTTTTTTTTTTTGAACAATGTCAAGTTTATTTTGTGGTAAATAAATAATTATGGGAGCACTAACTCATCTTTAATGCAAAAATTTTTGAAAGAATTTTGGGAGCACTAACTCATCTTGAAAGACCCCTGATAAAATTTTAGTTTTTAAAAAGCAAATAGGAGGTGTAAAGAGATGAGAGGTCAAATGAGCAAATATGAAATTCCTAATACAAAACTCATCTTTCTGTCATGCTCTAAATTAACAAGGCCATTATTTACATCATATTACCCAAATAGATTCCACTTACTTGATTGCTTTTTGAAGGTAATAGAGGTGGCGGAAGTAATAGTCAACTCTATGAGTGTCATAGAGGGCTTCCTCAAGTGATAATTTGGGATCATTGAACTCATCAATGCCTGCATCATAGATCAAGTATTTTTATTGAACCTGATACTTAATATGTTTGCTGAAAATATTATGGCTAAAAAATCAATACTTACCATTCTCAGTAATGTAAATAAGTGGATTATTATACTTTGTCTTTGTGTAGAGTAAAAGGTCTCTAATTCCTTTTGGATAAACATATAGCCATGATGAAGCAGCCTGAATATAATCATAGAGATTTTATGAGTTACTGATCTATATGTTATTTCAGAACAAGTAAAAGGAAAAAAGTTAACTATATGCTCAAATACCTGTGGACCAATGGGGACGCCATTTAGCGCAACTGCAACAACAAATTAACATGAATATCTTCATCAAAAATTGACTGTCACTAAAGAAATTAAAAACTTGTAATTGCTAGCTCTGAAATTGATTTGTAATAACTGACATGATTGAGTAGCACGAACGTCTGTCAAGTAGCTTGCATTTAAAGAATTGTTCTGAGGTGTATATGTTGCATAGTAAGTGGTATAATAATTTAGTCCAATAAAATCAAATGATCCGATTAGTAACTTGGATTGTTCTTTTGTGAATTTGGGTAATCGGTTTCCGACGAGAGATCGCATGCTGTGTGGATAGTCTCCGCTTGTCAAAGGTTCCATGAACCTACAACACAGGAATTCAAAGTATATATATGTGAACTTCAAAAGTATATACATATCAAACTTGATTTGCTTGCCGACAACCTTATGTATTCTCATATACTGAAAGTAATTGTTTACTTGTTAGCTAGCAATAAACGGCCCAGTGAATTGAAGATTATAACAGAGAATTTAATTAATGTATATATAATTGTATATTTTGTTAATACTCACCATCCAAGCATAAAATCCAAAGATCGTAAGGCAGCATTTTTGCTGTGCTTTGCCCCTGAAATTGGAATGAACCAGTGAGACACATGGGTCACCCCTATAAGTCCTTTTTGAGATGCCTGCAGATTTTCAATATTTAGTCATTTGGTGAACTGGAACCACACTAAAATTAATAAATAAAATTAAACAAGATCTAGCTATTGACCTGATATTTCTGCTTGTACAACTTTACAGCAGCTGCATGAGAAAGGAGTAGGTGGTGTCCCACCAAATATGGTTCAGTACCCGAATCCCCGCCGGTGCAATTTAGCTGCTGCCACGCAGAACACCGTCCTGGTGCCTTTGACCCGGTTGCATAACCACCATTACTGTATGCCAATGGCTGATTCAACGTCATCCAGTGCTTTACCCGATCACCAAATTCCTTGAAACACAGCTCCGCATAGTCCCGAAAATGCTTGCTGCATATACAAGCGGTTGGAGCATATATGTCATGTGTCTAATAGTCTTTCAAAGCATATAGGTCATTGTAGTAAATGACATATAACTAAGCGGTCAACATATATAGAGAATAGAATTTTTTCACTTACACAACGTTAGGGCTTAAGAAACCGCCATATTCGTCTTCTAAATATTGGGGAAGATCAAAATGAAAGAGGGTCACAAATGGCTTTAGACCTACATTATAATGAGTAATAGAGAGAAGTTATTGATGACTGAACAGATGTGGCTAAGTTGGATGAGAGGTATTAAGATTTAGTTGTATAACCATTGCGTAGGAGTTCATTGATGAGATTGTTGTAGTACTTGACTCCTTCCTTGTTCACTCCCCCACTTAGCTTTCCATCTATTCGATCAGAGTGATTAAAAGAAAATGAAGTTAGGGCCCAAGTTAATTGGTGTAGTGACTGTAGTCTCATCATGGAAACAGGGGCCAGGTACTTTAAACACAAGCTACTTAAAGAATTGTCGTTTACAGATTTTTGATTTGGGAGGGCGATTGATGAAACTTACTTGGTAATAATCTTGACCATGAGATAGAGAACCTATAAGCATCCAAATTCATATTCTTCATAATCCCCACATCTTCCTACAATTTATATAACACAAAACATATGAGGCAAATTAATTTGTTGTTCTTCTCTTAATAACGCCCCAAATATCATAATCTATTGCCAAATAAAACCTTATAGTGGTGATATTGATCATTAGCCACATCTCCATTGCTTCCATCCGTGATCCTTTCTGCAATTAACACATGAAGTTGTTAATATTATTTCATAGGCCTCCCTTCTGAATTTTTTTTATTAAATAAAGTATTAGGTGATATTAATTTTTTGTGACAACTGATTTGAAGCATCAAACACCGACCTAAAGTTTTGAAGAAAATGAGAGTACTATAACTGGAAATTCACCAACCAGTCCCTCAATATCATCTTATTGAAAAATAATAAAAATGATTAAATTCAGTTTACCCTCTTGAGATTTGGGGATAATTTCATGTTAGTCAATGTCCTCTCAATTTAATCATTTTACCCTTCGAGCTTTTCAATTCTCCTCAACCGTGTCCATTCCGTCCAATTTGGACGTTAAGTCTTAAAAAAAAAGCCACTTTAAGGGCTAAAATTGTCATTTCAAGGAAAAAAACTCCATGACAAAAAAAAAACATGGCAAAAAAAAATTCTTCCTTTTTTTTTTGTCGGGGGTTTTTTTTTTTTTAATTCTCTCTCATTGAAGAAGAGGAAGAGAATTAAAAAAATATATATATTATTCTTCTTCTTCAATGAGAGAATAAAAAAAAAAAAAACCATGACCAAAAAAAAATTCTTCTTCTTCAATGAGAGAGAAATAAAAAAATTTTAAAAAACCATGACAAAAAAGAAAAAAAAAATTTTGTCATGGTGTTTTTTTTCCTTGAAATGACAATTTTAGCCCTTAAAGTGGGTTTTTTTTTTTTTTTGTCAAACTTAACGTCCAAATTGGATGGAATGGACACGGTTGAGGAAAATTGAAAAGCTTGAGGGGTAAACTGATTAAATTGAGAAGACAGAAACTAATATGAAATTACTTCCAAACCTCATAATGGTAAATTGAATTTAATTCTAATAAAAAATATGAAAATTAAAGAGAAGCCAAACCAAGACATTTCTCACTAATAAGTCAGTTTGTTTAGGATTGAGACAGGTTGAGTGTGACATTTAGATAATGATTAATGACTAATGAGAAGACTTTTCTTGCTTCACGAAGCTATTGTCAATCAAATAGTCATCCCTTATACATTCTTTTATTGGTTTTAATTGCAAGTATAGGTAATGGAAGCAATAAAAGAATAGACATTTTTTGTTATCCTTTTTTTGTAGTAGACATTTTTTTTTGGACAACACAACTGATAGACATTGAAAACCGATTAACTTGATAAATTATTTAACATGAGGAAAAGGCTATGTTAACTGGTGCAGAGCAATAGAACGACAGTTGATCTGGAGAACGAAGAGGGAGAAAAATGACAATGAGGAGACAGAAAGTGTTCATTGTCAATATTCTAAAAAACGGCCTAGGCGGTAAGGAACAGCTCCGATTTTGGCCTAAGCGTTTCCCTTAGGTGCTGGGCTACTAGGTGGTGCTAGGCGGGGACTAGGCGGTTCTAGGCGGAGCCTAGGCGGTCATAAACCTTAATTTATTCTATATTTTAACTATTTTTATATTTATAATTAATTTTTAGACTTTAAATATTGTCATTTATATTATTATATGTCATTAAAATAATTTAAATTTAAAAAAAAAAAAAAAAAAACCGCCTAGTCCCCGCCTAAGCGCTAGTCCCTGGGTCACCGCCCGACTAGTGCCTAGCGTTTTTTAGAACCTTGTTCATTGTAAAGAAAAAGAAGCTTTGTAATCCTTTGAAGGTTTTGAATCATTTCTTGAATCATGTAGCTCTTAGCTTGTATGTTCATGCCACAATCTTGTCTTGGATAGTAACTATTTAACCAATGATTTGATCAGGAATATATTGTAAAATAACAAGAGCTTTTAACTTGATTAATATTAATCGGTGGACTAAAGGTAGGAATTCAAATCTCTCTTATTTGATTAATTATATCAAATAAATTATGTGTTTGCTCATATAAAATGGATACATATCATAACAAAGAAAACTATTTCAATTCATGAGTCCTCTAATACATGCGAACACAAAAGAAAAGAAAAAATCAAAAAATGTAAATGGCAACCCACATTAAAAAGTATGTACTTATATTCCTTCAATGATTCGATTACGTGATAAGGGGTAGATTACAAGAATTCCTTCAAGAAATTTCAACCATTCTATTCTACTTCTAAGCAAGAAATCATGTCAAAAAAGTAGTAGAGGGGGAAGAAGTATAGGCACCTGGATGTTCGTGGGTGTAGGTATCCCATATGCTCGGTCCTTTGCCACCTTCTTTAGCAGCACCTTCATACTGAAATTTTGCAAACATATATGTATATATGTAAATACATTTCATTAACACTAAAAGGCCCGAATACTATATAAAAACACAGATTAAAGGATTTTAACCCCGATCGAACTGGACTACTCACCTGATAAGACGCTGAACCTGTCCCAAATATGAAACCTGCTGGGAAACTAGTCCTGTTGAGGAAACCAGTGTCATAGATAGGAGTACTGGCTGTCGAAGCTTCACTGCTTGTCAATCTAAAGCCTGTAACAAGTAGAAGCACTACGCCTAGAAACAGAGATCCTTGCATTGTCATAACTGGGTCTTTGGTGACTTACTCAGATTCCTGTCAAGGGGCGTTTATATAGAGGGAACTCGGGAAGTAGTACACATGAGCTAGAAAATGAATAAATTAAATTGGTAATTCATTTGGAAATTTGGATTAAATCGATTACATCACTACCCTGTTTTGCATAATACCATTCGAGTGTCACTTTTGGTTATTCAATTGAATCGATTGAATGGTTTTTCTTGACTATTCTTGTCTTCTTTCATAAAGTTGGTCAGATGTAACGCTTGATAAGATTTTGATGAAGATGGTGAAAGGTTGAAGATGAAGAAAAAGAACAGAGGAAAGCGAAGGTAAAACTGAGAGCTATATCTGATTGTTTACAGAAGGATCTAATTGCTTAACACTTGCACTTGACCACTGCTTACAGTAATCAGCTACTAACTAATTTTCTTTCTCTCCATCAGATGCTCAACACGTGTAGGCAATCTGCAATCTTTATCATCTTAATTCTGTACTATAGTCTTTACATCGCTACGAGGGGGTGTGAATAACGAAGGAATCAAATATTACAACCTCATAAACGAGCTTCTAGGCACTGGCACTGGCGGACCCAGCTAAAGCCCAGTGGGGGCTGGTGCCGTGGTGAATTATTTTAGTTGTGTGATGTCAACTTTACAGCCCATGCAAATTGATGCAGTTTTGTACTTTTAGTACTGTCATTGCCCACTGGCGGACCCAGCTAAGGCCCAGCGAGGGCTACTGCTGTTAGTGAATTATTCTAGTTGTGTGATATCAGTTTCACAGCCCATGCAGATTGATGCTGTTTTGGACTTTTAGTACTATTATTGCCCCCATTCTAAAACTTCATTCAAGTGAAAACCTCTGTGTATGAAAGGTTGTAGTCTCAATTAATAAAGATGCTATCTGGCCCACATATATTAAACAAAGAAACATATAATCTCTCTATAGATATTGATCAGCTATTTTGTGAACATTAGTTTAGTTCTTCTTCTTTTAAAATAATCAAAGGATTTTACTCATACCTCCATGGTGACTCGAACCCATTACTTCGTTATTAGGTAGTGGGTGCTCTAACCACTGAGTGAACATTAGTTTAGTTCTTTTTTACTACAGTTTGCTGATTCATTAGCTATATCATAGATGATTTAATTTTAAAAATTCCTTTTACGCTTGAAAATTTTATTTGTTTTGCTTTCTGGGTATGTATGGATATTTGCTTTTTGGTGAGTATTCATTCAATATGTTTTGGAAATAATGGTAATTCCATTTATAATAGCGCATGTCAAAAAGACCATTACATACCCACCCGCTGACACATAATAATGGCCAGAACAAGGTTTCGTGGAGGAGCCAAAGTGGCATATAGGATAGACCAACTAACTTATCGCTCACTTAAAAGCGAGCCCATAAGCTATGGAAAAAAAAAATCCATAGCGAATAGACAAGCCAAACTACACTCATTAGATTCCTAATACAAAGAAATTTATGGTAATTAGACAAAAAGCTAAAAACATAGGTTAGCGACATTTGAACCCAAATATTGGCATTCGTTGAAGTTTTATTCTGTATTAGGGAAAAAATTTCGCCCCCTCACATATGTAGTCCTGCGTCTGCCACTGATGGTAGCAGTTATAATTTGATCACTATATTCACTAAGAATTTCTCATCTACTAATTAATTAACTTGATTTGCAATTTTTGAATATTAATTGTTGATTAATGCAGGTGTAAAGCCCTTTGTCACACTCTTCCATTGGGATCTTCCCCAAGGTTTAGAAGATGAACAAGCTGGCTAACTGAGCTATGGGTTGCCACTCAACTGTACCACATGCATCAAAAGTGAAGAACCCACTTTACCTCACCGAAAGTGAAAAGGAGAAGCCAAAAAAACTAAAATGATTTTTCTTGCTTTCCTTTTATCTTTTCAAAAGAAAAAGAAGAATCCTATGATAAAAAGAAAAAATGATTGAATCTGATCTTGATTCTTGAAGCATATGCATATTATTCTCTAATATTAAAAAGTTTAAATATAGGGAATACGAAAGCAAAATAAAAAGGCAATTGGAGCAAAACTAACAAAGCGAAGCGGTGCAAAAGAACAAAGAGGCAGTTAGAGGTAAAACAATCAAAGCCCAACCCCAGGGACAAATTGTCAATTCACCTAAAGGGTACTGTTCATTTCCCACGGGAGATTTAGAATAGAGAATTTGGTGGCTTCTTAAGCCTTCAAATTGTGTAAGTGACAATGATTTTATATCCTCGATCTACTTCAAAATAAATTATGTTTGACAAAGTGATAAAGAAAAGAGTACAACTATCTTATAAGTCTATAACTAGCTAGTATTCAAATTTGTACACAATTTTTTTATCAATTCTCTTTCTTCTTCTACAGAAATCATTTCCAAGACTACGCAGAGCTATACTTCAAGGAATTTGGTGATAGATGATGTCGCTTTTGGCAAGCGCGCAATTTAACCCTGAAATGTCGTTAGTAGTATAAGTAAGTAGGGATCGTTCTATTCCGGGGATTGAGGGTACACTTGTCATTGTCAAACAAATAAAGAAAAGTATTATTTACAAAAATAAAATAAAGAATATAAATATATACAATTGTATAAACAAATAAATAATTAAAATAATAAAGTATTATTTACAAAAATAAAATAAAGAATAGAAATATATACAAGTAACAAAATAAAAAGGGGGAGGTTTAAGAATTATAGAATTGAAAATTAAGATAAATAAAATAAAGAAAATATAAAAACATATATACAAGGGTGGATCGCAAGGAACAAAGATCAAAACCACATCCATATGCAAGAAATCCAATTACAATTCCTATAGTTGATTTTAAATGTCATGAGAGAGGAGTTGATCATGTGAAACATTCGAAAGCAAATGATTTCCCATATTTTACTTTTCAATGCTAATTAACCTAAGCGAAAGCACCTAGATAAATCCTATCAAACATGCAATCAAGCCCGAGAAAGCTAGTCAATCATGACATGTTCAACGCATTAGACATAGAGAAAGGCTATCAACTCAAGTGTACAACTTAGTATGGAAAAGTCCACCTAATTGCAATCCTCTTTAATTAAATTCGGTCTTTGCACAAAACCTTTACTACTTTGATTCAAGTTTACACAAAACGAAAAGTCGATTTCATGTTCTTAAACCTAGCACCAATTATATCAAAACCCTAAGTGTTTGCAACCACATAAGATTAAAATACAAAAGTTTTCTATCATGCAAATTTAATTAAACAAACCCACATAAGCAACATAAAAATCAACATATAGAAATCACAGCTTTATCTCAAAACATATAAACCGGCTTTAAACTTTGCCCTTAACATTATTTGTTAACTAGAATTCATAGTTCTACAAATCTAAACAAAGAAAACCAAAAGAAATTACAAGGAAAAAGATGGAATTACACCATGAAGGGAGTGGATGATGAAGAGCTTGAGACGTTGATCTTGAATCTTTAAAGCAAGACTTCACTATCACGGCACAAGGTGGATGATGACGGCTAGGAGGCTTCATGGCTTCTTCTTCTCTTCTTCTCTTTGCTTAAAAATGCAGAAACTTAAAACTAGAGAATGGAGAGAAAAATGGAAAGGAAATGGAGAGACAAAGAAGATGAGATGGATGAAGGAATATGTTTTAGAGTGAGAGGAGAAGGTGTTTATATAGTGAAGAGAAAGAAGAGTGAAATTGGAAAAGATGGAGTAAATTAGTGTGAGTAATGATGGAGAAAACATGATGATTACACCCTAAAACATGGAATGTTTTTGGGTGATGATGATGGTGGATTAGTGTGAGAAATGATGGAGAAAACATGATGATTACACCCTAAAACATGGAATGTTTTTGGGTGATGATGATGGTGGATTAGTGTGAGAAATGATGGAGAAAACATGATGATTACACCCTAAAACATGGAATGTTTTTGGGTGATGATGATGATGGATTTCCTACTCATTTACTTCAATTTTATCTCCACCGAAAGTTTAGATTCTGCCCAAGACTTCTTCATAACAAATATTCCCCCATGAATGTAGATTACTGTGGTAAAATTTCAGAATGTATTGCCATGTGGTTGGGCCGGAAATGCTGCTGGACCTCTTACAGGTCCAGTTTTCCAGTTTTGCTTCTGTAGAAAATTGGGCTGATTGTTTGAAGGTCTTCCACTCATAGTTTGCTCTGGCACTCTTCATAAGAAATGATCCTTGGGCTTTCTAGAATGAATCTGGAAAGTTTCAACTCATTTGAAGTTCGGATGGTTAGTCTGCCACTCCTCATTTCTTGTCTAGCTCGCTTTCTCATTGGCTCAATTTCTCCAAGACACGCTTTCTCAGGCCAAAATGCTCATTTTAGGGCCAAACAGCTCATTTCATCATCATCTACTCCAATGTACCTAAAAAATAGAAATTGAGTTAAAAATCGATTCGTTAAGGAATTAACTAAGCAAAATGTGAGGAATTAACTATTAAAATACCGCATTAAAATGCTCCTATCAATAGAGTTAACTAGTTAAGGACTGTATCACATTAAATGAGCCCTAGAGCTATGTCAATATTGGTGGTTATATAATTGGGGTTTTTGCACCATACCGATGTTCTGAATGGCAAAATCTAAATTGCCCCGGTGGAAATTCAGGAACAGAGCCATATTTGGTCTCACATTACCAACTTCTAGCTCACGTAGCAACCGTAAAGTTATACAAGGAGAAGTATCAAGTCTCTGCATGTACCAATTCTTTATAAACACATTTCCAAGGTCTTTTTTTTTCACGTGAAATTTATTTATGAGTTTATTAAAACCTACTCAATATGCCTATGCAGGCTGATCAGAAGGGTATGACAGGGATAACAATATTGTCGCACTGGTTTGTGCCCTTTTTTGATGCCAAGAACCATGAAGAAGCTGCTCTACGAGCATTGGTTTTTATGCTTGGATGGTGTGTAACAATTATACCAATTAATAATAGTGTGTGCACACACTTTCCATATACCATGTGGTATATGGAAAGTACTTGTCTAATTTGAACTTCCATTTTTATTAGGGTTTATAGGTCCACTCATTATACATCAAATTTGTAGAGAACAACGTAAATCCTCCTTTAGTACTACTCCAAAGGTACTAGAGACACATAAAGTGTATAGATTCCTAAAAACTTAGGGAATTATTGAAAGAAAAATTACTAACATAGGATCCCTAAAATAAAGAGAATTTTTATGGACGTAGGGCAAAAAAACCTCATCAGCCCAAAAGGCAACCTAAGGGAGAGGTCCACTCAAAGTTCAACAAGCCTGGAATGACCTAGGCCCAGTTTTCATCTGCCTCCCACCACCACACATCATAGCTTTGGACTAGTGCTGCATCGACCTGCGCCACTGCGCACCACACTGCCACGAAACTGTATATCATCTACCCATGCAGCCCACGACCCGTGCCGCCATCGAAACAGAATCCACGATGCCACTCCACCTGTCCTAGACTCCTTATTAGACAAGGCTCAACACGACAAACTCACTCAAACCAAACCTACAAAACCTTAGAACATCCAATCAAGAGCTTCTTTGGACAATAGCATCAAATACCCGTCCGGCAGCTAACCGCTACGTCGCCAAGGCTAAAGGCTAACCTAGACGCTAGGTTATAACTGGATGAGAGAAATTTCTCACTCAGAAGGCCCCCCACTGCCATCTTTAGGGTTTCTCTCCTAACCCAAAGAGAGGATAGCGTATATTTTGGTAAAAGTCGTCATTCATTCTAATTAAATATTTGGACAAAATACTGTTTACTCCTTATACTTATAAGGAGTTGACATTTCAGTTCCTAACCTTTCAATTTCACCTAAAAACTCTCTAAACTCTCTAATTGCAAACAATAGGTTCTTGCCGTTAATTTTTGGTCAAATTTTCCGTTAAATTGCTGACGTGACATCCTTTTCACGGCGAAATGTTTATTTTACCCTGACTAACTCTTTTTTTCTTTTCTTTTTTTCCTCTCTCTCTCTCTCTCTCTTTTTTTCTTTTTCTTTTTACCTCTTCTTCTTCCAGCTCTCTCTTTCTCCTCTATTTATCCCCGTCTTTTTCTTCCAAAACAAACCGAGGCGCCAAACTCTGTCTTAAAAAACAAACCCAGTAAATGAACCAACAACCATCTCAAATCTACAATCAAAAATCCAATACCACACAAGAACAACAAAGCCAAACTCAACGAATCATACAGCCCAACCAGATTCTATTAAGTAAATTTAAAAAAAATCATAGAGTTTCAGCAAACATTCATAGATCAAACATTAATAATCATCAAACATTCATCTGTCGCTGATCGTCAAGAAGCCTCCCTCACCTTTCGCCTCCCAATTTCGGCCATCACCGAACCGGTTCAAGTCCAAATAGCCTCAACCGGAGAGTCCTAACCCGATTCTCGCCGACACCTCACTCAACAACCAGGAAGGGTGGCCAATTTCTGTAAAGCTGGCCCGGGACACCGTTGCCTCAGGCAAAGGCCCGAACAAGGCATTGGACTGCGCATTGCTTCAATACAAAGCTCTCTATTTGGTTCAGTAAAATCAATAAAGCTACAAACTTCGTCTTCTACACCATGATTGAAGCAAAGAAAACCCTAATTAAAACCCTAATTGGATTAAATTGTGCGCATGATAGTAGGCTTGTATCCAGTATAAGACTGAGTACTGTACTCAAAATCCGAGTCGGGGCCACCGGGGCAATACAAGCAAATATTCCCAGTGAGGGCACCGGTGAGGCTTCGACATCATAACCACGACGGCATTCCGGAGGCAGTTCGGGCCGGCTTGGCTTTTAGCTTCGGGAGCAGAGCCTCGCGGTCCGATTTTGGAAGCGCAGCTATCATCTCCCACTACAAAAAAAAATTGCAATGGCCACGGCGCAATGCCGTCGCAAAAGCCTCTTTTGCCGTCGCAAAAGAGTATTGGCGACGGCTCTGCGACGGCAATGCTTCCGACGCCGTTGGTGGCGTCGCCAATGTTATTTGCCACGGCAATTCCCCGTCGCAAGACTATTAGCGACGGCAAACGTTTGCCGTCGCAAGAATTTTGCGACGGAAAAATGCCGTCGCAAATACCAATGGCGACGCCACCAACCGCTACTGAAGTTTTTTGCCGTCGCCAAAAGTCATTTGCAACGGCAAAAATGCCGTCGCAAAAATATTTTTTATGAATAAAAAAAATTTGACATGCAAATATGCATGCCAATTTTTTTATTATTATTATTTTTTTTATGAATAAAAACTATACAAAAGGAATGAAGCTTATATAAAAAGAAATGTTACATTTTAATTTTCCTCATGAATGTTACAAAAGGAATGGAGCTTCTACCAAAATTTACAAGATTAAGCTTTACAAGTCAGTTATTTTCCTCTACTTCAAGATAAACTTTGCAGGATCTTCCTTGATCTACTTCACATACCAATTCTCTAGTGTTGTTGCAAGCCTCCTATAACAGAAAGTCAGAAATCTTCAAGCAGTCATTAAAGAAACAAAAAGCTAGAAAATTAATGGGAGATGTACATGACACAGATATTGTTCATACCAGTAAATACAATTAATACTTCACTTGAACTCTTAATTACTTTTTGACATTTTGAGTCAGCAAGTGTGTGAAGTAGTTCACTTAGTCTTTCTTCGACATTAAAGCTAGAGTAGTTGATTTGAAGAATGCTAAATCCATAGTTCCATACTTACCTGGAAATATATGTCTGAAATTCCATTCATTATCATGAAGATCCAGGGTACCTTAAAATGAACTCGGAGATCGCTGC
The DNA here is from genome assembly GCA_024704745.1 of Rosa lucieae. Taxonomy (NCBI): domain Eukaryota; kingdom Viridiplantae; phylum Streptophyta; class Magnoliopsida; order Rosales; family Rosaceae; genus Rosa; species Rosa lucieae. The sequence continues at coordinate 82,178,198 of CM045496.1, read as the reverse complement.
CACTGGCTTTTTGCAGGCTGATTTATCATTGCAAAACAATAAAACCATTAGATTTTCATGAACACTCAATAACTAAAACTTATACTAATTTCTTTAAGGCTAAGAAACAAACACGTTAATTAAAACTCATCATAAACCCACATCATATGTAAGTGATCACTATAGAAACTAACCCAAAACCAAAACTCATTATAAACCCACATCAACCGAGCTCACAACTATCTTACCCTTCTTCAAATTTAAACACAAAACCCATTCATGGCAATTGTGGGATTCTGTATCTTGGCATATCATATAGTCATTGGATTCATGTTTAGTGTTTATCTAGGATGTGGTTAGTTTAAGAAGTAGGCAGGCCATGGCCAAGTTTACCATTCCGGGAATGCTACTGGAACTATGCTTGCTAGGCCAAAGCCAATGCTTAGAATAAACTGCAATACTTCTGAATTTAATTGAAAACTAGAAGAAAAGAAGAGAAAAGAAATAAGGAATGTTTTATTTCTTTTGACTTCTGCAATACGTTCTACATATAAACAAATATGTAATGAACCTTGACATCCGGACGAATATGATTCAATTCATACGCATAAGTCTAAGTTACATGCACTGTAAACAGAATTCCAAGTTACATGCACTGTAAATAGAATTCCAAGTTACATGCATAGGTCTCAAATGACAAACAGGACGTGCTCATAATAGTACCTGTGTCTCTAGGTTGATGAAAGAAGAGCTAATAGAATAGTTATCACAACTCCCAATCATATAAATGCATCAATAGAACATAAGTATTTCATGACAGATATGAATGAACAAACATGTATATTCAAAAAGTAAAAGTGTAAACATCAATTGATCTGTAGAAACAATCATGATAAAGGAGGTATATATTCACCTCTCTTTGATGAGCAACTCCAAATTGGACAGACAAGAGATTCCAAATTCTACAAAAAATAAAAATTAAAAAAATCCAACAATAAGTATTGTATTTATATCATAACAAATGTTATATCATACAACCTAGCTCTGTTATATCATAATCAAGTGCTGCAAGGATACATTCAATCCGAGACTTAAAATTACAACATACCTCATACTTGTAATTAAGGAAATGCTTACTCTATATTTGAGTACATTGGGTCGACGTTCTGATTTCTAAATTGACTTATCATTCTCTTTTATGATTCCATCTCCATCGAAGGAGGCAAAGTAGAAAGCCTGAAAGAAAAAAATGTAGATTGTTTACCTTGGCAACTATAAGATAAATTGAAGGGCCCGGCTCTTTTTCTTTCACATCCTTACCTGCATAAAAAACAACATAAATTATTGAAGTTAAATATCTGACTCTCTTAAATAACCAATTCGATCAAATCAGCTCAATCAGGAAGCGTTATTACTGAAACAAAAAGGTTCCTGAACAGTGTCACAATCCATTAAGGTGGTGTTTGTTTCGTGGGACTATATATTATCCCCCACCTTATTTCCTATAATAGTCTAGGACTCTTCTAACTTGGGATATGCTATGTTAATACCTGACCCATGTTTGGTAATACTTAGGACTAAATAGCAGAATAGTCAAAATAGTCCTATCCCATGTTTGTTTGTGTATTAGACTAAAAGTTGGTAATTTGTAGAGACATAAACGATTTTATGAGTTTGTGAGAAGAAAAGAAAATTGGAATGAGAAAGCTGAAGACAAATCCAGAAATTGTATCCCTTACATGACCAGTTACAGTTACTTGGTCAGTGACATGGTCAGTTACGTGACCAGTTACAGTTACTTGGTCAGTGACATGGTCAGTTACTTGACCAGTTACAGTTACTTGGTCAGTGACATGGTCAGTGACATGGTCAGTTACTTGACCAGTTACAGTTACTTGGTCAGTGACATGGTCAGTTACGTGACCAGTTACAGTTACTTGGTCAGTGACATGGTCAGTTACTTGACCAGTGACATGGTCAGTTACTTGACCAGTTACAGTTACTTGGTCAGTGACATGGTCAGTTACGTGACCAGTTACAGTTACTTGGTCAGTGACATGGTCAGTTACTTGACCAGTTACATGACCAGTTACAGTTACTTGGTCAGTGACATGGTCAGTGACATAGTCAGTTACATGGTCAGTTACGTGACAAGTTACATGACCAGTTACAGTTACAATTACCCAGAATTGATCAACATCCAAAATCAATGAAAACAAACAATCAAAGAAGAAGATAAAAACACAGACGTTGTTAAAAGAAAGAAAAAACCCAGAATTGATCAACATCCAAAATCAATGAAAACAACCAACCAAAGAAGAAGATAAAAACACAGACATTGTTAAAAGAAAAAAAAAACCCAATCTTGAAATTGATCAATTCTTAGCAAATCAAGCTACCCAGACACCAATTGTTACAACCCATGGTTGTTGTTTTCTCTACAAACCTGCTTAAGTGTTAACAAGAAATCCATATAAGAATGTTAATATTCAGTCTATTTTAACATACTAAAATTCAAGGACTGACAAAGGTGTGAAAGCCTTTCAAATAGATTGTTTCATAACAAGGTTGCTGCAAATTTGGGAAAATTTCAGAAGACTGGTAGCAAGAAAGAAAAATTCACCAACAACTACTCTTTTCAGTGATTTCATGCAAAACTCTCCAGATTTGAAGTAGACATGTAAAGCTACTATTTTGCAAAATTTCAGGTCATTCGCAGTTCAAATGAGTGGTCAAACAAGAATCCAAAGTAACAGAAAATACTGATTTCTGCAGAAATTCTGAAACAGTGCAGTAATTTCAAAATGGCATAAGTATTTCATTTTAACTCCGTTTTTCATGAAACCAAGCTCAAAATGATCATTGAAGAGTCTATTTTAAGCTATCAAAAACTGAGAGTAAAACAAGAAGTATAGGGTTTTCGAAAATCATGGAATAGCCCACTGGTTCAGCTTGGGTGCTGTCTTTGAGGCATAACTTCAAACACATGGTGTGCAGTAATTGAACATTCTAAATAAGCAACAAACAAAATTGAAAAGAAAAATGCTAGAGGGTAAGACATAATCGGAATACTAGTGGGTTCATGAAAGCCATACCTGAAGCAACAAATCGATATCCCCAGGCAAAGTGGGTTCTTGGCCAGGAAAGTAAGGATATTTACCAGCAGCCTAAAAACCCAAAATCCAATCCCAATTTAACTTACCCAAAAAGAAAAGAAAAAATCTACACTAGAAAAAGAGTAGAAAACTGAGTTGGGTTACCTTCTGAGGAAAAGCCCAAACATGGAGATGTGAATTTATTACTTTGGTGCTCTGGGCTCCCCTACAGCCATTGTTGCAGCATATAGTCTGGACTGGGTTTTTCATGTGAATCTATGCGAGAATACACTCGACCTAATTCTAATTCATGTGCCACCAAACTGAATTCAGAGGAAGATAAAGATAAAAGGTGTTAACCTAAAAGAAGCTACACTTGACGAACGAGAGAGGAGAAAGGTTACCGATTCGCTGCCAAGTCGGGGAGGGCAGGATACGACATGCACTGTGGCCATGGCTTCCTTTGGTCTGTGAGAGAGCCGCCAAGGAGGTAAAGATGGAGGTCGATCTGAGCCATTTGCAAGTATAGATCTGAGATGAGATGACATGAACCCTAAGGCCAACGAATCATCAACTACATGAATTTCACAACCTGATTTGGGGTTTTTGATTCCGTTCAAATTTGATTCCGCAATGTAAAGGAAAATTGGTGAGATTAGGGTTTGAAGAACTTACCGGAATTGAATCAACGGCAGAGATTTTTGGGCGGCGGGAGAGAGAGGGCTCCGCTCTACGCCCCTCTCGAAGTCATCGATCGTATCCGGAGAAAGGAGAAGAGGAGAGAGAGAAGGGGTTTAGAGAGTGAGCGTCACACCGATGGGAACCATTTCCTTAATAAAAATGAAAAATAAAAATAACAAAAGGCAACTAATGCACCTGAAGAAAACTAAAAAAAGCTACGGCAACTATAGCGTAGCAAGAATCGGGACAAATTTAACTACGGCATTAAAGATGCCGTCGCAATTGTATCAGTTTTTATGCCACGGCATTAATTTGCCGTCGCAAACCAATTTTAATTTTGCGACGCCTTGTTTCCCGTAGCAAATTTATGACCAATGGCGACGGCATTTTTGCGCCGACGCTAACTGCGGTGGCCATTGCAATTTTTTTTTGTAGTGTCCACCCAGTGGCGGACTTAGGATTTTTTTTATATGGGGGCGTAGTAAAAAATAGATTAAATAAAATTAGAGACAATTCGTTATTTAGCAAACTTCTAAACATTCAATATCATAACAATTCGAATAATTACTTAGCAAAAAAAATAAAATTACAATACATCAAAATCTTAGCAAAAAGAAACAATTTTAGATCAAACATTTAAAGATGTCCTCGACGAGACTTCATGTTCTGAAAACGCTAGATGATAGGCTCATTGTCAATAACATTGAATACATCTTTCTCAAGATACACAGTCAAACAATCATTCAGCCATTGATCTCCCAAAAGATTAAAAAAAGAAATTTTTGTAAAAATATAGAGAAGCAAAAAAAGCTAACCTGTATTGTACTTGTTGGTCAAACTAAAGAGAAGTAGAAACATAGAGAAAATGATTTGTTTGCTGGTGGGAAGTGATTTTGTCTTCTAGTGCTTTATCAGTTCATCTCAGCCAGGTAAATCGGAGCTTTTCTTCATCAATTCATCTTTGATTCTCTTCACGTTTTGGACTTTTGATAGCTACTCCCTTTTTAAGTTTTATTTTGGAATTTGGGACATGGGAGCTTGGATAATCACGTAGGTAATCAGATTATGTTTAGATGTTGGTCATGCCTTTTTGTCTCTTTTAGCATTGAATTTTCTATTTCTTTTTTATTTTAATTGCACCTTCTTCTATACAAGTCTGTTGGCAACGTTTTCCTGATTCAATTTTATCAATTATTTATATATATATATATATATATTATTAAAGTATTAGATTAAGTGGCTTAATGGGGGCATGTATGTTAACTACAAGACAAAATGCTGTATTGATCATCTATTAGAGCAAGTTCACCCGTAGTCAAAAAATGTCAAGGTCGAGAAGTCAAGAATTCTACCAGTCAAGATACTGTTCACTGCCACTGGACATGAGTTTACACCCGTTTTTTTTTTTGACCGGTCAAAACTGTTCATTTTTCACTGTTCATCAACTTTTACGTTATTTAGGGAATCGTGAAAATTGACTTTTTATACATTAGGAATTTGGGAAAACTTCATTCATAAAAGTTGTAGAGCTCACCGATACGATCTCGTGCATACATAGAACGCAATATTCGGAGTTCATAAGAATTTATTATGAATTTTTGAAATTTGAAAATTTTCAATAAATAGCAAAAAAAAAAATCTATTTTGTTTCAAAGGATGAAACTTTTTTTTTTCATTTCCCCCCCCTCCGGTCTCTCTCACAGCTGCACGAGACCTAGCGGATTTCGTCCGACCCGACCAGGATTTTTCTCTGTCCTTCGGCGTCCTCCGGCCAAGGACCCGCCGACGCCCCCCCCCCCCCCCCCCCCCCCGGGCCCAGGCCGAGATTGAAGCAACCCCAGGCAGCTCTGCTTGCTATTGCTGCTTCAGTTTCTCCTTGCTGGTGCCCCCGAGGTCGCCTCACCTTTTCTCTCTCCGCAGACGTCACCCACGTTTGGGTGTGGGCCGAGCTGGCACAGGCCTTGGCTGGGCAAGGAAAATGTCATCCTCTTGCCTTTTTTCTCGACTGAAGTCAAGAAAGTTCATCCTTTGCCTGGTCAAGCTTTTGTTGGTGGAAGAGAGTTTTTTTTCTTGTCGGTCACCACCTCAGCACATCCATGCTTTGCCCGATTAAAGAGGAACCGGTGGACTTGCTCTTACATTCATTCTCCCCAAAATTTGAGTGGGTGCATCAGCCCCTGCTCGCCCCCACCTAGTCTGCCAGTGTCTCCACCAATTTCGACACATGTGCGAGGTCGTACTTGCTGCACGCGACAGTTTTGAGGGCGTTTAAGTCGACATTTTGGCCTCGCCGGGAGAGGTCGACCGTGGAGCCGACGATTTCAGCTATTGCCCGAACGCTGTAAAAAGAGGAGGAGGAGAGAGCTGGAACTGGAAGAAGAAGAGGTAAAAAGGAAGAAAAAATTAAAAAATTAAAAAATTAAAAAATTAAAAAAATTAAAAAATTAAAAAATTAAAAAATTAAAAAATTAAAAAATTAAAAAATTAAAAAATTAAAAAATTAAAAAATTAAAAAATTAAAAAATTAAAAAATTAAAAAATTAAAAAATTAAAAAATTAAAAAATTAAAAAATTAAAAAATTAAAAAATTAAAAAATTAAAAAATTAAAAAATTAAAAAATTAAAAAATTAAAAAATTAAAAAATTAAAAAATTAAAAAATTAAAAAATTAAAAAATTAAAAAATTAAAAAATTAAAAGAAAGGAAAAAAGAAGTTAAATAAAAAAGAGTTAATGAGGGTAAAATAGACATTTAGCCGTGCAAATGATACCACATCGGCAATTTAATAGAAAATCTGACGAAAAATCAATAGCAAGGACCTATTGTATGAAATTAAAGAGTTTAGATTAACGTCGAGTATAGAGAGTAAAAAGTTTTTTGTCCTAAATATTTTATTGAACATGATACTTAATACGTTTAATGAAAATATTATAGCTCAAAAATCAATAACTTACCATTCTCAGTAATGTAAATAAGTGGATCATTATACTTTGTGTTTGTGTAGAGTAAAAGGTCTCTAATTCCTTTGGGATAAACAAATAGCCATGGTGAAGCAGCCTGAATATAATGATGGAGATTTTTATGAGACTGATCTATTTACATAACTACAGAACAAGTAAAACAAGAAAAGTTAAATTTATGCTCAAATATCTGTGGACCAATTGGGATGCCATTAAGCACAACTGCAAAAAAAAAAAAAAGTACTGAAGGTTTTATCCCCCTCTTAGAAAAAAATAGACATGAAGTTTGCAAAAAAAAAAAAGTCATGGAAAGAAAAAAACAAGGTCCAACGAATATTAGTGTTAATGAAAACGAAAAAGCAGAACACCAGAATTCAATATAATCCTAAAAGGATCTGCACCACCTATTCATCAACTTCGTCCTCATCGAATTTCTTGTCATCATCAGCATCCTGTATCACAGAGGTCAATAACAAGCATCAGAAATTGGGTAAGGAGTCTTGCAAGCATTGACCAAATCAGATTGATCCAGTGTGGGCATCAGAAGATGTCTATTGTTGGCAACGACGCCAGCGCGACCCAATCGACCCAACTCTTGAAGCCACATGATCCGTACCGGAATCTTCCAAGAAGCTCCTGCGCTCGTAGCTGACGGGCTGGACCTGAAACTAACACCGGAGGATAAAGGAAGGCTTCGACACAGGCGAGAAGAGGCCGACCAACATCGAACTCATATACACCAAACCCTAATCGCAGAGGGCCGACGACCATCAGAAGCGAAACCGCTGTCGACCACTCCGCTCAGACCCAAAGAACTGGTGCCGCTTCCACCGTCTCACCCCCCTCCACTAGACGCTCTTGGAAAGTCCATCTGAAACCAGAGATTTTATCTCTTCTCCACTAACGACGACGACGACGATCGAAGACACGGTGGTCTGAGATCCATCAGTCTGTGTCCTCCTCCTCCAATGAAGACGACGCCATTGGCCATGACATGGTGCTCGTGATCGGGGAAAGGGGAGAGAGAGAGAGAGAGAGGAGCGAAAGACAGAGAGAGAGAGATGAGATGAGTGTGGTATAGTGTAATTATTTAATTAGTCTGAGGGTAAAACAGTTATTTTCTTTTAAATAGGGTTAGTGGGAATAAAAATCTCTTGGTGATGTGAGTGGGCTCATTTTAGCCCATTTTGGTGCTATGGGTCAGGACCTCTTTAAAGAAAGACATGTAGATTAGGGTTATGAACATACTGCGCTAATAAATCCTCCTAAAATATACTCTACAATAGCAAGAATTAGAAAAGGAGTACATCGTGTACTATTAATGCCAAAATTTACAAATCTACAGATAACTTCTATCTGCATAGGATGCATGGTGCAGGAAGGTTCTGGAAAGCCATGTAAAATGCGCCATAATAGTTTCACCTCTTATCTTTCTTTCTTTTTTGGTACCTTAGCAGATTTTCCTAACCTTACATGATTACCTTGGTGCAATTTGTCTTGCTATCTGAAAAAATTTCAGGACTTAAAACTTTAATCTGCAATCTGCATAAGCATGCCTTACCTTTGTATTTCTCAAGTCTTCCTCTCTGTCTTGGTCATGACAATTGGAAGTGAATGGATCCCTGCAAACACAGACGATGAAAATCAGAAAATTAATCCAACATTTTCTCCCATTTGAAATGATGTTGTTATTGCTAAGGTAAACATAAATATTTCTCAGTGTCACACATGATAACACTATGAGTCAAACTTCTGAAATTGTGTTTACTAACTTGATCTTCTCTACATATTTATGGTGACTGTTAGTATACCTTATTTCATTTACCTTTTCATGATGTGACTATGTTATCACCAATACTGAAATTTGCAGATGGAATTTGAACTGATACATATTGTGAATGATGTCTGAGATAGCAAGGCAAGAACAAATAAAATTACTCTTGCACCAAACCACCAATACTGCCAAGCTAATCCAACATTCAGTATCATTCTAAAACTCACTCTAACTTGAGCTCATCAAGAGCAAAACAGAGCAACTCAATGAATCTCAAGCTCAAGCTTATTCACCAATCTCCATGGAATTACCTGAAAATCCCAAGGGATGCAAAAATTGCATTCAAAATGGTCAGACAAAATCTGTCAAATAATCTGTCATATAAGGTAGAATCCAGAAGTTTTACTATAATCCGATTTTGAAATTGCAAGACAGTAGCAAAAGCAATCTTAGTCATTAATCAAGGAGTGCCTCTATATCAGAAAGAATCAAAACTTTCCTTGCTTTCTTTCAACCAAAACTGTCACAAAATCATATGAATACAAATAACAATTAAATTCAATACAACCACATCTTAATAACAAAATAAGAACTGAGTTGAAAAAATTACCCCATGAACACTTTTAGCTACTTCAGAAAAGCTTTCCCTATCTGAAATCAAATAACATTGTCACTAAGATTAAAATCCTAACAAATTTGGAGAACCAAACCAAATAGTACTAAATATTAAATGTAAATAAATCAAAGTAAACATTAAGTGATCCAACAAAAAAGAACTTACGGTTTCAGGGTTTTCCGTTCAAAACCATGAACTTAAGCATTTACTAAACAATAAAAAAGATAAATTCATGTTTGTTGACAAACATATGAATTTGAAGTTTGCTGACAATTTAGTAAAAGATGGAGCTCTATCACACTGTTAATAAAAGAACCCAGATAGAGTCAAAGGTATACGCAACTAAACATAATATTATGATGAGGAGAACATGACATTATAAACTAAGTGGCCAAAATTTCGGTGAAATTAATGTAGCTTCGTGAGATTTGCTGGCTGTTGCAATAGGGAACCAAAACGGTTCATAGCTGTAGCTTAGTTAATATCCCTATGTTCTTGTTCGGTCTTCTGCAGCTGTTACTTATGTTTGGATCTTATAAGTTCTTGTTTTCCTTTATTGATAAACAGGAATACATGAGAAGCTCCCAATTAATAATCATCATCAGATTAGCCACAAAAGATTGGAAAAATAATTTGATAATGTATGTCAACTCAAGGAATGTAGAACAGTATAAATAAGGAAAGAAAGAAAAAAGGGCACTAAATGCCCATTCATCGAATTTAAGTACTATGAAGCCATAAATAACCAATTAAAAGGATGAACCACTAACCATGCATCAGTCAAATCTTTTGGAATTTTTATGTGGATAGGGTGTTAATGCTTAGAATACCGCCATATGATGTCGGCTTCCGATAACATGGACAAGGGTCCAATCTTCCGATATGTGTGTGGTTCACGAAACCCCGCTAATCTGTCAAGAGAAATACAACGGCGTCAAGAGGGGAGATCGCGGTTGGCGTTCTTTGCTCCTCCGATGCTAAAGTTAAACAATGTACTTGTATTGACAAATGTAGCGGTAAATAGCTATTGAATGAGTAGTAAATGAAGAGAGAGAAGTGAACCTTTTATAGGTGAAATAGTGAGTTACCTCACTATTGTTCTCGATGTGGGACTGTTACACTTCAGTTTGCTGAGTTTTGGTTCTTTCTGCAGAGACAACTTTGGGTGGCCCGTGTCGGCTCGTCAAGGCATATTTCAACCTGGAGTTGGCTTCCGGTGGAGGTTGTCTTGCTTTGTTTCCAGAGATTACACTTTTGAAGTTATTCCGACAAGTTGACATGGTCAAGTCTAAGTGTTGATTATGGCCGGCAAGTGCTTATGTATGTACAAGTCCCCCAAGTCCCCAGTCAAGGAGGAATTTCTTGGTTTGGGAGTTACTATAACTAAGGTGAAACCTTCAGTTACATGTCGGGCATAATCAGTACGAGTGCATCGTCAACCATGGATTTTGTCCTTTCGAGTGGGCCCCTACTAAGCCCTCCAGGGAGTCCCCCACTCCCCGGCTAAGAAAGACCTCTGTTTGGTCGGATGATTGTTTGTTAAGGGGAGCTATTTAACAGCATGAGGCGGTGGGTAGCGATCCCACTCTTTCAGTGCCTTAGTGTCGGGAAGTTAATGGCTGGATCAATGGCTCCCGTAAGCTGTGTTAACAATTCCCTTACTCTTTCCCGGAGGAGAAAAACTTGATTGCACCACCTCGTTAAGGTCGGTGTATCGATGATAAATGGGATATCCCTAGTTGGGAATGTTCCGCTAAATGCAAATTATGCTGGGTGAGTGACTGTGGATTATTATAGGAAGTAACGATGTCAGAGACATGTTGGTCAGTGGTTATCGGTTGATGAGTGATGGTATGATTGCCTTGCAAGTTTGTTGGAGCAAGGTAAGTGTTAGCGGTGAAATAATATTGTTAGTGGTAACACTTATGTTGTGGTGGATTGTTGATTTGTTGTTTGGTGATTCGTAGCAGAGGATGAGGATACTTAATGGAGACTAAGGCTAAGTAGAGGAGGATAAAGCTAATTGGCAAGAGATGAGGCTTCTTAGCAGTAGAAAGTGACTATGGAGGTGGTTTATTTTGAAATTTGGGGTTATTTGGCCAGATTTTGCATGATCCTCTAACAGTGTAGGTGACACGTAGGGGCTGTTGATAGGAATGGCGTGCGCGAAAACGTCGCTGTGCAGCCGTTGTCTCCTCATCATAAATATTGCATTTATGAGTACGTTGTTTTTACCAAGGTGTCGTCTCGGTTAGTGGGGGCACGTGGCATGATCATGGCTGGCGGTTACTTTTTGGAGACAGCTGAGATTTGTCGCCAGAGTTTGTTTTTAAGGGGGAAACGAAACGGGTTCACTCACTTTGCCCTATTCTATTCCTTTGCATTCTTTTCCGAGTGAGAGAGAACCAGAGAGGAAGGATCTGGAAACCCCACCGATCGAGTTGAGGAGAGAGAGGAAAAGAATTTGAAGGAGGGAAGAGGTGATCGAGCTCATCCTGTGGTTAGTCTACCTCGTCACTCATCGGCGTTTGCTTCTGCGAACTTGAGGTATGTTCTGTTTTTGGGTTTTTGTTTTTTGTGTTCTTGTTTTAGTCTGGTTTGTGTGAATGCATATGCTCTGTTTGTATTGAAAAGATATGTTTACGGTTTATGTGTTATTCTGTGTCTGAGGGTCTGAGGGCTTCTGGCTTTTCTGGGACTTTTCGGGCACTTGCTGGGATTTTGGGGTGACTGTTCTTGAATAGGTTCTTATTATGGATGGCATGGGGTATGTTTAGATTTGACTTGACTAGTAACTTCTAGGTTTATAGTGTTTATGTGGCATGCCGGCCATTATCGATATCTCAAGTAGTTAAGAATCAGACGTGTCGTCGCTTAATTCATTAGAGAGGGGTTTTATTGATTCATTGCATAGTCCCACTTCTGCAGGAGGTGGCCCTAAAGAACCGCTAGATCTAATCCCCCTCCAGACTATTTATTTGTCACCTATGGCAGCACGTCAATGTGAAGAACATGAAGTTCGTTGTACTAGGGAAGAGGAGGTATCCGATAGTGGTGAAGAAAGTGTTGGCATCTCTGGACAAAGTGACGATGGGGTTGAGATTGGGGATGAAGGTCACAGTTATGGACCTACTAATTTCTCGTGGGTTTTGAGTGATGGCATTGGCGTAGATGAACCGTCATCCATTATATTGTGGCGAAACATAGAGAAGATGAAAGATAGGTTTCGCTTGCCCGGTATTATGAAGTTGTGGCTGTTAGAGAAGGGTTAGAGGGCTACTGATTTGTCAGAGGGTTATGCTACTATTCATGAAGCTATACTAAATCACGGAGTGAAGCTGCTGCTACTTCCTAGTCTGCAGTATCTGCTGCATGAAATGAATGTTGCGGTGGGTCAAGTGTCTATAAACATGTGGAAGATGTTATTGGCTTTGACCGCTTTGTGGAATTTTTCTTGGTGTGAATTCCCGATAGTACGTGGCTAAAGTACTGTTCTTCTATGAGTTGACAAATAACGAGACGAAAAAATGTGGCAGGACTGTTCAACTAACTCGTCATCCTAGAGCCCTGAAACTTCTGGAACACACGCCTGATTCTTCCGCAACATGGCGGGCCACCATGTGTGTTGCCAACGATGGTTGAGAATATGACAATATTCTCAAGCTATAAAAGGTTGTTGTTTGTGCTTGAAGGTTGATTTTTTTTTGTATTGAGTACAATACTTGCTTCCTTGCTTATTGTTTATACCGCCGTGTTTTGTTATTGCGTTAGTTCTGTTATGTGATGTCTTGTTTCTACCTGCAGAGGGTTGGAGACCGAAGTTGATGGACATTGAGCGACAGTGAGTGTGTCGGGTGCACTACTGTTGGGAGCACAAAAGATGCCTAGATCTTCGCATCCTCTCACATTGGTCGCTACTTATTCACTTGTGCCTGACTCGAGAGCCTGGTAAGTGAAATCCATTATTAGAACCGTGATATGTCGTTAGCTTGACAAGTGACGGTTACTTGTTTTTTTTTTTTTTTGTTGCGGTAATTCATACGAACAAGAAAACCACCGAAGTCCTTAGAAAGACGATGGCTGACATTGGCAGTATCAAGAACTACGTTAATTTTATGATTGATGAGGCGGCCAAGGTGCGGAAACAAACTGTTGATCTGCAAACAAGGGAGATAACCACGGCTGGAGAGGCAAAGATCATGGCGGCTCCGCTACACTCAAATTGTGTCAATCTGAAGAAGAAAAAGACAGGGGGCAAAGAAAAAACATGTTGCGGAGGAAAGTGAACAAGAGAATAAGGCAGACACAGGGTTTGCCCTAGAGGTACCCGCTGACAAGCCATAGGAGAGGGCAACAACTGTTATCGGGGAGCCAGACATGGCGGTTGGCGATATGGAGAGGGAGAAAAGAACAAAACCTGGGGCCAATATCAGGGGGTCCAAACATGTTGGTCCTAAGGGTATCGGCGGGACTGGTGAGGATGTTAGTGGTTAGCCATAAGGTAGGTTCGACGTGCTACAGAATAGGAAAGTTGTTACCTCCGCCATTCTTCCAGATCCTGCAAAGAAGATGAAGGTTGGCGAGAAACATGTAGCAGAAAAACATGTTGCGTCTGGCTAAAAAGATGTCGGAGGGAAATTTGTTTCCGACAACCCTATCATAGGGTTGGTGCAAAGTGCACCCGCTAGTCAACATGCCTTCCTGCACAAGGTCTGTGAGCTCCTTGGTTTTGGCTGCGAGGCGAGAGTTTCTTGGCCAGCAACGTCATCAAAGCTGGAGAAATCGCTGGATCTGATTTTGAAGGGTGCTCATGAACTTTACCTTCATCAGGGATCGGCGGAGGAGCGCAAGCTGAAGGATGAACTTCTGCAGGCACAGTGTGACTTGTCGACAGAGAGGGAGAAGAATAAGTCCACTGCTGGGGACATTGCCAAACTTGACGGTGCTCTTCTTGACGGTAAAGAGAAATTCAAGTGTGTGGTGGATAAAACTATTGTTGATAACGCCACCATTTCCAACCTTAATGCCGAGTTGGCAGTTCTGAAGATGGAGAAGACTAAGAGAGAAGATACCATCACTCAGTTTCAAGAGGAGCTTACCGCCAAGGAGAAAGTGTTGGCGAACTTCCAGTCAGCTAGGCAGGAAGAGATGGCCAAACTGGCGGAGGACGAGAGGGAGATGGTGCACCTAGAGGCGGTTTATGCTTTTAAGAAGTCAGCGGAGTTCAAGGAACTTCTGACCGATGTTGGTAAACAAGGTGCTGCCACCAATTTTAATGAACTCAAAGAGAGCGGCTACCTAAACTTTGACAAGATAATGGCTGATCGAGCCCCTCCGGAGTCCACACCTTGAGAGGATGTCGCCACTGAGGATGTTGAGGGATCTGAGGATGGCGGTTCCTCAAAAAGTGGCTCTTCTGATGGTAGTGAAGAAAAGGGTTCTTCTGGAGAAGATGGCGCGAGGTCCGATGGTAATCCTGAGACCCCAACGCCAACAAGTAAAGCTTAAAAGAGAAAAACAGGTGCTCGTCAGCATGTGGAGAAACGTCTCGATGGCGATCGCGTTTCGAGGTCCACCTCTCAAGCTAGGCAAGATTAGGATATGTTGACATGGAACCTTTAATGTAATTTCTTTCCTTTGTACTGTGGCGCTTTTGTCACATTTTTGTAAGCAGCGCGAACAATTTCTCGGTTGGGAAGTCTTAAATTTTATTTTTATTTTTATTTTTTATGCTTGTTTTCTTTGCCTGTGTTGTGAGGGATGTTTATTTATTCGCTAAGTCTCTTGGGATTGTAGCGGCACTTTATATATATATATATATATATATATATACGTCAATGAAACATGAAAGGGATTAAGATTGGCCTACCAAATGCACATATATCGTCTTTGTCCTGGGGAGCAAAGGTGTTGGCCTGGCCAGACGTGATATATTTGACTTGTGATTATGTGCACGTGTGGGACAATGGTTTGAATAATTCCTCATTTCATTGACGACTGGGCTGACTCAGTTTCTTACAAAATATGTACCCGTATGGTAGCTTTTCTTAGCTAAACTTCTGCAAAAAGTAGCTAAGTGAAGATACTCGTGGGCATGTTGCGTCGCTACTTATAGTAGTAGCGGAGATGTTGAGTGTTCCACGGGTGAGTGGATGTGACGCCTTCCATGATTTTTAAGTAAAATGTGTCGGGGCTCACCACTTCCTTGCTTTTTAAGGTCCTTCCCAAGTTGGGCGAAGTACTTTTGGCAGTGGTATGACTTCCTTCATGACCCAGTCACCGAGTTGTAGGTTTCTGGCCTTCACACGATTGTTGTAAAAACATGACACCCTCTGTTTGTTTTGCAAGTTGTGCAGGTGGGCTTTGTCTCGCTTCTCCTCCAATAGGTCCTTGTGGAGATTGACGCCGGCAACATTTTTTGCGGCGTCATGTTCGTCAATCCTAGCTGTTGGTTAGGTTACCTCAATGAGGAGGACTGCTTCTGTGCCAAACATCATACAGCATGAAGCTTCGCCGTTGACGGATGTTGGTGTTGTCCTGATGGCCCAAAGAACTTCCGGGAGTTTTTCAGCCCACAAGCCTTTCTTGTCTTCCAACTTCATTTTTAGCAGTTTCTTGATGATTTTGTTGGCGGATTCCACCTGGCCATTGGTCTGGGGGTCTGCCACTGAAGTGAAACGCATCTTGGTGCCTAGTTTGGTGGTGAAGCTGATGAGTTCTTTGTTGTTGAATTGCGTTCCGTTATCGGTAATGATTGTATCGGGCACTCCATAACGGCAGTAGATATTTTTTCATAAGAAATGCTGGACTTAGCGGTTGTGATGGCCGTTAACTGTTCAGCCTCGATCTATTTACCTTTGGCGGTTGAGATTTTTCCGACAATGTCCAGTCCCCACATGGAGTGAATCCAGGGTGCGATGATGATGGATAACGGTTCTGTGGGTGCATGTGGAAGGTCTGCGTACTGCTGACATTTGTGCCATGATCTTGATGTTTCTTTGGTGTCATCTCCTAATGTCAGCCAACAATATCCTTGGCGCATGGTGCGGTTGGCTAATGATCTAGATCTTGAGTGATTGCCGCACTCTCCAGCGTATATTCTTGCTAGAATTTGTTTTCCCTCTTCTAGCATTAAACACTTCAAGTTGGGATGTGTGAACCCCTGGTTGTAGAGTTTGCCATTTTGAATGTTGTATCATGTTGCCCTTCGTACCAGTCGTCTTGCTTCGGCTTTGTCAAATGGTAATGTGCCGTCACGTTTGTAATTGAGTATCTCATCCATCTAATTTGGCTTTACCTCGATAGTGTAGATTTCCGCCAGAGTTTTAGTGATGATGGGTTTTTCAAGGGTCTCCACCCTAGTGTTGGTAGGACTTTGATGTGGTTGGGCTATTGCCAGGAGTGCCAGGGAGTTGGCCTTTGCATTCTTTTCAAGGGGTATTTGTGTGATGTTGAAGAAACTGAACTTACCTAGAAGTGTCTTGGCGTACCCTAGGTGTGCCGCCAGTTGTTTGTCCTTGACTTGAAAAATGTCGTTGACTTGATTGACCACCAGCTGTGAGTCACTGAAGATGTTGACACTTTCTAATCCACAATTGATGGCTAACAATAACCCTGCGATAAGTGCCTCATACTCCGCCATATTGTTGGAGACCTTGAAGTAGAACTTTAGGGCGTACTCTACGTTAAGTCCCCTTGGCTCTGTGAGGATTATACCAGCACTGCAAGCCTTGGAGCACGCAGACCCATCTACATAGAGATCCCACTATGATTGTGCCTTTGCCTGTGAGGTTTCAGGTTGTTGAATGCTATCCTCCGACATTACATTGGGGGCATGCTCAGGTTGTCGTTCCGTTAATTCTATTATGAAGTTAGCAACAGCTTGCCCCCTGATGGCAGTTCTTGGCTTGTAATCGATGTCGAACTCACTGAGTTCTATTGCCCATTTGCTAAGGCTCCCTGAGTGTTCCGGACTTTGGAGAACTTGCTTTAGCCGTTGATTGGTGAGAACATGGATTGTATGTGCCTGGAAATATTGACGCAACCTCCTGGCAGCCATTATGAGTGTTAACGCTAGTTGCTCAAGTGGCGGGTACCTTGTTTCCGCACCATTCATGCCTTTGCCAGCCTAAAATATCGGTAACTCTTTTGTTGCCTCCCTACGGACAATCGCGCAGATGATGGTAGATTTGGATACTGCTAGGTAGATGTATAGTGTTTCGCCCAGTACCGAAGTTCAGAGTAACGGGACGGAGGCCAAGTACTCCTTGAGGCTCTGAAACACCGCTTCACAATCAGGCATCCAATCTACCACCTTGCAATGGGACCGCTTCATTTCCTTGAAGAAAGGTAGGCATTTGTCGGTTAGCTTGGATATGAATCGGGAAAGGGCCGTTAACATTCCCTTTAGACTTTGTGCCTCAACTTTTTTCTCCGGAGATTTCATGTTGATGATAGCTTGCACTTTGTCTAGGTTAGCCTCTATTCCCCTCTCACTGACTATATATCCCAGGAACTAGCTGGCGGTTACACCGAAGAAACATTTTCCAGATTCAGGCGCATCCTATATGCTAGCAAAATGGCAAAGATGATGCGGAGGTTGGCCACATGATCGCTAGCCTTTACGCTTTTAACAAGCATGTCGTCAACGTATACCTCAATGATCTTCCCCAAGTGTTCCGCGAACATTACGTTCATCAACCGTTGGTATGTGGCTCCGGCATTCTTGAGGCCAAAGGGTATGACATTGTAGCAATATAGACCCTTGTCAGTGGTGAATGTTGTGCACTCCTGGTCGCCGGGGTGCATCTTTATCTGGTTGTAGCCAGAAAATGCATCCATCATACTGAGTAGTTCATGTCCTGCTATTGCGTCAACCAATTGATCAATGCGAGGTAGCGGGAAACTATCCTTGGGGCATGCCTTGTTCAAACCTTTGAAGTCGACACACATTCGCCACTTCCTGTTAGGTTTTTTTTACCATTACCACGTTGGAGATCCATTGTGGATAATGAACCTGGCAAATAAAGTCTATGTCACGTAACTTGGTTACCACTTCCCTAATGGCCTGATATCTTTCTTCGTCAAGTGTCAATCACTTCTGCTTGACGGGATAAAAGGATATCTTGATGCTGAGCTTGTGTTGGATTATATCGAGAGAAATTCCTGGCTTGTAGGCGTACAACCATGCAAAGATTGAGGCGTTCTCCTTGAAAAATTGAGTGAGTTCAGCCGCTATCTCAAGGGAGAGTTGGGCTCCAATACGAACAGTTCCCTCTGGGTGCTTGTCAGAGATGCTTACAATGTGGAGTGACATCTCAGGGTTGACGGGCTCTTTTTTGTAGTATTTTTCGATCTTCGTCATCTCTGGGGTCATCAATTTTGTCCGTCAACTGTGGTGTACTAGCTACCATTAAAATTTCATGACGGTTTCTTGACCTTGACACCGTTGTTGAGTAGCACTCTTGCTCAATTGACTGACTTCCCCTGACAGACCCAGTACCGTTGGGTGTTGGGAACTTCAAGAGTAGCATGTATCCGGTTATGATGCATTTGAGTTTGTTGAGAGCAGGGCGACCGATAATGGCGTTGTATGAGCTGAAGCAGTCTACCACAATGAATTCAGTATGTATTTCCGCTGTACAGGGGACTGTCCCAACCGACATGCGCATATAATCTGACCCTAGAGGTTAGGTCACGTAGCCGGAGAAACTGAGTAGCGGCTTGTGGTCTTGCAAAAGTTTGTTGTTGCGCTGTAGTTGCTTGTAACAGCCATTGAATATGACGTTGACAGTGGACCCGCTATCCACCAATACCCTTCTTATAGACCACCTATCGAGGACAGCATCTATCAAGAATGGGTCATCATTAGGTAAGTGAATACCTCGCTCCTCATCCTCAGAGAAAGTGATTGGCTCCCAATCTGTTTTGGCCATTTTGGCTGACCGATCATAGCGGATATTGAATACCTCTTTTGGGTGGTTAGCACTCTCATAATGCTTCCTTACCCTGTGTGATAGGCTGCCTATGAAAGCACCACCATCAATGGTGTTGATCCGCCGCATCGACTCTATGTTGGAGACAACCGGAGGCAGTTTTCGGATCTTGTATTGCTCTAGCTTTCCATCCCGATATAATGACTCAATTGTAGTCTTGAGGGCGTTGTAATCGTTGGTGTTGTGACAGCTATCTTCATGGTGTTTGCACCATTTATCGGGGTTTCTAGGCTTTCCTACTCTGGGGTATTTTTTGGGGGGTGGTGGTGGTATTTGGTCCTTGCACTGATCATATATTTCTTCATATGACGTCGTCAAGATAGTAAAGACCTCAAACTTTTGAGCATTTATGGTGGGCTTATTATGGCTGTTGTCGCAATTGTTGCGGCAATCATTATGAAAAGATATGTTGCCCTTGTTATTATACTGTTGTTCCTTGTGCCGCTTGTCTTGGTAATTACCCTGCTGCCATTCCCTTTTTTTGTCATTGGGTGGTGTGGTTATGTTTGGAGTGGTGGTGGTGTTTCCTTGTTGGAAACATGGCGGGTTGGGGGTTTTTAAGCGGAGTTTGTGGTGGTGGTGGTGTGGCGCCATAAGTACTGTATTCAGCTTGGGCATGCAGGCCGGACTGCCTCATTCATGACGTAGTCATACGTGGCGTTTGGACAATTACAGTTGAGGTGGTATAGAAAACTTGCCTTGTGGAGTCCCGGCTTGAAGGCTGCTAGGGACATTGTTTTGTCAAGATCCCGACATCTTGATGTGGCGGTTCTCCATCTTGTGACAAATGATTTTAACGATTCATCAATACCTTGGTTGATGCTGAATAGTTGGCTAGCGTTGTGTTAACCGTCTGTAATGAGGATGAATCTTGACAGAAATACATTCAACAGAGTCGAGAATGAGTCCATGGAACCTGGTGGGCATTCGAAAAACCAACTCATTACCTCGCCATCCAACGTTTCGCTGAATAGGTGACAAAGCGTTGCATCATCAAATCCCTTGTTACTTGTCACCTTCTTGAAAGTGTCCATGTGTACGAATGGATCTATTGAGTAGCCAAATTGGGCTATCTTGGGAGTTTTGGCATATGTGGGTCTGATGGTTTGCAAAATTCTAGCGGTAAACGAACCAGGTCGAGCCCCAAAGAGTGGATTCTGCGCTAGCGGTGGGGTGCTAGCCTCAGCTCTGAGTAACCTTTCCTCTAGCTCCTACATTTTTTCCAGTATCAAGGTGTGGCGTCAACAGTCGGTCTAGGCATGTGTTGGGTTGGTGCCACAATATGTTGTCGTAGTGTAAGCATGTTTCCAGTTCCTCTTTGTTGATCGGCGCTGAATGAATTATCATATTGTGGCTGTGAGTCCGCGACCTGCTCTTGTGCTACCTGTAGTAGCGGCGTTGGTCCCAATCCTGCTAGTTCAACTG
Source organism: Rosa lucieae (assembly GCA_024704745.1). Lineage (NCBI taxonomy): Eukaryota > Viridiplantae > Streptophyta > Magnoliopsida > Rosales > Rosaceae > Rosa > Rosa lucieae. The sequence goes on along the minus strand of CM045496.1, from coordinate 82,157,673 downwards.
GGTTTAGGGCGATACCCATTGGAATTACCGGTATCGGTGCTGCTCTTGTCCCTATGCTTGGACTGAGCCTTGCGCTTTGGGAGTGCTCACTTTGGCTTGGTAGTGCATTTGTTCCTAGCGCTTTCTTCACCTCGTCAAATTTTGACAATAGCGTCGCTACTTGATTTTGAGCTTCTACCTTCTCCTTTTGTTTCTTTTCTCGCTCTCTATTTGCATTGTGCAAATTTGCCAAGGCTATCTCCAACATAGTAGCAAGATCCCGGCTTTGTGCTTGACAGCTTGTGCCAGTATGATTTTCCACTATAGATTGTGTTGGGAGTACCTCGGGGGTGCTGAGATTTTGACCATCCACGTTAATTGGTGTGGTAAATAATTCACGGTTGACGGTTGACGGATTGGTAGGGTTGGGCTGAAGGTTGGCTGCTTGATCTGCTTGATCTCCAACATCTTCGCCGCTTCCGTTAGCCATGGTAGGTTAATGGGGAAATGACTCTTAGTTCAGAGATTCCCACAGACGGCGCCAATGGTAATGCTCAGAATACCACCATATGATATCGGCTTCCGATAATGTGGACAAGGGTCCAATCTTCCGATATGTGCGTGGTTCACGAAATCCCGTTAATCTGTCAAGAGAAATACAATGGCGTCAAGAGGGGAGACCACGGTTGGCAGTCTTCACTCCTTCGGTGCTAAAGTTAAACGATGTACTTGTATTGACAAATGTAGCGGTAAATAGCTATTGAATGCATGGTAAATGAAGAGAGAGAAGTGAACCTTTTATAGGTGAAATAGTGAGTTACCTCACTATTGTTTTCGATGTGGGACTGATACACTTCAGTTTGCTGAGTTTTGGTTCTTTTTGCAGAGAAAACTTTTGGTGACGCGTGTCGGCGCGTCAAGGCATATTTCGGTCTGGAGTTGGCTTCCGATGAAGGTTGTCTTGCTGTGTTTCCAGAGATTACACTTTTGAAGTTATTCTGACAAGTTAACATGGTCAAGTCTAAGTGCTGATTATGGCCGGCAAATGCTTATGTATGTACATAGGGCAAGCCGTAGCATACATATTTTTTAAAGTATTGGGGGGGGGGGGGTGAATTCAATTTTACAGAAGAAAAATTATCCCAGGTTTATTTATATATCTACTTTTTTCTTCTCCTTTCACCTAAAGCAAAACTATGAGCAACTATCACATGAAACAGCAGACCACTCGATCACTTATAAGTTGCATAGGGTAAACACTTATTCATGCGTAAGCTTAATGAAGTTAATCAAGAGTTACATGAAAAAGCATATCAAAGAAATAAGATTATACTCACTTCAACCGGTAACTTTCAACTAATCATATTCTAATGCGAACATTCATTCATTAAACTAAAAGGACATCACTGCACTAAGTTTTTTATGTACAAATCTCATAATTAAGACGATAAGGTTTTACAATGTTCAACCAAAGTTGCTATACTGCAAAAAAAAAACAATAATATCAAGACATGAAACTAACCTCATAAGCACAATGAAATTCCTATACTACTAAATCCTCCAAAAACTAATCTTCAAAATTTGAAATTTGTTCTTTATACGATGAATTGTATTTCAATAGCAATTATTGTTCCAACTGTCAGAAAGATTATAACTTTATGATTTCCCAACTCAAAATACATCAATTGCATATCTACAACTCACAATTTTCAAAGACAATGCTTGAATTGAAATTGGGTTGTGACGAAGTTTCGAAATTTAACAGGACAGAAACATGTACAATTTTGGAAAAGTGGATATTGGTGATTCTTGAATCCAAGGAACGCAGTAACAAACCAAATTGAAAATGGGTTTATCCGAGAATCACCATAGCTGAAACAAACGGAAACTCAAACAAACAACCAAAACAAAAGAGGGTTATATATACTTCGCATGCCTTGCTATAATTAGTAGAGGATCCAACACAACCAGTTTATGGTTTAGTTTTATTTTTAGGTTTTCTGCTTCTTTTTTCTTCTTCTGAGAAACTATTGAATATAGGATCTTGCTGATCTTGCAATATGGAAGAAGATTGTAACCTCTTTGTCTCTCTATGTGGATGAAAGCAGCAAACTCTCACTCTTATAGTCTCCTTCGACCTCTATCACCGTCACTGTTTCTGTTGGAAGCAAGCGCACACTGCAACGACTAAAATTGGAAGACGTAGAAGCAGCACACATGTATGGGTAAGCAGGTAAATCAGCAGAGGCTGTAGGGGCAAAACCAAAACTACACTGTTACTGAGAGAGTACTGTTCTTAAGCTACAGTAACTTATGATCAAAATCCTTTGGTTTCTCTTTATGATGAATTTATATACCCATGCCTGAAGCTGCCCCGATTTGTGATGATTATAGGCTAGAGTCACTTGTTCCAAAATCTGGGAATTCTTCTTCACATTGACACTAGCTCTGTTTTATTTGGCCGAACGAGGATGAAGATGAAGAAAGAAAGATTGAGAATTTAACCTTTGTTAACTAGTTTTTGCGGCCAAGCTTTTGGTACCAAAAAACATACTCTGCTTGGTCTTTGTTTGCAAAGAACAGTTCTTCTCCTGTACTTCCATACCCATTTCAATTCTCTGACTCAACATAAAGAAACTCCTAATCCTTTGCGGCCAAGACGAGGCTATTGTCATTGAAGCCTAATCATACCTCCTATGTTCACTTCCCGATCATCTTGCTCAGTCTCTGCTACACCCTTTGAGAATTTACTCAAGGTGTCTTTGATTTGGACAAAACCTTCGAGGGACACGACCAGGGAGTCTCCGACCTTGCCTTCTCCGCCAACTACTGGTTCATGGTCTTTGCCTCCAACGACAAAACCCTCTACCTCTGGGACGTTGAAACCGCCGACCTCACTCCACGACCACACAAACTATTTTGGGATAAACAGGGAGAGTTGGGAGGAAGAAGAAGAGATTGAGTGAAGGGACCATAATACCCTTCAAAGTTTGTCAGGTGGCTAAAGCCGTAATGGTCAACAATGTTCTAGGTACTAATATTGGGTTGTAGTTCAGGTCCCAAAGTGATACTTGTGGGGAAATTCTCATACACCCCAAATCCACCAATATACTTCCCATACAACCCACCAAATTATTTTCATTCCTCCTCACACAAAACTTTTCACTTTTTTCCATACTTTTCAAAACCACTCACTATTCATCCCACTAATACCCCTCTCTATCCCTTTTCTTTTATCTTAAACAATTTATATATTTTGTTAAAGCGTGGTGGGCCCATATCTTGAAATTATCTGTTTAAATGTTAGTTGCAGCCAATGATTCATCCTCTATATTCAATGGTAAGCAGTTAAAACTTCATTATCCATAATCGCACATTTAGATATTATTCTGTCAAGATTAGATTTACTTGCAAATTGTAGAAAATTTGAAAAAGAGCTAGAAAAAAGAAAGAGAAAAGCTAAGAAAGACTACAGAGATAGTCTCAGCCGAGCTACTCCTAATTACTGGGTAGAATATTCCTAGTACAGAAAAGAATCTTCAAGATCGAGAAAAATATCGAATATCTGGAATTTATGGTTACAGAGGAATAAAAACTTGACTATTTGAGCACTGGTTAGATCGGCAAATCACTGGTATCAGAGCTTGTAAAGAGCTCAAAAAGGAGAATCCCTAATGGGAACAATGTTTGAATTATTATTAGAGAAGTTGAATTCTCTACTAAAATCAGCTAGAAAAATTATCAGATATAATCGCCCAATTAGAAAAATTGGAGCACAAAATAGATTATATGAAAGAACTTCCAAAAACAGAAGAAGAATAACTAACAACTGTTAGTAGAAAAATCACTGAACAGCAAAAAACGCTGGATTCTATGAAAGATATACTGAAGGATAAGAAAAAGCCTCCAGTAAAATCAAAGAAATCTAATGGATTCAAACCATTAGAAAAGCCCAAGAAGAATCCTATGCCAAGCATAATTTTTCTAGAACCTTCTACTAGCCTGACTAGTATTAGGTATGAAAAACCAAAACACTTGGTAGCAAGAGATGTCAAAATGATGAGCATCTTTGGAAGAAAGAAAGTAGTACAACTCCTAAATGCTGAGGAATTTGAATACAATGAAATTGAACAGGAGGTAAAAAACTCCTCAATTTTAGATTTAAACAGATCTACAAAAGGGGAAAGTTTGAATTGATGGATAGCCATCATTTCAAGTTATTAGAATTTACAACCCCCTTTACAACATGAGAAACAGATCTCTTGATGATCACTCCTGAAGAAGTTGCCAGAGCAAGAACAAATAATTATCAATTTATGCACATTGGAGCAATCTAAGTTGGCATAAAACTTCTTGTCCGGGAGGGCATAAACTGTTCAGTTCTATGTGTCTTACAAGACAATAGACTATCAGATTTTCAAGCTATTCTGTTGGGAACCCTTGAAGCATCTCTATGCAATCAAGTAGCATATTTCAACTATTTCCCAAACTTTGCTACCAGCTTGAAAGATGCAGCTTACTATCTAAGACTGAGAGCCAAGATAGATGGTGTATCAATGAAAGAAGATATGTAAGAACTCGCAATACTATACAGACTATACTATAAACTGATGAGCACCACAGTAGAACCTAAGACAAGGATATCTAATATCCTAGGTCTTACTACTGGCTTCCTCACCAGTTAGAAGAACCATTCACAACAAATTCACAAGGTTACTTGGAATTAGGTAACTTTTCCTATTGAATGGAAATTATCTGGTCTGAAAAAGCCATCAGAAAGTACGAAAGCAAAAATTTATGAAAACAGAAAGATTGGAGAAATCAGTCAAAATTTTGAAAATCACAGAAAAAGTGATGCTTGTCCTAAGAACATCAGGATAAACAAAAATCTTCTCAGAAGAAGATACAGCACTAGGGAAACTAGTGTTAGTGGTACTAAATACTCTGAAGAACCCTCAAAGCCTATTATTGAAGAAGAATTAGAAGTTGATCTAAACAGACCAGCCAATACGCTTAGAGCAAAAAGCTCTATGACCTCTGTGATGAAGCAGAATCTTGTGAAAATCCTAAACGATTAGAAAAAATAATCGAAGAAATGCAAAAAATTCATACTAGGAAAGGAAATAAAAGTCCTTCCTTATCAAGATATAGAAATGGAAGACGGAGAAAGTTTCAAAACTTTTATCATCGGAGAAAAAGGGAAATTGAAACTCCCTGTACAGAAAGCCCCTACAGGTAAAAAAGGAGAAAGAAATTCTCAAAGATTTATCCCAGAAGACAATATGCCTAAAGTGTCAATCACAAACTATGACATTTGGCTAAATCTAGACAAAACTCTAGATAAAATAAAAACTATTGACCAATGGGTAGATAACCTGATGATAGCCTCTGCTCTCACCCTTGGAAAGTTTGAAGCACCAGATCTTTAGGTGTACTATGAAACTACTCTCACAGCAGTAGCAAAGAAATACTATTTGTCTTTCAAAGAGACTGCCAGAGGAAGAGACTGGCTAGAAGAAATAAAAAATTCAAAATCTCCGTATAATTTTGCAATACCCATGTACGATCAGTCTGTGGAGATCTCTTAAATCTGAGTGAAAAGGCAAAAGAAACAGCGAAATCAAATACTTATGCTCTCAAAATTTGTGACATGAGATATATTGAAGAATACTTGAAAGAATTTCAAGAATACTACTGTACAATCGGTGAAGTAGAAAATACTGATCTAGTCAACCTGTTGCACAGAAAACTCCCTGAACCATGGAGAACAGCTGTGAGAGAAAGTATAGCTGAAAAAAAAATTGAAAAATTTTCAGTTGGGGGAATTGCTGACAGAATCAGGCAATTACTAAAAGGACAATGGAAAGCAAATCTGAGAGCCAAAATGGCTAAGAAACAACTCAAAGGAGTTGAAAATTTCTGCTATGGAATACTGGATATGCCTATCAACTGGGGATGTCATGAATCCAAATTCCATGAAAAAAGAAAAGAAAATTATTACTTTAAAAGATTCAAAAAGAGTAATACGAGAAAAGATTGGAAATTTAAGAAAAGTTCCAATTTCAAGGAACAACAGGATGAAGATCCAAAAAATAAATTCTTCAAGAAAAAGAAGAATTACCAAACCAACGATCAGAATAAGCAACCAGGCAAGAAAGCTTGCAAGTGCTGGTTATGTAAAGCTGAACGGCACTATGCCAATGAATGCCTAGAAAAAGGTAAAAGATCTACGAAATCTCTATTCGAAGAATATGAGCCTATAGTAGAAACAGTAAACATGCAAGGCTACGAAATAGCCTATTCTGATGAAGAAGATGATGACAAGCCAGTTCACTCTGCCTGGTCTGAAGAAGAATCATCTAATGCTGAAATAGATTTTGAAGTAAAATACTTAGAATCTAGAAAGATGAATGTTCTTAAAGTTAATCACTGGGAAGAAAGCAAAACAAAAGCGATAAAATCTTCTTATCAGGTGAACCCTAGTACATTCATTTGTGACTATTGCCTATGTCATGAAAAGAATGGACTTCCTATGTTTTGTGAAGAGTCAAAAAAGACTTATCACAAAGAATGCTTCATAGCTGAAGCAAGAAGAAAAACCAAGAATGGCCCTATCAGCCAATTGGTAGAACAAGAATATGAAGAATATTTCTCTGAGCCAATTGGTAGAAACTTTGTTCCAAGAAATTGTGGAACCATCTTCCTCAAAAATAAGAGAAGAAAAGATCGATGAAAATATAGAACTAGTTGAACCACCAGAAAATGTTCCAGAAGAATGTAAACCATTCATACCTCAGGAACAAGCTCAAGAAAATGAGCTTCAACAATCAAAAATCGTCTCTACTAGTAGATATAGCAACTACATAGAGATTGGATTAAAATTCCCTGATCATAGAAAATAACATCTACATGTATTTGTAGATAATGGATCGGGATTTACAGTTGCAAAAAGGTTTGCAATTCCAGAACAACTCTGGAAAGAAGATAAGAAAAGAATAACTACTGGTGTCCAATTCGATGGAAGCCATTTGACCATGAATAAGGTAGCTAGAAATGTTAACATCACCATTGGTGGAGGAACATTTGTTATCAACACTCTTTGGCAATCAGAAGGCCAAGGATCTGATTTCTTGTTGGGAAATGATTTCATTCTCCAACAAAGATTTATTCAAGATGAAGAAGCGATAGGCTTCAGAAAAGGCGAACGGGTGTTCTGGGCAAACAGGCTTACGCAAGAAAAAAGTGTAGTAGGTCTAAAGTCTAAACTTTACTACTCAATATCAAAGATCGCAACAGAATAGTGGTGATCTTACCTACAAGCCCAAATTTGAACCTGTGCTTCAAATCAAGCAACAACAAGAGTTGTTGTTTATCAAAAATTCTTCTGAACAAGAAAAAACTAGTGAAGATGAAGAAGCTAGTTTCATCCATGAGCATAACCTCAAGCACTTCCAGAATAAGCTTGAGTCTCAGAAAATTCCTACCCTTGATAAAATCAAGAAAATGATCAAACAGAATGTAGATGTCGACCCTCAGAAATTTTGGGAAAAAGACCCAGTGGTCTGTGAATTAAGATTACATGATATGAATGCTATCTGTCATGTCAAAGCCATTCCTTAGTACAAAGAGGAAGATCAAAAGGAATTCAGAAAAGACATTGAAGATCTCCTGAACAAGAGATTAATTCAACCATCCACTAGCCCCCATCATGCTCCAACATTCTATGTGAGAAATCATGTAGAAAATGTCAGAGGAAAAGCTAGAATAATAATTGACTATAGAGATGTCAATAAGAAGACTGTTAAAGATGATTATCAAATTGCTCAAGTAAGAGTACTGATCAACCAACTCAGAGGAGCTAAAGTCTTTCCAAAATTCGATGCAAAGCCGGGTTTTTGGCAAGTCAAGATACACCCAGATAGTGTTCCCCTCACTGCATTTGGAACACCAAAAGGTCATTATGAATGGTTAGTAATGCCCTTTGGCCTAAAACAAGCCCCTTCAATCTTCCAGAGAAAGATGGATGACATCTTCAAACATGTTGCTGAATTCTGCGTCGTCTACATTGATGACATTCTCGTCTTTTCCAAAAACAGAGAAGAACATATGAAACACCTCTATGAGGTTGTAAAACTGATAGTTTAGCATGGAATCATCTTAGGAGAAAAGAAAATTATCTTTATTTTAGATGAAATTGATTTCCTTGGAATAAACATCAAAAATGGAGTGACAAAACTTCAACCTCACATCCTTGAGAAAATCTGGAAATTCCCAGATAAAATTCCAAATGCTAAGAGTCTAGAAAGATTCTTAGGAGTCATTAATTATGGGAGAGATTTCAATCCCAAAATCTCAGGACTAACAGCAATGTTATCTCCTAAAACAAGTTCCAAAAGAAAATGGAACTTTACTGAAGATGATGAAAAAATTGTGAAGTAGATAAAAGCTCTCTGCAAAAATCTCCCTCCTCTCCTACAACCAGAGGAAAAAGATGAAATCATTCTCCAAACAGATGCTAGTGATAATTACTGGTTTGGTGTTGTCCTGGCAAAAATGCCTGGAACTAACATTGAAAAGATCTGTAAATTTTGTAGTGGCAAGTTCAGCCCTGCAGAACAAAATTATCCTACAGAAGAAAAAGAAATTTTGGCTGTCAAGAAAACAATTTTAAACTCTCCAACTTTTCTTGGAAAACCCTTGACTGTACGCACCGATTGTGCTAGAGTAAATAATTTTAAAAATTTGAAACTTGATAAAGCTGCTGATAAAGGAAGATTAGCAAACTGGCAATTATTTCTTAACTAATATGATAATAATGTTGAACTAATTGCAGGAAACAAGAAGTATCTTCCAAATGCCTTAACCAGAGAAATGGCAATGTTCAGCCGAAGAGATGACGACGAAAGGCACAATCCCAGAAATAGAAGAACTGGGAAAGAACTTGAAAAGGCTGAGGAATCAAAACAAAAGATCCTCAAAAGATTCTTGCTAGGCCCAAAAGGACTAGCCACAACCGATCAATCCTAGAGTAAAGGCTGTCCGTCTCAAACGGCAGATGGTAAAGGCTCATCAAGATCGTTAAAGGCTGTAACTTTGCCAAAAATCAAATCAACTCCAACTGGATTTATAAATGTTTTTAAGTATAAACTAAAAACTTTTGCTGATCCTATGTTCAGAACTGGCAGGAGGCTAGCATACCACCAAAAGGCAATTTTAGATAACTTCTTATATGCCTTTCAGGAAAGAAACAGTGGCATCATGTTCCCAGCCCTGTTTGCATTGGCTGAAGAACTCCATGAAAATGCTAGACCACAGTTTGAAGAAGTTCATGAAAATACACAGTAGAGTGCTGTCCAAAATGAGAAAATCCAGTATCTTGAGGATCCTAAAAGTGTTAGAATTCCTGTTTTAGCACTAACAGAACCAGACTGGTATGACTTTTAATCTCATTGGAAGTCAGAATTCTGACTCATTTCCTCCAACTCTCTTTGTAGTCCCTGGACCTTATGTTGGAAGGTATGTAGTCAATGTTCAGAGTGAACATCCTTAAGAACACAAGCTGTGGCTTGTTGAAAATGATTTTGTCCATAATCTTTGGACTAAAACTAATGATGATCTCAAGGGATTGCCACCCATCATAGTCAATACAATTTAAAATGTCAGAAGTTGAATACATTTCTCCATATCAATAAGTGAGGATTATTTAGGGAAGATATCTTCAGCCTGCATGTGTAGGATACAACGGCTAGCCAAACTCTAGCATTCCTTGGATGAAAGCCATGTCCCTAGACTATATCCAAATGATCATCGAAGAAGATAAAGAAAATATATACATTCCTGGCAGTAGGAGAGAAAATCTTAATCACTGCCTATGATCACCCTAAAGTGGTAAGCAATGACCTTTTCCTATCTCTCAAGAGAAAGGAAATCGACTTTATGCTGGCATGCTTGCAGTGGATCCAGAAGCTTGAAAACGACAACCACTATAAGATGTTTGCAGATACAGACGTAGAAGATAATGAAGTTAAAGCCAGGATGGATGACAACTCTCTGGTCCTAGGCCACAATTCTGAAACAAATGAAAACATGTGAAGCAGCAGGTGCAAAAAGCATCGAAAGAAACTTTGGCGTTTCCTAAAGATGCTTTTGCTTTTCAGAAAAAAAAACAAGGTGAAAAACATTTCATCTAAAAGGAATCTGCTTTTCACCATCCTACCTCCCTCATCAGGAGCGCTCACAAAAGCATAAAATAATAGAGTTGTGCTGTACATTTAGTAAAAATGTCCAGTTTACTAAATGGCCAAATGAAAAAGGCTTTCACTTTTCCATATCATCCCATTACATCTCTTATAATCCTTTTGAGCCGCAAGGCCCAAACACACTAGTTAAGCTTTCAAGTGGACGTAGTTTTCCGCTAATGCGGGAGACGAATCACTATACTTCTTGTGTGTGTGTGTGTCTCTCTCTCTAAACATTAATTAGATCCCCACGGATCCAAACATTAACATTGGCGCCGTCTGTGGAAAGCCAACGCAAAGGCTTCGTCACCTACCACGAGTTTTGACTCGTAAGTGTCGAGTCGACGCCCTTCGGGGCCGGTCAACACCCATGAGGGCTGGTCAAAGCTTGGTCAACGCCCATCTGAAAAGGTCAACATTGCAAAAAAAAAAAAAACAACATTCAGGTGCCAATTGCCTCTTGACACCCACAAATCTCCTTTGGGCACTCTATTTCTTCTTTCAATCAATCACCAACACCAATAGCGAGGCAGGACTCAGCCAACTGCTGGGCACCACCACCGGCGACGACACCAACCAGCGTCAGGTGATCAAGGCGTCTATCTCCCTTTCCATTCCCATCTCCAATCATCAATCACAGCTCGTTGCCACAGCCAAAATCTGTCAGCGACACTTTTTCCGCTCATATTCGTCAGCGGAAAAGCCTCCAGTCAGTGGCACTTTTTCAGCTCATCTCCGTCAGGGGAAAAGCCTCCAGTCAGCTGAACTTTTTCCGCTCATCTCCGTCAGCGGAAAAGCCAGGCTCAGTCAGCGGCAAAGCAGGCTTCTGGGCTTCTGTTGGCGGCACCACTGCACTCAGTAGGTAGCAACGCCAAACTCTCACCTTCTGTCAGTGGCACCGCCGATCTCAGTAACACTAGCCTCTGCCAGCGACGTCCAACGACCAGAGTTCACTCTGTCAACCACCATCATGTCAAACTTTGCTCGTTACCTCTTTGTTAGTTGCACCTCACCGCCTCATCAAACAATCATCAGCACCAGTAATAAAAGACCGCCAAGCACAAAGCTCTGGCAGCTCTAGCGGAGATCACCGCTTGGCGTTATCCGCCAGCCCCTACCACTGGCCACCTCCACTGAGTGTCACAGCTGAACTCCACCGCCGTTGAGCGTCACCGCCGGACTACCCCCGCTAGTTGCCTTCGCCAGACTACCTCCTATAGCTGGCTTCCACCGAAAAATGACCCGCTAGCCACAACTTCCGCCGACCAAGGCTTCCTCCGCTGGCCATACTCCGCTTCAATCCTTTGCAGAATGATCTTCAATTAGTAGCGGACCTTCGATTCTCGTGGAGGAACTTCAATCTTCCAGTTACCCGCCAGAGGCTCTTTGCCACACACCAAAATCTTCTCTTCAATTGCCATCAATTGAAGCCATCAATTGCCGATAATTAGCCATGCATTAGTGTCATTCATGATGAGTCGTTTGGCCTTATCTTCTTCTTCAACCACTCAATTTGAATTTCTCCTATTTGAACTGATTTCCTCTGCAACAAGGCCAGCCAAAAGATAAGTCTTGCTATCCCTTTCTTTGATATGCACGTGCCTATGTAGAGACAAGACTAACAATTTAAGGCCACACATAAATTATAGTCTCGTGTGCACGTATGCAAGACACGTATCATCATTCACTTTAATTGCAACATACTCACTGATATGCACATGCTTTACATCTATGTACTGCAACATGATCATGATTGTATATGATTTGTCATCATATAACATGAAAAACTTGGATACCGTGCACACATGCATGCTCTATTCAATCACATTAAATTTGTGGCACCTGCAAAGGTATAACTCCTTGACTAGACACCTTGCTTACATGCTCATTTGTACACACATTAAATTTGTATGCACATGCAAAGGTATAAGTCCTCAACTGGGCATATGCATGCGTATTTGCCTATTGATATGTGGATTAGGCGATGGCCACATGGTACCTTATTTGCAATATCACTGGGCATGTTTGAATTAAGCTTGGCTTAAGTTTTCTCTATGACCGCACACATGTAGCTTTTCTATGCAACCATTGCTAACTGACCGCACATGCATGTTAATGAACTTTGTCACACAGAAACTAGCTTGTCAGTATTTCATTTGTTTTCTTGTTAAAACTTCAGAGCATTGAAATTAAGCTTATGCACATGTGCCACCTTCTTGGCTTATGGTTTATATGCTACCAAATCGCCACTCACTCATCCTTAAGTACATTTCATGTACACATTCTGATATTTTTTATTTCACTTAATGATCAAAACTTGCATCTCACATGCTCATGAAACTCAAGCATTTCATGTCAGTTAGTACCATACATAAATTTGAAACAACATGATTCAAACATGTGTACATGATCAAAGATGCTAATTATTTTCTTTATCTTATGCTAAGGAGACATAATCATCGATCACTTTTCCAATTAGTGAAACCATCTTCCTTCTACTAAGGAATTTCACCAGAGCAATGGATCGTCATGCTTGGACAACTCCAACATGATTTGGGTACTTACAATGATCTCGGTTCAAACCCACTCCAATCGGCATAAGATAAGTCACTATATCATATCTCTTATGCTCTTGCAATTAGAGCCTTTGCCATAACTATACATGTCTCCATGACCCTTAAGCATGCCTACAAAATGTTATTCGCAACTTTACTACAAGTACATGCTACACACATACATGCTTAAATTCACTTTCATGTGACATTCATCTAGAAGTTTATGACACTTACGACTTAATTAAACATGCTCGGATAAACGACTTGCTTAGGTTATGACTCGCTTGGGTATCGAGTATGGCCACGACTTGGGCTTAGGCCATACCCCTCATGCTCGCACAGCGCTTACATGCTCAACTACACCCAACTTGCTCGGTCATGTCCAACATGCTTTACTTAAGCCCCAAGTTCACAAACGCTTCATACTATGTCACCGGGACTACTCCCACAATTTTCTTTAGACACCCATTACACTTGCCACTATCTATTGTGCGTGTTATATGGCCATAAGATCCACATATACTACTACCAATATTTTACATGTTCATACACATTAATGGAATATTGAATTCTTCTACCATTTGTCGCTTGCAAACAAATCAAATTCTTTTCGCATTCCATTAATACGAGCAGTAACCAATACAACAAAGCATTCTACATATGCGCGTTTTTCGTCTCATTGTGCGGGTTAAACGAGTCCCTTTTTACTTAAGGAGTTCGGGGACTTGTAGGGGCTAGGCACCTCTCGAAAATTGTTTATGCTTGATGAGTTCATGATTATAACTCCCCAACTAAGAAGCTCCTCTTACTCACGGACTTCGGGGACTTGTAGATATCTCTCACTATACATGGATAGTTTGCTATCTCACCAAGCATAGACAACACCCTCATGGGATCCAACCGCTACTTGCATCTTGTAGCCCTATTTTCAAGCTACGCTACGGTATCCGGAAGCGGCAAATATGTCGCTAGGAAGTCATCTTGCAGGCCTTGCCAACATGCCCCACAACTAGGCTTTTTAGACTAGAAATGGTGGTTGCTTGTCTCACATCGAAAACCATGTAAAGGAGAAGCATTCCTTCACCTATAAAATGAATGCCTCCTTCCACAATTCCATATCATCCCATTACATCTCTTGTAATCCCTTTGGGCCACAAGGCCCAAACACACTAGTTAAGCTTTCAAGTGAACGTAGTTTCCTGCTAAGGCGGGAGACAAACCACTATACTTCTTATGTTTGTGTGTGTGTCTCTCTCTCTAAACGTTAATTAGATCCCCACGAATCCAAACATTAATAGCCTACAACGCCTAGCACACCATTGTGGCACGCAAGAGCAAGCTATTTCTACAAAGGCTTCTAGAGAAGCTTCTATTACTATAGACGCTATTCTAACCATAAAAAACTAAGCAAAGATTACCTCATTCCCTTTGGGGGATTTGGGGGTACAATCTTCCACCGTTAAAGTGAACTCAGGAAGTCCATTCACCCACTTTACCACTTTCTTTGAATCATTGCTACGCTTCAAAGGGGAGGTCTTCACTACCTTTCAATTAACCTTGGCTTTGTTCTTTGCACCAAGAGGACGACCTCATTTCTTAGTCCCCTCCTAAGATGAATTCAAGACAACCAAACCCATGGACACAGTATCAAGGTTATTCTACCCACAGCTAGGCTAAGTCTAGGATTTTTGGGAGAGACTCCAAGATCATCCATGCATTTTTGTCTCACACCAGCAACCTGTGAACTCTCCTTTTCTCCAATCCCCTCACTGGAGGAAGGCTCCAAGCTACAGCCTCCTCCATTGGCCTCCAAACCTACAGAATGACTAAATACGGCCAGTTTATCCCCAACACTACCCTTAGTATTTGGGGTACTACTAGAGGTACCTTTATCACTCCTTGCAAGCCAATTTTGAAGAACCCTACGAGTTCGAGGCTTTAGAGTCATTGCTGGCATGAACCTCACCAGCTCGGCCTCACCTTCCCGGCCTCACCTTGCCCTCCCGCTTATGCACAGAAAACCAAAGATGGCCCAGCAGCAGGAGTACAATCTACCTTTGTGATTACATGCATTTATATCACTATGCCAAAAAACCCTTCAGACGACAGACTTTGACTGTCGTCTGATATGAAGAAAATCTGTCGTCTATTAAGCTGATATCTGATTGGTGTTCAGACGACAGTCAATGCCCGACGTCAGAAATTCACTCAGACGACAGACACCTAAAAAAAATCTGTCGTCTGAATGTGCTTAAATATGCACAAATTGTAAGTATATGTGGTTAGATATGAAATTGAACGACAGTCAAATGTTGTTGTTGTCAAACTCTAGCAACAGACTTTACAAAAAATCTCTTGTCTGTTTTAATGTGAGACGACAATAAAATGTCGTCTGATGTGTAGAATTGTAAAGTTTATTTGTTACATCTGTCGTGTAAAATGATTTTACACAACAATAATCTGTTGTGTGAATAACACTATGACTACAAACTCTTATCTTAGTCTGTGGATTCTGGTTGTTTCAAACAACAGAATTTTGCTTGAATTCTGTTGTTGGATGTTTTGTTGTTTTCCTTTTTATGTTGTGTGATTTGGTTTACAACCACAAAATTTGCCTTCAATGTGCTGTTCTTTTCTTAATAAAGCAACATACATTCTAAAACCTGGAAACCACAGTAATGTAGCATACATTCATCAGAACCTGAAAATATAAACCAAAATATACCATTCATATAGAAAGTGGAAATCGCTTTGTACCATATATTCATCAAAAACCTGGAAACCACTAACATAATATCCATTGATAAACACTGCAAAAACTGTACTACCACTTCAAGCAGCCACCAAACTACATCAATTGTTCCAAATATTCAACAAAGTAAAATCGATCTAGCCAGAAGTAGCCTCTTTAACGAATCCATGAAGTGAATGGTTTCTTCATCCAGATTCACAACAGCCAACGTCCAATGACCACTGTTCACAATAGAAATAAGTCTAGCTCTCATTCAACTGGTTGAGACAGAGCATAATGATATGCCTTATGTCTTCTTCTCTGAACTTTATCATCAACACTCTGCCTTTTGAACACATGCAACGGTTCGAAATATGTTTATAGCTACTATAAGATTGCAAGGTGAAGATAATAATAATTGCCTACTAATAATCATATATTCTAAACTTAAAAGTACTGTTAAAAGATAAAATGACATTTTCACAATTCATCTTCCCTCAGTCCATATGAATGAGTAGAGGCAAGCCATACGACAGGTAATGCAGAATATGCAACTCAAATGTAAATGATATAGAAAAAAAAATTATAAAACATGTGGATCAATTTATAAATATTTGAGCTTTAGAATGCAAATGTGAACAGCTCAAATCTAAAATCACATATATCGAATAACTGTTACCAAAATCTTAAAACTGAACTAGGCACAGAAAGAATGCAAATGTCTGCTTGCATTAGCTAGTAAATATAGACATAAGTATATGTAAGAATATGATGATGGTTCAGATGTTAAAAATGCATACCAACTCTGAGACTTCTTCCTCTCAGGTTTACCAACCCTTCATTAAACATACCCAGAATTTAGAACTTCTAGCTTAGAAGCCATAATTGAGGAGATTTAAGAAAATGACAAAGTACCAACATTGCTTTGTTAAAATAAATATTAGAAAATGACTGAGAAGGTATCACTTACCTGTACAACACTTTTATTGTCAAGAATAGCTGGTTTCTTCAATGTATAGAACTCCTACAATTCAAAGCACAAAAGGAACAAAAGATTGACCAACTATGCTGATCAGCTTCAATGGTCAATAGCCGATCAGCATAATCATCATGAAATTCTTAATACAAACACTAAAAACAGTCCAATGAACTTTCTGCTATAGATGCAACAAAAGTCTGATCATCACATACCTGAATAAGAAACGTAAACAGTACAAAGCAACAAACAGAGGAACAGCAGCAAGACAATGAAGCCCACACTTTTTTGCATGAAATCTGTAAAGTCCACATATATCATTAATAGTCATGCATATATCAGAGGAAAAACAAAACAAACATAAGCAAACTAAAGCAGGAAAAAGCCAATGACAGATTGCACATGAGAGAGTATTAATAAACAGACCAGATCATGCAAACTTGATCTCAAGTTGTTTGATCATCTATGAAATAAACAGAAAGCTGTGCAGATATATCAACAATAAAAAAGCAAAATGCATACAAACACAGAACCCTCGGGAGCAACATAAATGCAGAAATTGGACATATTGTTTTGGTCATGGAATTCATATTGCATGACTTTGGACGTATTGTTCTGGTCATGGAATTATGGAATTCATAGGCACACTATGCTTAATTTAAATTAGATGAACAAATATATTTGATTTCCTTTCTTTTGAGCATGCATATGTACCTAGTTCCCTTTTATCTTTCTATCCTTTCTTTTTTGAACAGTATGGAGTCGAAGCTTCAAAAGACATATTGCAATAACTGCCACAGCATGCTAACTTTAGGGCAAACATATCAACTTAGAGTGAATATATCAACTTTAGAGTGAATATATTTCATCGACTTAAATATATCAAACAGAACTACATCCTCTGGCTCTACAATTTTGATCAAGTTTCAAAAAGCAATTTCTAATAAAGAGAAGACAGCCCTAACTAATTTATTGGAAACTCAAGACACAAATACAGGAGATAAATTGAAAGTCATAAAAGGGAGAATTTTTCAAAACCGAGCCATCAAAAACATTTCCTATAGCCATCTACCTTCATGGACTTCATCTCAGCTGCCCTTAAATCTCAGCCACCCACTACTCCAAAACCCACAGAGCTTTCAACTCAAACAGAGAAAAAGAAAAAATAAATTATGAAATCCAATTTCCGCATATACCCAGCATGCATGGCAAACCAGACCTTCAATCATGAACTGAAATTTCAGGAAAAAAGTCATTACCTCAACTCGGTGCATCAAATTCTTCTTCGTCTTCCCGTTCCCTGTTCTTCCTCTCTCTCGGATCAGCCTTCACTCTCTCGTTCTCTCTCTGGTAGAATAGTGAGAAGACCCAGAAGACACAGAATACCCCTCTCTCTCCCTCGCAATCCGTGGCCATCACTTTCTGAAGGCGGAGAAGAGAGCGGAAAGAGAAAAAAGCTACGGCTGATCGACAGGTCTTTAAATATGAGGAAAGAGGGGTAGAAGGGGCTTTTCCTATACCGGCTCGGCTCGAGCCGGCACTGTTACTAAGCCGTCACTGTTCCTAAGCTACAGTAAACGAACAGTCAATTAGTATATATAGAATTTATTCACACACACACACACATATGCATATCCCTAGCACTAAGATCTTCAGAAACAGTAACTTACAAAATCAGACAGAAACAATAAATAATCAAAAGCCACCAACGACCTAAAACATACAAAATACAAATTGCAAAAACTCTCAAGCAAACACACACTTTCGGGGTTTGGTAAACGCTTATAGTTTTGATCTGATTGCTCTTAACCCAATTTACAAACACATTAGAACCGTCTTTCTCAATCAAACCAAGAAACCCATCAATGCAATCTTTACACAGGATTGTCACATTAGGTTCACTCTCCAACCATTGCAGTTCTGCATATCAATTAAGGGTAGATTCAAATCCAAGCATTTTAGACAAAATGAAACAAGTTGGCACTCTATTTGCATAATTAAAAAAAATGAAACAAGGCAAAATATATACCTGGCCATCTGCAATTATCAACAGAAACTTAACAAAACTATTGAATTTGCACAAAATCCATTCTAATTACAGAAAAATCCATACATATACTTTAGCAGAAAATGCCCAACATTTTAAGACTAATGAGAAGATTCAGAGAAATAAATTGTCCCAAAGATGAAGGAGGACTCTAGTTTTTCATCAAGGAGCAATCTATCTTACGAAATAAAGCCCATAAATTCTATATGTGCGTGAGACAGAGAAAGAGGTTTTGATTCAAATTTTATATATTCCCCAAATTATCAAGGCCTAGGCATCTTCAGCTTACCTAACAAGCTCTCTAAGGAACACCTCCTTGTGGCTGTATACACTGTGAACTATCAAATCCATTAGCCGACTGACCCACAATTAGTTTCAAAGTCCCCAGTTTTCAATTCAAAACTCATAAACTAAAATCTCAAAAGCAAAAAAATGAAAATGAAAACTATAAACAGTCCCGACTATGAACAGAGCCCTATAATTTAAACTCAATGCATCCATTTTGATTGCCCATATAACAATAACACCTCGGCTTGGTACTGGAATTCCTCACCGGCAGTATCGGCGACCTCTTTCTCGGCGATAGATTGAATGTCGCGACGAGTATGAAATTGTGAGGAAAATAGAGACAGATGAATTGCTAGCAATGGAGAAATCATCTCCGGAGGTAAAGCCCATAAGTTATAAGAGATGAATCTTCAGAAAGCGAACAACTATAAGGATTTGAAATCAGATCTCACAGGAGACTTACCACAGATCCGAAAAATGTGAGTCCAAAATCGAAGGGCTTAAGCTTGGGTTTTTAATTTGACCAAAATCGGAGCAACTTCTAACCTCAGCTAAAGAATGGTCAAGGACTGGAGATTAAGCGGCTATGGTTCAGATCCAGAAAGAAAAGAAACAAAGCAATAAGAAACCAATCCATAATACCATGAAAGATAGATACCACGACAGTGATTGGCATCGAAAGCCGTATCAGCGAAGGCTCCATCCGGGTCATCAATAGCTACAGATTGCCCAACTTTAATGCCCACAAACAAAGATTCATCAAGCTGCAAAATCCCAATTAAAGATTGGAACTTTAACCCAAAAAATGAAATGGGCTACTGTAAAAACATGTAAAGTATCAAAATTGAAAGACAAACCTTGAGGTAGTGTTGAAGGACGGTTTTGGTGAGATGGGTAGAGTAAATCGGGTAAGAAAAGTGGGAGGAGATCCCAGTGGAGTAGTCTTTGTGGGCGTGAGTTAAGAAATGGTGCCTCTTTCTCTTTGAAGAAGGACTCCATGTATCAACTGAAAAGGGGAGCCCTTTGGGCATTTCGATCGACATGTTTGGCTCTCTTGCTCTGTAGAATGAATCTGGGTAAGAAATGAAATTTGGGTTTGAGAGAGAAAGTTGAGTGTATGTGTCTTGAGTTGGGGTTGCTGGTTTTTCTGTGCCTATGGGAGAGCGAGATAGATAGGATTTCTGCGGAAGAGAAAATTTTTCAAAAGGTTAAATTTGTCGGGAAAGAGAAATAGCTTTAAAATTTGGCATATATCCCTTCACGTTGTGCCCAAAAAAAAAAAAACAGCTACGAAAAAATCCAAAGCGAATTTATCTCTTTGATAAGACGACAGATATATGTTGTCTAAACACAAACAAAAAAAAAACAGCTACGATAGGAATCGAAATCAATTTATCTCTTTTGACGAGACGACAGATAACTGTTGTATGAAAACAAACTTAATTCTCAAAACTAACTTTGTATGGTATGTTGCTATATTCAGACGACAGTTTTTACATTGTCTGTCGTTAAAATATATCAGACGACAGAAACCAACTTGTCTGTCGTCTGATCTCTGTCGTCTGATAAGGTTATTGGCATAGTGTATGTTTGTAATTGTATCTAAAACACTATAAATAAGCTAATCTTTGAGCCAATATTTGTAATGTAATTAATCCAATTTTATTTATTGTGTAGGAAACAAGCGGAATTGTGGAAATCAAGTGAAAATGGTGCAAATTAAAGTATTCCGATAAAAGAAGGAAATAATCGATGTCAGTCAACCATAGTCAATACTAGTAAAGGATGGGAACCAAAAAGCATAACATTGCGTGCGGTGGTGAAAAGTTGGAGGAAATGCATCTTAATTAATAAGATGATTAATCAAGCAAGTACCTTAATTGAACATTAATCAATGTTTAATTAAGAATGCATGGCTAGTAAACAACCATGCATGTACTGTGCAGCTAGCTAAGCAAAGAAAGAAAGAAAAAAAAATCATTTTCTTCTAACCAATCACATACTACCATCTATCCCTTTTCTTATCTCATTTCTCTCCCAACCACATGCCTTCTGCCATCCTGATTCTATTCTCTCTCTCAGCATACACAAACCATGACCTAATATATATATACACATTCCTGCAGTAGCTGGACACCCTATAACTCTCACCTCCACCCCAATTCCGCCGCACTCCCCATTTTCATATCGGGCCTTGCCCGTTTGCCCAAAATCATGAAGTATTTTGCCCAATGAATCAACTAAGTTGGTATTTTTCCCTATTACACAAACTTTAGGGGAAAACACTCATAAAGGTAGTCATTTCTAAAGTAGTGCCTAATGCATCCTATGCTGACTTTTGGGTTCAAAACTCACTTTATCTTAGGAAAACCTGTTCAAATTTCTAAGAAAAACTAAACTAGCCTTCAACATACCTAAGTTTTTCACCTAACAATTCCTTGCCTAACGGTTACTTTAACAGGTGGAATCGCTGCTGCTTGTTTCTATCCTAAGCTGAGGCAAATCTTTGTAAGAAACAGAAATTCTGAACTTAAAGGTAGTATAAAATAAAGCTGAACATAATACAGATAACATGGATATAATGTAAAAATTTTGAAATTTTGAAATATTGACGAAGTGGATGAGCAATCTGAAATTATTTATTTAAACATAATTACAGACTAAAAATTCATAGCCTCATTCTCAGGCAAACAGCTAAAAAGCTGTTTAGCTATCCATAAGAATGGTTACAGTTACTTACTTGTAATGAAAGCACACTACTTCACACTAAACAGAAAGGAAATAGCACACTGCTACTATGACTTTCTTACTTCTTGAGAGAATATGATTCTGCTCAATTTTCTAATCTAGAACTTATATGAAAATTTTCTGATGCCTACAACTGAAACTTAAGGCTTCTTATATAGGGCGTGGAACTCAAACCGAAATTCAAAACATAAAAATTATATAGAACAACCCCGTGATTTTCTGCTTTTGTGAGTGCTTCTCATGATGGAGGTCGGTTGGCAAAAGCAGATTTCCTTAAGTGAAATGTTTTTCACCTTCTTCTTTTCTGAAAAGAAAAAGCAGCCTTTTGGGAAGAGTCCAAAGTTGATTTTTGGTGCTTTCTACACCTGCTGCTTCACATATTCTCGTCTGTTTCTGAATTATGGCTAAGGACAAATGAGTTGCTATCCATCCTGGTCATTGTGGCAGTAGTTGCATTTTCTTCGACATCTGTATCTACATACATCTTGTAATGGTTGTCATTTTCAAGCTTTTCAACCTACTGTATGCACGCCAGTGTCGAGTCTATCTCTTTTCTTGTGAGAGATAGGAAGAGGTCACTGCTGATTGCGTCAGGGTAATCGTAAGCAGTGATTATGGTTTTCTCTTCGCTGCCAGGAATGTATTCCTTGTATCTTCTTCAATGATCTTTTTAATGTATTCAAGAGACATAGCCTTCATCCATGGAATGCTTGAATTGGGCTGACCATTGTATCCAACACAGGCGGGTTGAAGATATCCTCTTTGAATAATTCTCACATAATGATAAGGAGAAATGTATTCAACTTCACCATTTGATTTCTGAATCCATTCTGGTGGAGTACATTTAAACTTCAGTCTTAAAGTGTAGTCATTTTTTCTGACATTTTTTTACTGTATTGACGATGATAGGGGGCAAGCCTTTGACATCATCATTTGTTTTGGTCCATAGATTATGGACAAACCATTTTCAACAAGCCAAAACTTGTGTTCTTAAGGATGTTCACTCTGAACATTAACCAAGCATCTTCCAACATAAGGTCCTGTAATAATGAAGAGAGTAGGAGGAATACATGCCTCAGAATTATGACTTCCTATCAGATTATGGAATTCAAACCAATCTGATTCTTTTAGTGCTATAATAGGAACTCTAGCACTTTCTAGATCTTCAAGATAGTGAATTTTTTCATTCCACACAACATTCTGTTGTGTATGAACTTCTTCAAACTGTGGTCTAGCATTTTCATGGAGTTCTTCAGCTAATGCGAACAGGGCTGGGAACATGATACCACTGTTTCTTTCTTGAAAGGCAAATAGGAGGTTATCGAGGATTGCCTTCTGGTGTTTAGCAAGCCTCCTGCCAATTCCGAACACAGGATCTGCAAACGTTTGAAGTTCATAATTAAAAACATTTGTTACTCCGGTTCGAGTAGGTTTGCTTTTTGGCAAAGCAACAGCCTTCAACTGTCTTGATGAGCCTTTACCATCCGCTGTTTGAGACGGGCTAGCCAATCCTTTACCCTGGGATTGATCAGTTGTAGCTAGTCCTTTTGGACTTAGCAAAAACCTTTTGAGGATTTTTTCTTTAGGATCCTCAGTAACTTCGTGTTCTTTCCCAGTTCTTCTGCTTCTGGGATTGCGACCTTCATCGTCATCTTTTCGGCTGAACGTTGCAATTTCTCTGGAAGATAGTTCTTGTTTCCTGCAATTAATTCAACATTATAATCATATTGGTTAAGAAATAATTGCTAGTTTGCTAATCTTCCTCTATCAGCAGCTTTATCAAATTTGAAAATTTTGAAATTCTTTACTCTAACACAATCGGTGCTGACAGTAAAGGGTTTTCCAAGAAAAGCTAGAGAATTTAAAATTGTTTTTTTTGACAGCCAAAATTTCTTTTTCTCCTGTAGGATAATTTTGTTCTGCAGGGCTGAACTTGCCGCTACAAAATTTACAGATCTTTTCAATGTTACTGTCAGGCGTTTTTGCCAAGGCTACACCAGACCAGTAATTGTTACTAGCATCTGTTTGGAGAATGATTTCATCATTTTCCTCTGGTTGTTGGAGAGGGGGAGATTTTTGCAGAGAGCTTTTATCTGCTTCACAATTTTTTCATCATCTTTTGTGAAGTTCCATTTTCTTTTGGAACTTGTTTTAACATTGCTGTTAGTCTTGAGATTTTGGGAATAAAATCTCTTCCATAATTGATGACTCCTAAGAATCTCTCTAGACTCTTAGCATCAGGAATCTTGTCTGGGAACTTCCAGATTTTCTCAAGAATATGAGGTTGGAGTTTTATGACCCCATTCTTGATGTTTATTCCCAGGAAATCAACTTCATCTAAGATAAAGAAGATTTTTTTTTCTCCTAAGATGATTCCATTCTGAACTATCAGCTTTACAACCTCATAGAGGTGTTTCATGTGTTCTTCTTCATTTTTGGAGAAGACAAGGATGTCGTCAATGTAGACAACACAGAATTCAGCAACATGTTTGAAAATGTCATCCATCTTTCTTTGGAAGATTGCAGGGGCTTGTTTTAGGCCAAAGGGCATTACTAACCATTCATAATGACCTTGTGGTGTTCTTAATGTAGTGATAGGAACACTTTCTCGATGCATCTTGACTTGCCAAAAACCCGACTTTGCATCGAATTTTAGAAAGACTTTAGCTCCTATGAGCTGGTTGAACAGTACTCTTACTTGAGCAATTTGATAACCGTCTTTAACGGTATTCTTATTGACGTCTCTATAGTCAATTACCATTCTAGCTTTTCCTCTGAAGTTTTCTCCATGATTTCTCACGTAGAATGCTGGAGCATGATAAGGGCTAGTGGAGGGCTGAATTAATCTCTTGTTCAGGAGATCTTCATTGCCTTTTCTGAATTCTTTTTTATCTTTCTCTTTGTACTGAGGAATGGCTTTGACATGACAGATGATATTCATATCATGTAATCTCAATTCACAGACCACTGGGTCTTTTTCCTAAAATTTCTTAGGGTTGACATCTATATTTTGTTCGAGCATTTTCTTGATTTTATCAAGAGTAGGAATTTTTTTAGACTCAAGCTTATTCTGGAAATGCTTGAGGTTATGCTCATGGATGAAACTAGCTTCTTCTACTACACTAGTTTCTTCGTCTTCAGAAGAAGAAGAATCTTCAACAAGTAATTCTTCTTATTTTTTGATTTGGAGTATTGGTTCGAATTTGGGCTTGTAGGGAGTAAGATCACCACTATTCTATTGCGATCTCTGATATTGGGTAGTAAAGTTTGGTCCTACTATACTTTTGGCTTGAGTAAGCCTATCTGCCCAGAACACCCTTTTTCCTTTTCTGAATCTTATTGCTTCTTCATCTTGGATAAATCTTTGTTGGAGAATAAAATTATTTCCCAACAAGAAATCAGATTGTGGACGATAAATGTTCCTCCACCAATGGTGATATGAACATTTTTAGCTACCTTGTTCATGGTTAGGTGACTTCCATCAAACTGGACACCAGAAGCTATTCTCTTATTATCTTCCTTCCAGAGTTCTTCTGGAATTGCAAATCTCTTTGCAACTGTAAATCCCGATCCATTATCTACAAATGCATGTAGATGATATTTCTTATGACTATGGAATTTTAGTCAAATCTCTATGTAGTTGCTATATCTACTAGTAGAGATGATTTTTGATGGTTAAAGATCATTTTCTTGAGCTTGTGCCCGAGATATGAATGGTTTACATTCTTCTGGAACAATTTCTGGTGGTTCAACCAGTTCTATATTTTCATTGATTTTTTCTTCCTTTATTTTGATGAAGATGGTTCCATAATTTCTTGGAACAACGTTTCTACTTCTTTCTCTTTTTGTTTAGGGAAATATTCTTCGTATTATTGTTCTACCAATTGGCTGATAAGGCCATTCTTGGTTTTTCTCCTTGCTTCTGCTATGAAGCATTCTTTGTGATAAGTCTTTTTTGACTCTTCACAAAATATAGAAGTCCATTCTTTTCATGACATAGACAGTAGTCACAAATGAATGTACGAGGGTTCACCTGATAAGAAGACATTATTGCTTCTGTTTTACTTTCTTCCCAGTTTTTAACTTTAAGGACATTCATCTGTCTAGATTCTAAATATTCAACTTCAGAATCAGATGATTCTTCTTCTTCATACTAGGAATAGTATACTGACCTGTTATCGTCTTCATCATCAGAATAGGCTATTTCGTAGCCTTTCATGTTTGTTGTTTCTACTATAGGCTCATATTCGTCAAATAGAGCTTCAGTAGATCTTTTACCCTTTTCCGAGCATTCATTGGCATAGTGTCTTTCAGCTTTACATAACCAATATCTGCAAGCTTTCTTGCTTGGTTGTCTATTCTGGTAATTCTTCTTTTTCTTGAAGAATTTCTTTTTTGCATCTTCATCTTTTTGTTTCTTGAAATCAAAACTTTTCTTGAATTTCTAATCTTTTTTCTTATTACTCTTTTTGAATTTTTTAGAGTATTGATTTTCTTTTTTCTTTCTGTAGAACTTGGATTCATGACATCCCCAGTTGGTTGGCATATCCAGTATTCCATAACAAAAATTTTCAACTCCTTTGAGTTGTTTCTTGACCATTTTGGCTCCAAGATTTGCTTTGCATTTTTCTTTTAGTAATTGCCTGATTCTACCGGCAATTCCTCCAACTGAAAATCTTTCAATTGGTTTTTTAGCTTTGCTTTCTCTCACAACTGTTCTCCATGGTTCAGGGAGTTTTCTGTGCAATAGATTGACTAGATCTGTATTCTCTAGTTCACCAATCGTACAGTAGTATTCTTGAAATTCATTCAAGTATTCTTCAAAATATCTCATGTCACAGATTTTGAGAGCATAGATATTTGATTTGGTCGTTTTTTTTAGCCTTTTCACTCAAATTTGACAGATCTCCACAGAACTGACCATGCAGGGGTACTGCAAAATCATACGGAGATTTTGAATTTTCTATTTCTTTTAGCCAGTCTTTTCCTCTGGCAGTTTCTTTGAACAACAGATAGTACTTTTTAGCTACTCCGGTTGGAGTAGTTTCATAGTATATCTGAAGATCTGGTGCTTCAAATTTTCTAAGGGTAAGAGTAGAAGCCATCATCAGGCTATCTACCCATTGGTTGATGGCTTTTCGTTTATCTAGAGCTTTATCTAGATTAAGCCAAATGCCATAGTTCGCGATCGAAACTCTGGGCATATTGCCCTCTGGGACAAATCTTTGAGAATTTCTTTCTTCTTTTTTGCCCGTAGGGGCTTTCTGTACAGGGAGTTTCAGTTTTCCCTTTTCACTAACGATGAAAGTTTTGGAGCTTTCTCCTTCTTCCATTTCAATATCCTGGTCAGTAAGGAGTTTCCTTTCCTTTCCTGGTTTGAACTTTTTCATTTCTTCAATTAGTTTTTCTAATCGTTCAGGATTTTCACAAGATTCTGCTTCATCATAGAGTTCATAGAGCTTTTTTGGTCTAAGCATATTTATTGGTCTGTTTAGATCAACTTCTAATTCTTCTTCAATAATTGGCTTTGATAGTTCGTCAGAGAATTTTGTACCACTAACACTAGCTTCCCTATTATGTAGCTTCTTCTAAGAAAATTTTTGTTTATCCTAACATTTTCATGACAGACGTCACTTTTTCTGTGATCGTTAAAATTTAGACTAATGTCTCCAGTCTTTCTACTTTCATATATTGCCGCCTTGGCATTTTCTTGTGGTTTTTTCTGACCAGATAATTTCCATTCAATAGGAAAAGTCACTTCATTCCAAGTAACCTTGTGAATCTGTTGAGAATGGTTCTTCTGACTGGTGAGGAATCCAATAGTAAGACCTCGGATATTTGAAATCCTTGTTTTTGGTTCTACTGCGGTACTCATCAGTTTATAGTATATTTTGTATACTATTGCGAGTTCTTGCATATCTTTTTCATTGATATACCATCTGTCTTGACTCTCAGTCTTAGACAGTGAGCTGCATCTTTCAAGCTGGTTGAGAACTTTGGGAAGCAGTTGAAATATGCTACTTGATTGCATAGAGATGCTTCAAGTGTTCCCAACAGACTAGCTTGAAAATCTGTTAGTCTATTGTCTTGTAAGACACATAGAACTGAACAGTTTATACCCTCCCGGGCAAGATGTTTTATGCCAACTTGGACTACTCCAATGTGCATAAATTAATAATTTTTTGCTCTTGCTCTGGCAACTTCTTCAGGAGTGATCATCAAGAGATCTGTCTCTCCTGTTGTAGAGGGGGTTGTGAATTCCAATAATTTGAAATGGTGGCTATCCAATAGATCAAACTTTCCCCTTTTGCAGATTTGTTTAAAATTTAATTTTGGAATTGCGGAGTTTTTTACCTCCTGTTCTATTTCGTTGAATTCGAATTCTTTAGCATTTAGGAGTTCTACTCCTTTCTTTTTTCCAAAGATGCTCATCATTTGGACATCTCGAGTTTCTTTCAGATTTTCATACTGAATACTAGTATGGCTACTAGCGGATGGTTCCAGAAAAATCATGTTTGGAACAGGATTCTTGTTTGGTCTTTCTAATGGTTTAAATCCATTAGTTTTCTTTATTTTTACTGTAGGCACTTTCTTGTCCTTCAGTATGTTTTTCATAGAATCTAGCGTTTTTAGTTGTTCATTGATTTTTCTACTAACACTTGTTAGTTTTTCTTCTTCCGTTTTTGGAAGTTCTTTGATATAATCTATTTTGTGCTCCAATTTTTCTAACTGGGCGATTATATCTGGTACCATTTCTAGATGATTTTGACATCTAGATACTTCTTGTATCAGACTCTGATATTTCTCATCAGAGGATTTTAGTAGAGATTTCAACTTCTCTAATAGTAATTCAGACACTGTCCTCATTGGGGATTCCCCTTTTGAGCTATTTTACAAGCTCTGATACCAGTGATATGCAGATCTAACCAATGCTCAAATAATCAAGAGGTTTTTGTTCCTCTTCAAGAACGTATTTTAAATCTCTAATATTTTTCTCAATTCTATAAATTTGCTTTTGTACCAGGAAAATTCTAGCCCAGTAATCTAGAGTTGATCTACAGAGTCTTTCTCTATAGTCTTTAGCTTTTCTTAACTTTTCTTGCTTTTCTGCTAATTCTCTACTGCTTATTTTGCAGATGGCAATCAACTCTAATCTGTCTTTAACGGAAACTATGATTTAGTGAAAATAACTACTTACCATCGAATATAGAGGATGAATTTTAACTGTAATTGCTATTTAAACAAACAATTTCAAGAAATGAGCCCACCACGTTCCATCAAAAATAAAAAGATATAGTTTACTATAGTAATACATAAATAACAAAAGGAAATAATGGTAAAAGACAAACGGTAGGTAAAGGAATAAATATTAAGTGAAATGAATAGTTGGGAGAAAGAGGAAAAACTTTTGAGTGAATGGGGATAAAAAGGAGTTGGTGGAGTGTATGGGATGTATTTTGGTATTTTATAGGTAAGTGGTCATTATCCCTTTTCATATTTCTTTACCCTTCCTCTAAGATGTCACGCCCCGGATTTTGAATGACAAATTCAAAACCGAAACATGAATTAAACAACTTAATCAATTAAACGTTATGAATTTTTTTCATAAACAACCACACCACACGCCACTCAAAGATTCCAAATCTCGAAAACCTCGAGTTAATTATTACAACTCACTCGTACAAAGTAAATTGATAAAGCTCTAATTGAGCATAACTCACCTCACAAATTACAAAAGCTGTAAAACCAAAACAAATACTCTAACCCGCATGATCACCGCCCTGATTCTCCTGACCTGCAGGATTACCCGCTACACAATTTGAATAGTGTACCGAGATTGCAACAACACCAAACTCGGTAACCTTTTAACAGCTCGTGTGAGTAAACAAGAATGAACTGTTGATTTATTAATTTACAATTCTTACAACTCAAAAATCAACAAACTTACGTCTGCAAAGAGACATCAAACAACTTATGAAAATCCAAAAGGAATACATTTTCACAATCCTCAAATCACAATACACCACTTTGGTCCTACAAACACTCAACCCACATAACACCACTTTGGTCCATCTCGACCACACATTAGAGCTCTAACTACATCGCTACAGTCACCTTGGCCTAGGCGCAAGTAAAACGACGTATTCCCAGGTTAACTTAATAACCCTCGAACTTTGGGCTCCCAGCCCTCAGAACAATATACTCCGGTTAATAATAACCGTCGAACTTCGGACACCCCCGTCCTCAGAACAATATACTCTGGTTTATAAAAAACCGTCGAACTTCAGACATCCCCGTCCCCAAAACACAAACACTCCGGTTGTCCTTAACCGTCAAACTTCAGACATCCCCGTTCTCAGAACACAAACATTCCGGTTATCCTTAACCGTCGAACTTCGGACACCTCTCCTCAGAACCTTACATTCTCCACCTCTATACATCCTCCAATGTAAATCATGAATATAAACATGAACTCATCAATCATGTTCATCACATATAAAAATATGGAAGGTCACAACTCAATCCAATATAATTAAATCATCATCATTTCACACTCTTCAATGTCATACCAATTCGTATATAAACACGTAAATATATATGTTGAGTCACAAATTACTTACGCAATTGTGCCCCATAATTATGAAAATTAATTTGTCTTCCATGCTATTTTACCTTTTTTTTTTTATCCATTTCCTTTTCTTTGTAGAAAACCTTGCATTGAGAATAAAATGACTATTTGAGGCTTGAAATGTGGAGATTTGAAGCTAGGGGAAGAAGACATGAAGATTGGAAGAAAATTTCAAATCGACTTTTCCGGCGACTTTTCCGGAAAACTTTTCCGGCGAGCCGCCACTCATGGAGGGTCTTTTCACCACCATGGTCCTCCTTTGCTGGAGAAAAGACCCTCCATGAGTGGCGGCTCGCCGGAAAAGTCGATTTGAAATTTTCTTCCAATCTTCGTGTCTTCTTCCCCTAGCTTCAAATCTCCACATTTCAAGCCTCAAATAGTCATTTTATTCTCAATGCAAGGTTTCCTACAAAGAAAAGGAAATGGATAAAAAAAAAGGTAAAATAGCATGGAAGACAAATCAATTTTCATAATTATGGAGCACAATTGCGTAAGTAATTTGTGACTCAACAAATACCCCCAAACTTGAATATTGCTTGTCCTCAAGCAAAAGCATTAACCCAAATCCGAAGCATAACAAAACTAACACAACCTAATCCTTTCAACATTATCCTCAAAGAACACAATTTGCTCAAGGCTAGAAAATCAAGTCATATCTCAAAAGTTTATGAAGCTATGGGACAAATGCTAGAGTAGAATGTATGTCATGCCATGATTGTCACTTTGATGCACCAAAACCAAGCTTGCACAACAAAATCGTGCTAACCATAAACTCACTAGATTTTCACTCTAATTTTCACACAAGTGTTTAAAGGTCAGCTACACTATCACTCAAACAATCTCATGCAAATGCCGCCATATGCTTGCTTTTCAATCTCATCTCCACGGGTCATGCACAAACCATCTTGGATCAAAAAGGACTTTTATTAGGTTGTAATGAGGCTTAGGGCAAGGGGTTAGAGAAATGAAGTGGATAGGAAATCACAAATTCCAAGCAACTTAGCAAGCAACTCCCTTATTGAGATTTTATGAACTTAAGACCTTAAGATGCTTCATATGATTCACTCTCTTAACCATTCCTCCAAACTTTAAACTAAAAAAACTATTTATTGAACTAGAGAAACTTTCTTTTTGGATTTTCTTTCTTTCTTTCTTTCCTTTTTTTTTTTTTTTTTGGCTTTCTTTCTTGACTTTCTTGAAATGTAAAGACAAATTACAAATGCACAACAAACATAATACTCCCCCACACTTATTTCTTTTCAAGTACCCCCAAACTTTGTTTCTTGAAGCATCTTGACATATACAATCTCACATTGCTCACTAAGAAAACTTAGAAAGGGTAAGGCTAGTGTTTAAGCTAGAAGGTAAGACATTTGTGGTGCAAAGAAATGAAAGGTTAACAAAAGGCACAAATTGGCAATCTAAGGATAATCATCTTTTTAGGACAAGAGCTTATTTGGCCATGGTGGAATTCCTATCGTCTCAAGCATTTCCGCGATGTATTCATGCTTGACAAAAGTTTTGAGAGATATAAAGCAAGTTCTAGAGATACAATTCACAAAAGATGGAACACACATGAAGAATAAAGTGCTAAGAGCTATTGGATGCACTTTTATTAGGCTCAAAACTCACATTTGTGGTGCAAATAGTTCTCACAAATCTCATCATGCCAACCATATCTCAATGCATCAACTTGACAATCAAAGGTACCAATGAAGTTAAACATAAGTCCCATAACCTTTATTTGAAAAATTGAGTTCACAAGACATAGACATGCTTTCTATCCCTTTACAAATCAAGTTCAAGTTTCATTATAGGAGTTGGAAGGAACTAAATACAAACAAAACATACAAAAACTAGAAACAACTAAAAGCTAAAAACAAATTTTTTTTTTTTTTAACAATTTGAATTTAAACTAGACCTCCCCCCCCCCCCCCCCCCCCCCCCACTTGAACTTAACATTGTCCTCAATGTTAAAAAGTATTTTCTTGAAAGCTTTGCAATGAAAGAGTCAAGCATGGTAAGAAAGGGCATGCAAACTATCACAAAAACAAAGAAGTGACCGGAATGTAAATACAAGGAAGTACATAAAACAAGAGAAATGTAAGAAAGTGCTCCCCCTTGAAGACCATGAAGTGCAAGCAAGGGCCCATCGGCTTCCCAACTAGGAGTCATCATGCCTCATCATCATCAACGCACTCGTCGTCCGCTCCATTGTCACCTTCATCATCATCAACATCCAATGCATTGCTAGGTCCGTCATGCGACACGGGTGCAAGTCCCATAGATGATAGATGCTTCCAAAGTGAGTCATAACGGGCATGCAAAGAGGTGATGTTAGCATCAGTGGCACTAAGTTGGCGAACAAGTTCACTAAGTTGGCGAGCAAGTTCACCAAAACGGAAGTTAATGAAACTTGTCATTTGAGAATCAAGACCCGTGGTGTCATAAGGAGCCAAGAGGGAAGGAGAGGAAGCGGCAATGGGTGTATGAGTGGGAGAGGGGATGGGAGAGGGAATGGGAGAGGTAGGTTTTGCTTGCCTTTGACTCTTAGACACGGCCACTGCATTAAGGTCGCCAAAGGGGGCACACCAACCACTAGGTGCCTTGATCCTCGGAATCTTTTCTTTTTGACAAAGACGAGTGATAAGGCAAGGAAATACCAACTTAGTCTTGGGGTGCCCATAAACACTCTCAACAATGGCATCGTAGATGATAGTAGAAAATGGAATGGCACAATCATTGGCTACCATAGGCATGAGGACTTGAAATCCAAGCAGTGGAATCTCGGTTCTTTGAGAGTTGGGGCGGAGATTGTGCCGCATAAATTGCCAAAACGTGCGGTAAGGGGTCTTCAGTGTGCCTAGATCATTCCTCTTGCGGGCGACAAACACATTCCCCGGGCCTTGAACGGAAATGGTTTTCCGAGATGCACCAACATAAGCATTGCTCAAGACATGGTCGAAGTTGATGCTTGCTATATATTCAAAGAAGCTCTCACTCTCCTCATGAGAAATGGAAGGCAACGCAAGGAACAACCGAATACACTCGGGAGTAAGCGTGATGGTCTTCTTGCGAATGCCAACGATGACCTCACGGGTTAGAGGCTTCTCTTTAGGGAACCCATTATAGAACTCCCTAACCAAGTCCTCATCAAAGCCGTGATTATCCGAAGCTAAATGTGTCAAATGATTATCCTTAATACACTCCCTAAGGGCCACAAATGAATCATCGGAAATTGGGGACTCCAAATCAACATTCCACTCAGGTAAAATAAGCCTTAAAGAGGAGGAGGAGCTATCAACTCTAGCCTTTTTGGATGGAGGAGAGGAAGTGGAGGAATCACTCTAATTTTGGTTGGGGCGGGAATCAAAACAGTGAACAAGGTCAAGGCTACCAAAGGCAAGGAGGTGGCTATCAAGGTGTAAGTAACTCACACTTCAACAATCAAGGAGCAAACAATGCTTATCATGCTCCTAGACCACCTTATCAAGCACCAATTGCCTTCCCCTTTGATCTTCTTTCAAAAGAAATAAGTGTGGGGGAGTATTATGTTTGTTGTGCATTTGTAATTTGTCTTTACATTTCAACAAAGTCAAGAAAGAAAGTCAAAAAAAAAAAAAAAGGAAAGAAAGAAAGAAAGAAAACCCAAAAAGAAAGTTTCTCTAGTTCAATAAATAGTTTTTTTAGTTTAAAGTTTTAGGCAATGGTTAAGAGAGTGAATCATATGAAGCATCTTAAGGTCTTAAGTTCGTAAAATCTCAATAAGGGAGTTGCTTGCTAAGTTGCTTGGAATTTGTGATTTCCTATCCACTTCATTTCTCTAACCCCTCGCTCTAAGCCTCATTATAACCTAATAAAAGTCCTTTTTGATCCAAGATGGTTTATGCATGACCCGTGGAGATGAGATTGAAAAGCAAGCATATGGCGGCATTTGCATGAGATTGTTTGAGTGATAGTTTAGCTAACCTTTAAACACTTGTGTGAAAATTAGAGTGAAAATCTAGTGAGTTTATGGTTAGCACGGTTTTGTTGTGCAAGCTTGGTTTTGGTGCATCAAAGTGACAATCATGGCATGACATACATTCTACTCTAGCATAAACTTTTGAGATATGACTTGATTTTCTAGCCTTGAGAAAATTGTGTTCTTTGAGGATAATGTTGGAAGGATTAGGTTGTGTTAGTTTTGTTATGTTTTAGATTTGGGTTAATGCTTTTGCTTGAGGACAAGCAATATTCAAGTTTGGGGGTATTTGTTGAGTCACAAATTACTTACGCAATTGTGCTCCATAATTATGAAAATTGATTTGTCTTCCATGCTATTTTACCTTTTTTTATCCATTTCCTTTTCTTTGTAGGAAACCTTGCATTGAGAATAAAATGACTATTTGAGGCTTGAAATGTGGAGATTTGAAGCTAGGGGAAGAAGACACGAAGATTGGAAGAATATTTCAAATCGACTTTTCCGGCGACTTTTCCGGCAAACTTTTCCAGCGAGCCTCCACTCATGGAGGGTCTTTTCTCCAGCAAAGGAGGACAATGGTGGTGAAAATCTCCCATCACTTGAAATTCAAATATCTCCCTACACCTTGTCGTTTTATCACCTTGCCAATTTGGGACCATTTGGGGGACAATGGTGTAAGAGTATCTTTTGCACACTTGGGGACCAAAGATGACACACCTAGCTGATCAAAAAGAGGCCAAAGACCAATTATTCAGAATTCTTGACTCCATTCAATCATCTTCATCCTATCCAAGATCCATTTTTTCTCTCTAGAGAAGACACCACCATTTCCACCACTAAAACCACCATCTCCACTTCTAAAACCTCAATTTCCACCACTACAACCTTCATTTCCTCCACCATTCAACACCACAACTCATCTTAGAGATCCCAAATTTCACTATTCTTACCAATATCAAGAGCTTGGAGCAAGGAGAAGGAGGTGACTACCACCATATCATGTTCTTGGAGACCCATCTCCACCACCTCTTCCGGCATCATCAATAGTCACCCTTTACTCTCTATCTCTTTATGTATTTGATGTTTAATAGAATGTTGAAGCTTGTGTATCTAGCTATGTGTGAGTAGTGAACTAGTTGGGGCTAGGGTTGAAAGCCCTAGCCAAACTTGCTTGGATTGATGCTTTTGTTTATAAATTGATGCAAATTCATGTTGTCATTCTCACATGCTAAGTCAATAGTTGAATGCATTACTTAGACCTAATCAATTTGAGTTATGTGTTTTCCATGACATGAAGTTTTTCCTAGAGATTGATTACCTCTAGGCAAAAAGAGAGCATGAAAGCACACCATGTGTACATGTGAGGGTAGTGAGCTAAAATCACCTAGAGATAGGATTGGTTTGCTTGCTTGGTTACCTAAACTCTAAGCTTTATGCATTTAGGGGCAAATGATTGAGACCTATCCGGTAATTGAATTTGTCTCTAGGTAGTTAGCTCTAGACTTATCCGGTTAGAGTTAATAAAATAAAAGGGGTTTAAGCCTTAGTAGTCTTATCCGGATGCTAAGAGGGTAGTTGGACAATTAGCTTTGCATCATTCATATTCAATTGCTTTAATGCTTGCAAGGGAGGCAAAAGGTGAAACCCGATGCCCTAACTCCCATCCATTTGATAACAACTTGTTTTGTTTAGGTTAGTTTATATTACTTGCTTTCATTGTTTCAATTTGAATAGAAACCAATTTCAAAATCAAAATCAAATCTCTACACACCATCTTGCACATACTCACCATGAACTTTGGTTCACTTGTGAGCCTTTGTTTGTGATTGTATATTTGCATATTCTTCTAGATTTTCCTTAGGTTTTCTCTAGCTAGGAATGGATTTACCAATCCTCGTGGGTTCGACATCCTTACTTAATCCCCTATTCTATAACTTGTACCTCTTGCACTTGAGGGTGGCTTTAATGCTAACAATATATATATATATATACAGTCCGTCTCAAGTGCGGACGTCCGTACTGAGCGGACGGTACGGATTTCCTGTTTTCGACCACTTTCCTGCCGCATTTTTACATCTTAACCGTTCAGTTTTTATATCCTAGTGTATAGATCACCTCTGCAAAATTTCAGCCAATTTGGTTATCGTTAAGGCATCCAAAACTGCAATTTACCATTATAAATACGAATGGTTCCGGTTCGACAGATTCGGTCCATTCGTGTAAAATGCAAATTTGGATGTCTTAACGATCACCAAATTGGCTGAAATTTTGTGGAGATGATCTATACACTAGGACCTAACAACTGAACGGTTAAGATGTAAAAATGTGGCCGGCAAGTGGTCGAAAACAGGAAATCCGTACCGAAAATTCGGTACGAACGTCCGCACTTGAGAAAATTCCTATATATATATATATATATATACATATATACACACGTAATCACCCACTCAGGAATGACCACTAATACCAACTATAGTTCACACAAGAAAATCGTGAAATTCATTTTGTATAATTAAATCATTTTACTTACCTATGGACCTTAGTTGATCAAGTCCATGTGATTTAAAACAAATATTTATTCTATAAATATTTTCACACAATTACCAAAGAAAATAAAGTAATTAAAAGTATTCGGTTCGTAATATAAACCACGTGAGGTTTACTCACCTCTAATTCCCGCTGCGTCTTCTTAACAACTCAAACAACGATTTCACGAATCGTCCGCCAAATCAATCAGTCAATCACCTAATCAAATGTGACTTGAATTTAGCCAACCATTCCAAAACATACTTAAACGACAAACCAACGGTCGGATTCTAACTTGTATGAAAATCCGACGGACGGATTCTCACGAATCGCCTCCCGAATCACTGTTTTGCAATTATACGAAGATCCAACGGTCGGATCTTCGCCCAAAATAACACAAAGTCACTGGGACAGTCATACGATCAACATAGCAAAATTACAAGTCCATCGGATGGTCCGATCTTCACATATCATAAATCGAACGATCGAAATCGATCGAAAACGTAAAAATTCATAACTTAATCATACGATCTCCAAAAATTATGAATTATATATGCAAATGATCATATCTACACGTAGAACACAAAAATGGACAAAAAAAATGTCCTTAGGGTGGCCGCAGGTCGCCAGAAACCACCATCACAGTGGCGGCACCGCCCCCATCCAAAGTCAAAATTAGACAAAACTCCCAACATGAAAGTTCTTCATCTTAACTCGAATTGAAACTTTCATAACTACACAAAAGTCCAATTATGAACTAATTGATCGAATTTTACCTTAGAAGCCGACAGATCCGATGAACCTTAGTTTTGAATTCACTCCAATTGCAACCCACCTTAGAGGAAATGATCTACATCCTCAGAAGTGCAGAATCGCCTCAAGAATCACAGAAAAAGGTGGCCGGAGGAGGGAGAACGACGGTGGGGAAAGGAGGTGATTTCCAGCTCGACTGCACCATGTTCTTCGACTTGTAGCGGCTACCACGTTGGTTATTTCCCCTTGATGTCTTCTACAAAATTGTAATCGAGATCAAGGCCAGCAAAATCCCTTTAGGAATCAACTCAATTGGAGGTCGGACAAGAGAGATATCGGCCGGTGAAGGAAGAGTAGCTCGGGCGAATTTCAGCTCGAGCTGTGCGGCTTCTCGGCCTCCTAGAGCCTTCCACGGTTCTTTTTTCACTTTGATGTCTTCTAGGAAGTTTTATTTGACTACAAGGCGAATGAAAATTCTTTTGGAAGCAAGTCGATTGGAGGTCGGATGAGAGAGATATCGGCCGGTGAAGGAGAGAGGCAGATCGGGCTCGGGGAGAGAGAAATCGGAGGTGCAGGGGACTGTTCAGCAAATTTGGGATTTTTTCGTCCTTAATGAAAAAAAATCAGAAAAGTTTCATATTTATAGAAAATTCCCAATTTTCAAAAATTCATAACTTATTCATACAAACTCCGAATATTACGTTCCACATATACACGAGATCGTATCGACGAGCTCTACAACTTTCATGATGAAGAAAGTTTTCCCAAATTTTGAACGTATAAAAAGTCACTTTTTGAGACCCCCTAAATAACGTTCGTTTTTGAAAATAAAATCGTTCAAACTAATTCCACAACTCCTCCAAGCTTCGTACTCGTGCCCATGACCACGAAATCATTTCCAAAATGTCATCGGAAATTAATTTGAATTTTCGGGGTATTACATAACACCTCACTAAGAACCTCCTCACCAAGATTTCTTCTTCTCACCAAGAATCACAACACCTCACCAAGATTCCATCTTCTCTACCGTTTTCTCTCACTTCCCAATATCACTCTCTACCATTTTTCTCAAAGAAAATTCAAGAGGCTTTCACTACACATCATCAAGGCTTCATCGCCACAAGGGATTTTGGCTTTGGTAAAGAGTGGGGGCTTCATTTCAAGTTGGGTTCATATTTGCATATAGCAAATTGTGAGCTTAGCTTGTGTTCCCTCTCTAGTCTCCTAATTTCTTATGTATTTGATGATGTATTTGATAATGGGTTGTGAGTAGTTCAATTTTGGGAGTTAGGGTTGTGAAGCCTTAACTCATCTTGTATAAATGTTGATGATTTACTTTTAATAAATGCAATTTCCATTGTGTATGCTTTAAATATGAATTTATTGGTCCTTAGAAGCATGTTTCTAGGCTTTGTCACCCTTTGAAATTATGTTGTGGTTAATTGTGATAAATAGATTGATAAATTGACAACTTATTAATCTTGTGGCATTGAGGATTTAAGTGTGGTAACCATTAGCTAGCTTAATTGGAGCTAAACTTGCTTGAGTCTCTATTATCTTGCTCTCTACGCCTCTAATTTTAGATATTGTGGTCTTAACCGGCGTAATGCCCAAATTAGAGAGTTGATTGTGGCCTTAACCGGTATAATCAATACACCGAAAGGATAATTGGTTTAGTAGCCTAACCGGTACTAGCTACAGGACTCGACACATATAGGAAATGCATGCATTTGTGAAATTGGCATTGATGTTTACAAGATAGTTAGTGTGAATCACCCGACACTCCCATGTTCCCATTAATTTGAAAATCCAAATTTAATTTCTTGCTTGATAATTAGTTGTTTGCTTTTATTTTAGTTTGCATTTGATTTATTTAATTCTCAATTCAAAACTCCCAAACAAAATTCTACCTTCTATTGTGCATAACTCATTTGGGCTACAAGTTAGTGGTTTTGATTAGGTTTAGTGTGAGCTAAGCCAAGCATTGCCGAGACTTGCTGCCTTATGAATATTATTTTATTTTATTTTATTTTTATTTTTCATTGTATGCTTTTAAGTTATTCTAGCGCCAATTACCTCGGTTAGGTCCAACACCTAATCCCCGAGGTTCAAATACTTTCCTTACTTGACAACGATTCATACACTTGCAAGAGTATATGAACCAACTCACTTTGCCAAGACGCATTCCAGACTGTGTCGTGCTGGAGAAGTGGTTTCTCTCAGAGCCTCCACTAGCGGAGGACTTGAGCATGGAAGTCCGACATGTGTAAGGCGTTCACAATCATGACACCGACCATACATGTTCTCAAAGAAGTATTCCAAATCAAGGTCCAAACCATCCTCCATCGTGAAACACCTTCTGAAGACATCCGGTTGTGGTAAATCAACTTCTACAAGGATCCTAATTTGACCCACATCAAACTCCACTGTGTCCTTTTGTAGATATCTTCCTAGGCACAAGCCAAATGGCAAAGACCCCGATCAGAATGAAAGGTCAGAGGAAGGCCTTTGACCTTTACCCAAAAAGCTAGGGTATTCAGGGGCACTGCACTAATCTAACCAACCACATCATACGGTGTCAAAACTACTAGAGCCAGATCAAAGCTCCAAGGACCACCACGAAGAATCCGGTTCCGATCAGTAGGATCTGATAAGGTGAAAAGGAATCGTTCATCGTGCTTCTACATCGTATATCTGCCATTCAAATGCCATGCACAGCGAAACATCCCCATGAATGACCTTTTGTTGAAAGCCCTCGTTGTCAGCTGTTTGCCCACTAGATACGTCGGCAAACACCATAACCCTTCTCCTCTAGGTGGTCGAATATCCACCAGTTTCCTACCATCAGCCAAACCAAGGGAAGCGGCAAGCCTCACCGCCATCTCATCCATGGAATCCATGATCGTTGAATAGGGTTCTAGGAAATTTAGGGTTTTCCTCTTTCACGTACCTTAGGTTATGCTCGCATGCAGTGGGTAGGGTTCATGTCAACTGCTTAATGCTATTTTAGGCAATAATAATTGTTACAATAATAGACAATTTACATTAAACATATTTAACTCGGCTCAATTTTTGCGAACATATATAATCCAAATTAAGTACTTTAATATTTTTTTTACTCGGGTAAATTTTTGCAAACTTAGTCAATTCAGGTGTAAATAAATAAAAATTAAACGGTTTGATAGTTAAAATATAACTGAAAAATGAACTCCAAATGCAATCCTATAAAAGGCACAAAACAAAATTATCAAGCGCTTGTATATATTTATATTCAAGGAAATATATTCTTTTTTTTTTAATCAATCCATCAATGATTGTCATTAATAAACTCAAGCCAGAATGACCATTACATACCCCTCCGCTACCATTCAAAGATAGATAAGAGGTTGTGGAGGTATCACATGGTACATAGTACTAGACCATTCATTAGATATCCTATGCTCACTTATTCAAGTAAGCCTATCAACTACGATAAACTTGGACATAGTTATAAGCTAACGCAAAAAAAATTACATCTTTTCCATGCCCTTCACTAGGTTTAAACACATTATTAGTAGTAAACTTGGTTTATAGAATCTGATTTTGGGAACCCAAAGGTCGCACATGTTGCTTCTTTAGCTCATAATTTGCCAAGGATTTTTTTATTACTAGTTGAGCCCATTTCCAAGCTATCCAGCCCTATGGAGAAATCAAACTCAAAAAACAACTCCTAATTTGGGCCTCAAGTAAGCCTCAACATATCTCCACGCGATTTACATCGGCCTCCTTTTCTACACTTCTAGCGCCGATTGTATCGCGCCTATCTTGCCATTGCCGATCTAGAGCCAACCCTCAAGCCATGTTGGCCTAGCAACGTCAGCCACCATCACCATGCGAAGCCATCGCATTGCTGATAAGCCAGCGTCCGCCACAATGGGAGTGCAGGGATTGATCTCCGATGACATTAACTATGATAGACTACCTCTCCGCCAACCATTTGTTGAGACTTCCGTCGTTAGGACCGATCTAAAGGCCGAGGCCGTGAGGTGTCTAAGCCATTCCAGTTGGCTGCATAGCCTGCATCCTTGCCTCCGACATCACCGAGAGCACCGCCGCAATTCCGGCGTCTAGTCTTTGTGCCATATTGAATCCCATCCTAAGCTAGAGTTTCCCGGACCAAAATGGCACCTCATCTGGGTCCTTATTGTTACACCTAGATCTAGACAGATGAAAAGGTGGAGGAAAGGATGGATTGAAAGATTTGAAAAGGCAAAGAGGGTCACCTACCTTTAGGAAGATTGGACGGGTGCGATGGAGATCAGAAGATTTGTCACTGCTACAAGAAAGCTGCATTAGAATGAGCATGAAGGGGAGAGCCCCTAGAGAGAGGCTAGGGTTTGCCATTAATAGCATTTTAAAGTTGGACATATTGATGCGCAAAAAGATGTGTATAATTCAAGTATTCCCTCTTACTTCCAGGGAAAAGAAAAAAGAAAAAGACAGAGATGTGCATTTATTTATTTATTTTGAAAAGAGATTTGCATTTATATTTGTTCATAGTTCATACAAACAAATAAAACTCAATTACATTATTCAAGGGATTATGATTCATCTGCTTATTCCATATGCCTACATTACAAGTTACACTCTTATTTTCTCACTCTCAATCAATACATCTTGAGGAAGTTTTTGAACCAATGTGCCGAGAGTTTTGGGTGTCTTTTGTTTCCATTTTTGTAATCCACATAGTTGAGACCAAATCGAACTGTGTAACCTGAACCCCATTCGAAGTTGTCTAGCAATGACCATGCAAAGTAGCCCTTCAAGTTCACACCTTCCCTGTGGAGATTGAAAAGAGTTATACATATTTATATTTCAAAATATATATATTTATATATATATATATATGTATTTATGTATATGTACACGTATATGTACAGATCATTATAAACTATTATTAAAAGAAGTACTTTTATTTCTCCTATTTTTTCCAAAACTTTCCCAAACGTCTTTTTCACTTTACACTAGTCTAATAAATCAGGGATATTATAATAATTGACAATATAAATATATAAAAAACTAAGACTTATAATTTTCTCCCACTTTTTTTTTTCTTCTGTAGTAACCAACTCATTCACCATCTACAATAACCGATATAGCTTTTCTGGATTTAGAGAAAAAAAATATATGATTTCCAATTTCTCTGCAATTAAGAGCAATAATTGATTCAATGTATCTTTCTGTCATGCTCTAAATTAACAAGGCATTTATTTATATCATATTACCAAAGTATGTTCCACTTACTTGATTGCTT
Organism: Rosa lucieae; assembly: GCA_024704745.1. Taxonomy (NCBI): domain Eukaryota; kingdom Viridiplantae; phylum Streptophyta; class Magnoliopsida; order Rosales; family Rosaceae; genus Rosa; species Rosa lucieae. The sequence goes on along the minus strand of CM045496.1, from coordinate 82,114,946 downwards.
TTTGAAGGTAATAGAGGTGGCGGAAGTAATAGTCAACTCTCTGAGTGTCATAGAGAGCTTCCTCAAGTGATAATTTGGGATCATTGAACTCATCAATGCCTGCATCATACATCAAGTATTTTTATTGAACCTGATACTTAATATGTTTGCTGAAAATATTATGGCTAAAAATTCAATACTTACCATTCTCAGTAATGTAAATAAGTGGATCATTATACTTTGTCCTTGTGTAGAGTAAAAGGTCTCTAATTCCTTTTGGATAAACATATAGCCATGATGAAGCAGTCTGAATATAATCATGGAGATTTTATGAGTTACTGATGTATATATGTTATTTCAGAACAAGTAAAAGAAAAAATGTTAACTTTATGCTCAAATACCTGTGGACCAATGGGGACGCCATTTAGCGCAACTGCAGCAACAAATTAACATGAATATCTTCATCAAAAACTGACTGTCACTAAAGAAATTAAAAACTTGTGAATGCTTCTGAAATTGATTTGTAACTGACATGATTGAGTAGCACGAGCGTCTGTCAAGTAGCTTGCATTTAAAGAGTTGTTCTGAGGTGTATATGTTGCATAGTAAGTAGTATAGTAATTTAGTCCAAGAAAATCAAATGATCCGATTAGTAACTTGGATTGTTCTTTTGTGAATTTGGGTAATCGGTTTCCAACGAGAGATCGCATGCTGTGTGGATAGTCTCCGTTTGTCAAAGGATCCATGAACCTACAACACAGGAATTCAAAGTATATATATGTGAACTTCAAAAGTATATGCATATCAAACTTGATTTGCTTGCCGACAACCTTATATATTCTCGTCGTATACTGAAAGTAATTGTTTACTTGTTAGCTAGCAACAAACGGCCCAGTGAATTGCAGATTATAACAGAGAATTTAATTGATGTATATATAATTGTGTATTTTTTTAATACTCACCATCCAAACATAAAATCCAAAGATCGTAAGGCAGCATTTTTGTTGTGCTTTGCCCCTGAAATTGGAATGAACCAGTGAGACACTAGGGTCACTCCTATAACTCCTTTCTGAGATGCCTGAAGATTTTCAATATTTAGTCGTTTGGTGAACTGGAACCACACTAAAATTAATAAATTAAATTAAACAAGATCTAGCTATTGACCTGATATTTCTGCTTGTACAACTTTACAGCAGCTGCATGAGAAAGGAGTAAGTGGTGTGCCACCAAGTATGGTTCAGTACCCGAATCCCCGCCGGTGCAATTTAGCTGCTGCCACGCAGAACACCGTCCTGGTGCCAATGACCCGACTGCATAACCACCATTACTGTATGACCATGGCTCATTCAACGTGATCCAGTGCTTTACCCGATCACCAAATTCCTTGTAACACAGCTCCGCATAGTCCCGAAAATGCTTGCTGCATATACAAGCGGTGCAGCATATATGTCATATATCTAATGGTCTTTCAAATCATATAGATCATTGTAGTAAATGATATATAACTAAGCGGTCAACATATATTGAGGATAGAAATTTTTCACTTACACAACGTTAGGGCTTAAGAAACCGCCATATTCGTCTTCTAAAGTTTGGGGAAGATCCCAATGAAAAAGGGTCACAAATGGCTTTAGACCTACATTATTATGAGTAATAGAGAGAAGTTATTGATTGCTCAACTGATGTAGCTAAGTTGGGTGAGAGGTATTAGGATTTAGTTGTATAACCATTGCTTAGGAGTTCATTGATGAGATTGTTGTAGTACTTGACTCCTTCCTTGTTCACTCCCCCACTTAGCTTTCCATCTAGTCGATCATAGTGATTAGAAGAAAATGAAGTTAGGGCCCAAGTTAATTAGTGTAGTGACTGTAGTCTCACCATGGAAACAGGGGCCAGGTACTTTAAACACAAGCTACTAAAAGAATTATCGTTTACAGATTTTAGATTTGGGAGGGCGATTGATGAAACTTACTTGGTAACAATCTTGACCATGAGATAGAGAACCTATAAGCATCCAAATTCATATTCTTCATAATCCCCACATCTTCCTACAATTTATATAACACAAAACATATGAGGCAAATTAATTTCCATTTTTTCGTGTTCTTCTCTTAATAACGCTCCAAATATCATAAACTATTGGCAAATGAAACCTTATAATGGTGATATTGATCATTAGCCACATCTCCATTGCTTCCACCCGTGATCCTTTCTGCAATTAATATATGAAATTGTTAATATTATTTCATAGACCGCTCCCTTCTGAATTGTTTTTAATAAAGAAAGTATTAGGTGATATTAATTTGAGAAGTTTTAAATACACACCCCTAATTACTTAATACACACTCCTTACTCAATACACCTATCATTTAATTTCTCATTCTAACATTTTACTAAATACACAACTCAAATTATCTAAAATATCATTAAACTTAAAAACCATTAAATATTGATTAGTATATATAATTGACCATATTAATTACTTGTGTTAATTATTGAGAAATCCATCAAGATTCATTATTGTTCCCTTCAAAGTTCAAATAGTTGCTTAGAAATAGGGTTTATATTACTTGAGTTCTCATCCACTAAACATCCTTTAGATCAAGTATAAAATTCTGAGTTGAACATTCAACCAAAATTGTACCAGTAGTTTCTCCACAATGGCGGAACTATGAAGTTGTCATTGGATGGTCAAACACATTAACAATTACAAAGTTTTATACCTGTGATGTTTTATATTAGATCGATAATAAATTGTCTAATAATCACTTTTAGATAAATAAAAAATGAACTAAAAAGTGGGAGTAAAGCGATATGTTTTAAAAACATTTAATGCTATTGATTTCAAAATTCTAAATTACATAGTATCTCACCCTATTTAATTACAAGTCATTTAAGAAAAATTTAAATTAGATGGTTTCTAACTTTATTCTTTTTTTAAATGAGGATGCCATGTATAGAAATTCATTGTGTTTATAATTATAGAATAATATAAGGAACATATGATTATTATTATTTTTTTTTTCTTTTAATACATAGATGTCTATTTTGGTCATTTAACCTACCTATAAAATCTGATTTGAAATATAAAATAATAGAGATGTGTATTAAGTAGTTTGAGGTGTGTATTTAAAATTTCTGTATTAATTTTTATGTGACAACTGATTTGAAGCATCAAACACGGATCTACAATACTAAAGAAAATGAGCGTACCATAACCAGAAATTCACCAACCAGTCTCACAATATTATCTTATTGAAAAATAACAAAAAACTAAATAAATAAAAGAGGAGCCAAACCAAGACATTTCTCTTAAATAAGTTTGTTTGTTTACGATTGAGACAAATTTGACATGTAGCATAATGACTAATGAGAAAAAACAGAAGGAGACTTTTCCTACTTCAATAATAATCCCTTATACATTCTTTTATTGGTTTTATTTGCAGGTATAGGTAATGGAAGCATTCACAATAAACCCATATCTGAGTATCTTGGATATGTTCCGTTGGTGTGAACGTACACTTCTCCCCACAAACTACACAAATTAATTAAATTATGAACTCTACCAAACATATCCTTAATTTAATGACAATTGCTTATAGATAGAGGGTTCATTGATTTATTGGTCGAAAGATAAGATTCTTGCATGTCTTGTTCGTAAGTGTTCATCATTTCATAGAAAATATTTCTTTGATGAGCATTAGATTTGTTTACCAAACACGCTAGGACATCACTTTTGATATTTGGAAAATGTTATTAACATAACCTTTTCCATGACGTTTTTCAAACACGAAAAGGATTACCCCACCAGTGTCCGTATATGAAATCAATTCGCTCACGTGACTAACTAGCTATGGATCATGTGGAATTATTTTTTGTTAAAATGTGTGGTTTTTGACCAGTAGTTTAGCAAGATATAACTATATATGTATATACTATTTATCATGCTATGTGCATATCGCAACTATGATTTAATTTTTCTTATTTGTAAAGGTATCAGAGAGACGGGGTCGAGTAGGATTGGAATGGACGAAAAACAAATTATGTATGTGCGACCAAATTATGTGTGACTTTATTATGGCAATTTCAGTCGAGGACGAAATCTAATCCTCGACTGGAGTTGCCAAAGATTTCTTATTTGTAAAAGTATCAGAGAGACGGGATCGAGTAGAACTGGAATGGACGAAAAACAAATTATGTATGTGTGACTTTATTTATTATTTTGAACCAAAAATACGATTAACAGCTGACTCCTTTCCGTACAAAGGAACTTCATTTACTATTTTGAACGAAAAATACCATTAACAACTGACTTCTTTTCCATAGACAGGAGCAGCCAAACCAACCCAGCTTACCGGCCAATCTCAGCCATACACGAATTTGAACCTAATTATAATCTTTTCAGTCAAAGAAAGAACTTCATTGCGTCATTGCAAACAGTGATTTTTAATAGCAAACTGCAATAATTTAATTCCGTGAACTGGCCACAATTAATTTTGGCTTCAGCGGATAGACATTGTTTTTCTTTTTTGGACAACACAACCGATAGAGATTGAAAACAGACATTTTAAAAAAAAAAAAAAAAAAAAAGCTGACATTAACTTGATAAATTATTTAACATGAGGAAAAGGCTATATTGACTTGCGCAGAGCAATAGAACGGCGGTTGATTTGGAGAACGAAGAGGGAGGAAAATGAATACCGAGGAGACAGAAAGTGTTTATTGAAAAGAAGAAGAAGGGATTGTAATCCATTGAAGGTTTTGAATCATTTCTTGAATCAGGTAGCTTTTGCCTTGTATGTTCATGCCACGATCTTTTGTCTTGGATATATAGCAAACATTTAACCAATGAGATTTGATCAAAAATATATTGTAAAATAACAAGAGCTTTTAAATTGATTAGTACTAATCAGCGGACTCAAGGTTGGAATTCAAATCTCTCTTATTTGATTAATTATATCAAATAAATTATTTGTTTGCTTACATAAAATGCATGGATACATGTCATAGTAAACAAAACTATTTCAATTCATGAGTCCTCCAATACTTATGAACACAAAAAAAAAAAAACCAAAATATAAATGGCAACCCGCATTAAAATTAAAGCATGTTCTTATATTCCTTCAATGATTCGATTACATAATAAGTGGTAGATTACAAGGATTTCTTCAAGAAATTCAACCATTCTATTAACTTCTAAGCAAGAAATAATGTCAAAAAAGTGGTAGAGGGGGAAGAGAGTATAGGCACCTGAATGTTCGTGGGTGTAGGTATCCCATATGCTCGGTCCTCTACCACCTTCTTTAGCAGCACCTTCATACTGAAATTTTGCAAACATATATGTATACATGCATGTAAATACATTTCATTAACTCGAAAAGGCCCGAATACTATATAAAAACACAGATTAAAGGGTTTTAACCCCGATCGAGCAGGACTACTCACCTGATATGACGCTGAAGCTGTCCCAAATATGAAACCTGCTGGGAAGCTAGTCCTGTTGAGGAAACCTGTGTCATAGATAGGAGTACTGGGTGTAAGAGCTTCACTGCTTGTCAATCTAAAGCCTGCAACAAGTAGAAGCACTACGCCTAGAAACAGAGATCCTTGCATTGCCATAACTGGGTCTTGGTGATATTCTCAGTTTCGTTCTGTCAAGGGACGTTTATATAGAGGTAAGTAGTACACATGAGCTAGAAAATGAATAAATTAAATTGGTAATTCATTTGAAAATTTGGATAAAATACAAATATTAATTAAACAAGACTAGCTAGCCTCTAGACATAATGGGTCACATTTTTTTTTTTTTTTGAAAAGAGGTTTGGAACTCAGTCTAGCTGGGAGACTGATTCACACGTCCGGATCCATTTATTATATAATATTAGAATTTGGAACAGGAGAGTGGGGACATAAAACCCGAACTCCGTTGTTTTATGCATGAACAAAATGAGTTTTTATTTTTTTTTCTGGACATAATTTGTTTGGGTTTGTCTAATTGTATTTTGTTTTATATGAGGATGTTGGCATCACGAAAAATATGGGATCTGAATTCTCCATCTCGTTATCTAGATTGTTACCAAATAAGACGATCAAATCGATTACATCACTACCCTGTTTTGCATAACACCATTCGAATGTCACTTTTGATTATCCCATTGAATTGATTGGAATTAATGGTTTTTTCTTGACTATAATGAAATGAACATTCTTATCTTCTTTCATAAATTTGGTTAGATGGAACGCTCAAAGGGGGTGTGAATAAGGAAGGAATCAAATATTACAACAACCTCATAAACAAGCTTCTAGCCACTGGTAGTAGTTATAATCTTTTTTTTTTTTTTTTTTTTTTGGAGAATGGGTAGCAGTTATAATATGATCATCAGTATATTCACTCAGAATTTCTCATCTACTAATTAATTAACATGATTTGCAATCTTTGAATATTGATTGTTGATTAATGCAGGTCTAAAGCCCTTTGTCACACTCTTCCATTGGGATCTTCCTCAAGCTTTAGAAGATGAATACGGTGGCTTCTTAAGCCCTCAAATTGTGTAAGTCACAAAGATCTTATATCGTCGATCTACTTTCAAAATAAATTATGTTTGACAAAGTGATAAAGAAAAGAGTACAACTATCTTATAAGTCTATAACTAGCTAGTATTCAAATTTGTACATAAATTTTTTATCAATTCTCTTTCTTCTTCTATAGAAACCATTTCCAATACTACGCAAAGCTATGCTTCAAGGAATTTGGGGATAGAGTTAAGGACTGGAACGAGCCCTGGAACTACGTACGTCAATGGTGGTTATGTAATTGGGACTTTTGCACCATGACGAAGTTCTGAATGGCATTGCACTGGTGGAAATTCAGGAACAGAGCCATATTTTGTCTTACACTACCAGCTTCTAGCTCACGCAGTAGCTGTAAAGTTATACAAGGAGAAGTATCAAGTCTCTGCACATACCAATTCTTTATAAACACATTTTCAAGGACTTTATTTTTTTCACATGAAATTTATTTATAAGTTTATTAAAACCTACTCAATATGTCTATGGAGCCTGATCAGAAGGGGGTGATAGTGATAACAATATTGTCACACTGGTTTGTGCCCTTTTCTGATGCCAAGCACCATGAAGAAGCTGCTCTACGAGCATTGGATTTTATGTTTGGATGGTATGCAACAATTTTAAAATACCAATTAATTAAAGTGTGTGCACACACTTTATGGAAAGTACTTGTCTAATTTGAACTTCCATTATTATTAGGGTTTATAGGCCCACTCATTATACATCAAAGTCGTAAAGAGTAGCGTGAATCCTCCTCTAGTACTACTCCAGAGGCACTAGAGACACATAAAGTGCATAGATCCCAAAAAACTTAGGGAATTATTAAAAGTAAAACTACTACCATAGGATCCCTGAAACAAAGAAAATTTTTATGGACCTAGGGCAAAAAACCCCAATAGCCCAAATTTTTAAGCCCAAAAGGCAACCCAAGGGAGAGGTCCACTTAAAGTTCAACAAGCCCGGAATGGCCTACGCCCAGTTTCCATCCGCCTCCCACCATCGCATGTTGCAGCTCACTACAACAAAATTGGTGTTTTACGACACACAATGTTCGCCGTAAAAAATAACTTTACTGCACAAATAAGCGTGTCTTAAAAGACAAATTTCTCTTATGACACACAAAATGTGCGCAGTAAAAAATATTTTTTGCGCTTCGTAAAAGACTCTTTTGCATGCCGTGAAAGATATTTTACAACTTTGATTGTGTGTCGTAAAACACCATTTTGCATGTCGTAAAACACCATTTTGTATGTCTTAAAAAGCCCTTTAGCGTGTTGTAAAAAGACCATTTTGCATGTCATAAAAGATTTCTTCATTCACTCTTCTAATAGACAATACTTTCAATTAAAGCCTTTCATTCAAGCATGGTAAACAAAAGCATTCATGTAGTGAATTATATCAATTAAATAACTTCATATTACAAAATCATAGTATAATTAAAGTGGTTTTCAAATATAGAACATGCTAGCTAGATTAGAATTGTCTTCAGATTGATTACATAAGTACTTGAAGGGGTTGATGATAGCTTGATATGATGCCACTTGCCGACCATTTTCCATAAAGAAGTCGTACATCATAAAGCCTATAAAGACAAGCAATGACAAACATTAGTGAAGTTGGCTCTTCATTCAGTTCAAATGAATAATCCATAAAAGTCAAAATAGATAATCCTAATTTTAAGGTGAATTTAAAAGGTACAAGACTTTAATCCACGTACATAAGCAACTCTCTAACTTATCTAAGAAATAATTCAACCACAAATAAAAAAAATTAAACTTAATAGAGAGCATTTGGTGAACAACTTGGTCAATTTCATCAATCTTTATGCTTGGCTGCCAACATATGCAACAATTAAACTTACATAGAGAGCACCCCTAACATCATCCAACTAGTCAAGAATCCATCAACAATTACTTATTAGCCAACAATGAAAACTGGAAATCCTAAGCTTTAGCATATTGCCTATTAGATTAACTTACAAGTTGCTTGCAATGATCAAAAGAAAAATGAAATGATTGGTTCAGAAAGTATTACAGAGATAACACACCAATGTCTTTTACCAGATCCAAATCTAAAAACAATAAGAGAAAAACTGAAGGAAAAACTATCTTTTATTTAGGGGGAGCTGGAGGATTTCTGAAAGTAAGCTAACTTCCTAGTAACTATCACAGCACACTCCTAACTTCCTAAGTGATACAGTGTTAAGAATTGCACAACTTTCTGTCTAAACTAATGCTACTCCCTATGCCTATCTTCCCGTACAGTTTTGAACCTCAGCAGCATATTGGGTGCCCCTTTACAATATATCAGACCATAGTCTAGAAGAAAGAGCTCCTCTTTATGGCTTAATCCAATCATATATAGTCATATACATTTAAATTTGATTCGGCACCATGAATACAAACTGAATAGTAACACCAATGAGCCAGACTTCTAAAGACAAAAGCAACAAACTAAAACTAGTAAACAATTGTCTAAAGTAATCGTTAAAAGGTAAGAACACTAGGACTCATGACCATCAGATTCATCTCATTTCAAAAACTACCAATAAGGCACAATGCGCACCACAATCCACAGAATTCTCCATCACACCAAATAAACCAACACAGTTTGTTAATAAGAACACATTTAGAATACCCAATTCTTCAAATGAAAGAGTGTGATGTTGCAAGGAAAAGTGCCTCTAGTTAGGAGGGCAGCTGTGAGCTGAGCTCAAGGTCTTGCTGTTTTCTTTAATGGGTTGCTTTCTTCCACAACTGAGAACATAAATATAGAGCTTCTATTATGAAATATAAAGCTTCAATGAAATTGTTGGATAAATAAAGTAAAAAACTAATTTTAATGCTTGCTTCACCTTTTTGAATTTAACATAAAGTTCTTCGTCTTTTATTTTGGGGGTGCAGTTAAATCTTCTAATTAGTAGCAAAGAAGTAGAACATCATGGTTTATAATTTATATCATTGTATTTGGTTTTTAGAATGTCCCTATGTATTTGGTTTTCAGAATGTCCCTTTCATCTATGAAATTTGCAGTGTTAAATTCATTCAAATTATTGATCGTATGATGATGTGATACTAGAGGTCTATGCTTTTTGTTTGTCTTCACACCTTCACCTATTGTGATGGGTAAGTTGCTTTGGTATAAAGAGGTTGTCAATGAAATTGTTAGCTCAAAATGAAATTTCTAGAAATGAGAGTGAAGAGTGAAAATTGATATAATAGTGGAATATCCCTGGTTGCTGGATATCACTTGAATAAACCGGTGGAAGGCAGATGTTACAACACACAACACTTTATTTTGGTTGTTCTTTGCTTTTAGTTTTGGTGGTACTTTTGTAGTGTGATATCATGTTACAACTTGCAACACTTATTTTGGTTGTCCTCTGCTTTTAGTTTTGGTGGTACTTTGAAAGTTTGATGTTACACCTTACAACATTTTTGGAGAACATAAGTTATGTCCGAGAGAGAGGAGAGATGAACAAATTATATTTTATTGTTCCTCATAACCATAAACTTCTAGCAACAGCTAGATGTATTTTCTGATCATTTGTCCAGCAAATGTAAGATTTATTATGCATGCTTTGGTTATTGATTTGGCTGTTGTGATATTAAGGTTTCTGTACAAATGGTGATTCTGCTGCAAAGTTTCATGAAAGTAAAGGCATAAAATATTGCTACTTCATAGGGAAATGCTCTCTAACTTTTTGAAAATGGTTGCGTAGTTTTTCTGGAGCTCTGATTATCTAATTGAGTAATTGACATGAATACTGCCATATACTGCAGGGATAATAATTGACGCTAGAGAATGTAAGCTGCTAAGGCAAAGAATGAAGACCAATATAATACCTATGCTGGAATTGCAACTGTTTTTTGGTTTTGCAAAAGTCACAATTAGGAAAAATACTTTCAGCTGCACCAAAAGGGAATTGGATCAAAATGTAGTTCTCACCAAATAACATGTAGAAAACTTAACCACAAAACCCTAACCATTTCCAAACCTAGAAATGCTGAAACTCTCAATAGATCTCTTACTTTATCCCCCACTGATGAAGTAACTACTCCCAAATCATTCCATGTCTCTCCTAATATAACCACATACATGAATTTCATCACACTCAAAAACAACTTCAACTTGAAAATGAATTTTCAGCTTAAATTTCCTCAATTAGCTACAAAAAGGAAAACCAAAACCAAAACGATAACTTAGCACTCAGTTAGTTCTACCAAACATTCCACACAATCAAATCCTAATCTAACTGCAAAATCAACAAGAAATTCAAAACGAGCTGAAACACTAATACTATTTGGAATTTGAAATGTACGTAGGTTTATTTGTGAGGAATACCCTCACATAAGAACACATCCATTCATCGATTTAGGAGAGGGACTGAGTACTCACGGGTAGAGTAATGAGATCGAAGGAGCTCTAGCCTTAGTCCGAAACCAAAGCATCAGCCATGACAAGCCTCAACCCTCAACTGCTTCTCCACAGAAGCCTCAGTGACATCAGCATCTGCTCGGTGCAAAACATCGACGGTGATCAACACCTCCATATGCTCTGTGCCATTCATAATCAAAATCAAAACCTGCAAAAATTCAGAGTCACTCTCACTGTCACAAAACACAAAACCACAGAGGAGCAGTAGTGCTATTACCTTCTTAGCGGGAGAAGCAGCGAGGCCGATCTTTCATGGACAGAGAGAGGTCTCGGATACAATAGAGGTTGCTGGAAAAAGAGAGAGGCGATGAGGGAATGAACGGTGAACCACCACTGAGTCGGCAAGTCGGAGTCCATGGACTCTGAGATGAAATCAATTAACATATTTTGATCAAAAAAAAATTAATACTTCCTTTCAAAAAAAAATTAATACTTTATAACTAATTTACGGCATGCTTGAAAAGTAAGTCGTAAAAGACTAATAAAATAACTCATTTACCACACACATATTGTGCATGCCGTTAATAGATAACTAAATTTACGACACACATAAAATACACACCTTGAATGACCCGAATAAAGACATTCCAACTGCACACATCAGATGTGTGCCGAAAATGACAGTCTTTTAGGGCACACGTCAAATGTGCGCCATAAAAAATCAATTTTACTGTAGTGGCTCCGAACTAGCGCTGCCTTGACCTGTGCCCCTGCACACCACACCGCCACGAAAAAGCACCTTATCTACCCACGCACCCTACGACCCGTGCTGTCTTCGAAACAAAATCCACGACCCCACGCCACCGGTCCTAGACTCCGTCGACAAGGCTCAGCACAACAAACATGGTCAAAGACTTCTACAGGGACTAGATGCCAAAACCAAAACTACCAAACCTTAATCAAAACATTCAATCAAGAGATTTCTTGGGCAATAGCATCAAAACCCATCCGGCAACCAACTACTACGTCGGCGAGGCAGGAGGCCAGCCTAGACGTCAGGCGTTCACCGGATGAGAGAGATCTCTCAATCAGAAGGCTCGCCGCCGCTGGCTTTAGGGTTTCTCTCCTAACCCGAAGAGAGGAGTGCATATATTTTGGTACAAGTTGTCATTCATTATGATTAAATATTTTATTGAACATGATACTTAATACGTTTAATGAAAATATTATGTTTTTTTGCTCAAAACTCAATAACTTACCATTCTCAGTAATGTAAATAAGTGGATAATTATACTTTGTCTTTGTGCAGAATAAAAGGTCACTAATTCCTTTGGGATAAACAAATAGCCATTGCAAAGCAGCCTGAATAAAATGATAGAAATTTTTATGAGTTACTGATCTATGTACATTACTACAGAATAAGTAAAACAAGAAAAGTTAAATTTATGCTCAAGTACCTGTAGACCAATGGGGACGCCATTAAGCGCAACTACAACAACAAATTAGCATGAACATATTCATCAAAAACTTACTATTATTAAAAGAAATTAAAATTTGTAATTGCTAGCTCTGAAATTGATTTGTAACTGACATGAGTAGCACGAGAGTCTGTTAAGTAGCTAGCTTGCATTTAACGGCACCCTTTCAGGATCACCGTTCATGTACCTATTCCATCTTTATGGAGTCACTCATGAGTTCCAATGTGTTCTTTGCTATTCTCGTCACTTTCCATATTCGGTGATGGTGGGCTTGGCGGAGATGGTAGTTCGCAATTTCAACACGAAGATCTCATCTCGAGGTTGTGCATCAACGACTTCCTTCGGTGGTTACTTTAAGGAATCCGAAGATGGGGCGTTGGAGTTATGGTGACCTGTCTGCACAAGTGATTGATTACACAGATCTGGTCATGGCGGATTTGGGTTTTTGGATTTTGGGTGATGACAGTTTATGGGTCTTCTCTTTGAACAAATGGTGGGAAATCAAGATTGATTGCTCCTTGGCTGGGTTGCTCGATTCTGGTGGGTTCTGGAGGCAGGATTTCGCTAGTAGGCTGGAGGCAAGGGTCATGCTAGAGGTGCAAGAGGATCTGAATTTGGGATCCAGGTGGGCTGTGGCACTGGATTCTGACCCGGTCTCAGCTTTGGGCTTGGATTTTGGCCACTCTCATTTTTGGGTCTAGTATCCGGCTCACTCCATTTGTTAGGCTGTTCCTCACTTTTTGGATTGTCTTGGGGCCTCTGATCTTTACTAGTATTGGATTAGGGACCCCGGGCTATGATATTTGTTTGTGAAAGATCGTCTGCCAACATGGCCATCAAGGTGAGATTTATATCTAACAACCTTATTCTTCTCATTACGCTTTCTAACAAAGAAACCATTTATGGCAAACAGGCTTTACAGTTGGGATGTCAGTGGCACTGGCCCAAATACCTGTCTCTTTGCTAGTGAATCCAACTCAGCTTGGATCGCATCTTTCCTTGTAGGTCAATATGCTCTTTGTTGACATTCTTCAATTCAGCGAGGTTCGATATTATCATACTTTATAATTCCCTTTGCAACAGAATATGCAAAGGCATCATCAATAGTAATAGAGTTTCTATTCAACGCTCATGTACACTAGTGTAATTGATGGAGATCTCTCTATTCTCTGGAACTGATTCCGACATTGGAGCGTCCTTCAATGATGTCTCTTGGACATAACCATAATCCGTAATATTTTCATGAGACGGGTTATTTATATTGATGATTAATGGATCATTTTGTGCCAAACTCGTTTTCTTTCTTGGGCGAGAATCCATCAAACCTATGGGCCTCCCACGCTTCCTTGTAGGGGGCATGGCCTGAGCAACAATGCTATCACCATCATTAGGGACGGCAGTACCATGCCCATTCCCAGGGACGGCGACGTTGTGTCCTTTATTTTTAGAGACTTCAATCATTACTGGCACTTTTGCAATAGGTATGTGTGATCTCGTCACTTTGATCATATCAGTGAACTCATCAGGAATCGAATCTGCTATGTTATGAAGATCGAGTATTCTCCACACTTCAATGTTAGACTATGCGGTTTGGGGATCAAGATGAAACAAAGTGGGGACAGACCACGACTATTCTTGTCCTTCATGTTGAACATTTTTGTTCTTATCTCCCCCTAACGATGAGAAGACTGTCTCATCAAAGTGACAATCCGCAAATCTAGCAGTAAAGATATCGTCTGTCAAGGGTTCTAAATAGCGGATAATGGATGGAGAATCATATCCAATATAAATGTCTAATCGTCTTTGAGGACCGATTTTGGTGTGCTGTGGCGGCGCAATTGACACATAAACTGCACACCCAAATATGCATAAATGTGAGACATCAGGCTCATACCCAGTAACTAGCTGAGACGCAGAGAATGGCTGAGCGGTAGTGAGTCTCAGATGAATAAGCACAACTACATCCAATATTGCATAGCCCCAAGCATAAACAAGCAGATTGGTGCTCAAAACCAATGCTCTAGCAACCATTCACTACGCCAATATCATAATCAAACAACACATATCATACGACAGCAACAATTTTAACTGTCGTCCCAAATCATCAGACAACAGCAATAATTTTTTTGTCGTCTAAATTTTCAAGTCAGACAACAGTTGTCATATTGCTGTTGTGCAATTGTAATTCAGATAGTGGTTGTTTTTTTTATGTTGTCTGAATCAATCAATTCAGACAACTGTTATTACATTGCTGTTGTCTAAAGTTGATTAACACAATGGTTGGCAAATGATGTTGTCTGCATGTTTTTAATCACATAACAGTTATTATTTCTCTGTTGTGCAATTACAACTAATACAATGGTTGAAAAATATGTTGTCTAATTGTTTTGATTCATACAACAGTTTTTAGTTATCTGTTGTGCCACTCTCATCCAAACAATGTACTTGAATTGATCTTATCTGAGTTTTAGGGTTTAATATGCTAGCGCCTTAGAATTGGTTTTAACACTTGGCTAAAATTTCAATTTTCACTTCCCTCCATTCAGCCAAATTTTAGATTTCACCTAGAGTGGTATATAAAGGAAAGGAAACCCTAGCCTTTTCTCCTTCTGCCTCTCTCGCTGGAGAACTTGATGACTTCCGCTAGTTGACCTTTGAACACGGGATTTCCTACCACCAAATGATCCCATTGCCGGAGCTCTCAACTCTTCACTGTTTATACACATTTATAAGTGTAATTATATTTAAAACATTAGAAATAAGTCAATCCCTGCGTAAATTAATATGTACTTAATAGTTTTTTATTTATTTTGTACGAAATAAGCGAAGTCGCGAAAATGGACACAAAAACGATGCTAAATGGTGAAATTTGGAATTCTCGACAAAAAGGACAAAATTATCGTGCTTTAATAAGTATTGATTAATTAACGTCAACCACTTAATGCTATTTTAGGCATTAATAATTGTTACAATAATAGACAATTTAAATTAAACATATTTAACTCAGCTAAATTTTGGCAAACATAGTCAATTCAGGTGTAAATAAATGAAAGGGGAAATGATCATTTACCCAATTTTAGCTTGAAAATTGTCCACTTACCCAAACACTCTAATGGTGCATTTGGATGAGAAAATTATAAAATATGTAGGAATTTATAAATGATGGAATCTAAGTTCATCAATCTAAAATTCCATTAATTGCAATTTCTATTGTTTGGTTGCATCTATTTAAGATTTGAAATGTGTAAAAGTTTAAAACAAATAAAAAGATAAAATAGAAAAAACCTTGTTTTGGAAATAAAAATTGAATACAGCAAAGGAATTCGTAAATGACACCTATTTTGGTGGAAATTGAAGTGAGGAATTTAAATAACGAATTCCTTCGTTTTTATCTACAGAGAAATTTAAAATTTCCAATCTGATAATGTCAAACAAGGGAATTGGCTTTTAGGAATTTTGAAATCCTCACTTTCAATTAAATTCCATCATTTTTTCCCTCATCCAAACACACTCTAAGAGATTGCCTACTTACCCAAATACTCTAAGAGATTATTTCCCTAAACCCAATTAAGTATTTTTTTTTTAATTCATTTTTATTTATTTTTGGGACAATTTTGCCTTCTCCTTCTTTGTCACTTAGAGAAACAAGTCATTGGAGACCTTGCTTGACTTCGGTGGCGGTCCGGTGACCCGACTCAAGCGACCGGTGACAGGAATCTAGCAACCGATGACTGGAGTCTGGCTACCAGACTGGTGACCGGATTCCTGCGTCTGAATTTATTGCCCCTAATAATACCCAGTAACCATATTATTGCCCTCCAATAATCATATTATTGCCCCCCAATACTTGTATTATTGCCTCTCAATAATCATATTATTGTCTCCAATAATCATATTGTTGCCCTCTAGTGAATTGTATAAACTCCCAAAACCAAAATGAATACACTACAAGCACAATTGATCAATTTATATGCATATTATTGCCTCCCAATAATCATATTATTGCCCAGCAATAGACATGTATAACTACTAAATAAAACTTTTTTTTTTCATTCTTCTTTCTTCTTTCCTTATAAGCCTTCTGCCAAATTTACCAAAAAAAAAAAAAAAAATCAAAACCACGTCGTCCTAGCCCTACCAGCGAAGCCCAGACCTGATTCCGGGGTGGAGGTTTGAGCTTCCTAGACCTCTGACGAACAAAAAAAAACAAGTGCTATGGGCACCCAAAAATTGCTCCACAATCTCGTCCAAATGGAGAAGCATGGAGTTGACGTGCGACAGGGCGAGGTCGAGCTCTCGAATCTTGGCGCTGACATGGTTAGCAAGGTCGCAGGTGGAGGAGAAGTTGGAAACAATGTGGTCGGCGTCGGACTTGACGACGTCGAGGACCTGGGAGAATTTCTGGAGATTGGAGAGGTGCTTGTCGAGGTCGCAGCGCTGGGAGAGGAGGTGGTCGAGGTTGAGATCCAGGGCGTGTTGGTAGGCTATGCACTTGTGGAGGAGGTGCTTCATGGATAAATGGGCCGCCGGAGCTGCCATGGTTTAGAGAGAGAGAGAGAGAGGACCATTCATAGAGGAATCGGAGGATGAGAGAGGGAGAAAATGCCGATTGGAGGGATGAGAGAGAGAGATCGATATGAGTGTAATTTATAAATTAAAATGAGAGCAATACTGTCAAACACTGTTGGATTGGGTAAATGGGGTTAAAAAACTTTTAGTGGAGTAAGTGGGCAATTTTTAGGCTAAAATTAGGTAAGTAGTCACGGCCCCTAAATGAAAATTAAAAGATTTGATTGTTAAAATATAACTGAAAAATGAATCCCAAATGCAATTCTATAAAATGCACGAAACAAAATTATCAAGCAACTGTATATATTTATATTCAAGGAAATATATTCCCTCTTTTTGAATCAATCCATCAATGATTGTCATTAATAAACTCAAGCTAGAATGGCCATTACATACTCCTCATCTACCATTCAAGGATAGACAAGAGGTTGTGGAGGTATCACATGGGACATAGTACTATACCATTCATTAGACATCCAGTGCTCACTTATTCAAGTAAGTCTATCAACTACGATAAACCAGGACATAGTTATAGGCTAATGCAAAAAAAAAAAAAAAAATTACATCTTATCCAAGCCCTTTACTAGGTTTAAACGCATTATCAACAGTAAACTTGGTTCATAGAGTCTGATTTTGGGAACCCAAAGGTCACACATGCTGCTTCTTTGGCTTATAATTTGCCAAGGATTTCTTTAGTAATAGTTGAGCCCATTTCCAAGCTATCCAGCCCATGGAGAAATCAAACCCAACCAACAACTCCTAATTTGGGCCTCAAGTAAGCACAACACCACAGTCAAATCTGCTCAGGACACCCAACGCCTTTTTGGTGCCTCGATATATCTCTGCGCGACCAACATCGGCCGTTATTTCAGCACCGATTGCATCACGCTTATCTTGCTATTGCTGATCCAGAGCCGACCCTTGAGCCATGTTGGCCTAGCAACGTCAGCCACCATCACCATACAAAGCCACCGCATCATCGACAAACCAGCATCCGCCACCTTGGGAGTGCTGGGATCGATCTCTAACGACATTAACTATGAAGGACTACCTCTCCGCCAAGCACTTGTTGAAACTTCCGTCATTAGGACTGATCTAGAGGCCAAGGCCGTGATAAGTGTTGTCCAGGCTGTTAACGATATAGGCTTACTTTATAGGTTTACTTTTCCTGTTTAATTAGTATAGGCTTACTTTCCTGTTTAATTAGTTGCTAATTAGTTGGGTCTGCTAATTACGTTTATGCATGGTTAATCAGTTAGTGGCCTACAGTTGTTATCCATGTGTCCTTCACATAGAGACTCTTGTCTTAGTATAAATAGAGGTGTACTATCTCCTTTTGTGTTGTAACAGAATAGCCCCATATATAAAATTTCCATTTTTCTCTCTCAAATATTCAAGTCTCTTGCTCAGCTATCATGGTATCAAAGCCAGGTTCGTTTGGGGCTGACCTCCGGCGGGGTTTCTAGTCATCACTACTCATATACGATCAATTTTGCAGTCTCTTTTCAGATAAGTTCATTCTAGATCTGAGTTTTTCTTTGAAGAAGTTTGATTACGAAGCTTAAGCTTGAGATCTGTGACTCCTTTGCTTGAGATCTGAGACTTTGATACTTGTTTAAGTCTTTGAGCACTCGTTTATTGCTATTTGTTTTCTGAAATTGAAGAATTCTGAAACCCTAATTTGATGATGAAGTATGTTCTAGCTCTGTGTGTTTGAGCAAAATCCTTTACCAAGGACTGAGTAAACAAGGGCTATACCCCATTCCTTTTGACCTGCCACTGATAATTCAACAATCTGCAGAAAGTGAAGTTTCAAGTCCAGCCAAGAAACTAGATCAACAATCAGCTTTTGTGGGAGCAATGGTGAAGAACTCATTGTGGCATCAAAGGTTTGGGCACCCTTCAAATGAAATTGTTAGAATCATGCTGAATAAATGCAATATAAAGAGCATTCCTGACTCTACTTCTAGTGTGTGTGAGCCATGCTTATTAGGCAAATTTCAGAAACTACCTTTTGTTGATTCTAGTACCAGGAGTTTGAAGCCTTTTGATCTTGTTCACTCTGATGTTTGGGGACCTTCCCCACATCTGTCCATTGATGGCTTCAAGTACTATGTTCTATTCATAGACGATTGTACTAGATATACCTGGTTATTCCCTATGAAAAATAAATTTGAAGTGTTCACCTATTTTCAGTCTCTTTGTGCACTGGTATCCACTCAATTCTCTACTAAAATCAAATGTTTAAGGAGTGATGGTGGGGGAGAATATATGAGTCTAAAGTTCACACAATATCTGGAACACAATGGAATTATTCATCAAATTGCCTGTCCTTATACACCATAGCAGAATGGTGTTTCTGAAAGGAAAAATAGGCACATTAGAGAATCTGCTGTTACACTAATGCAAAGTGCCTCTTTACCAACCCAATTTTGGTATCATGCTTGTGCCATAGCAACCTTTCTCATAAACAGAATGCCAACCCCTACCCTTAACATGCAATCTCCTTTTGAGAAGCTCTATCACACAGTTCCATCTCTTGATCTTCTTAGAGTTTTTTGTTGTACTTGTTACCCTCTTCTTTCACCCTCAAGTCATAATAAATTACAACCTAAAACAATGAGGTGTGTGTTCCTGGGCTTTGCTGCTGGTTACCAGGGATATATTTGCTATAGTCCAGCCACAAGAAAATATATTATCTCTAGGCATGTGTTCTTTGAAGAGAATTGTTTTCCATATGCTTCAACCACAGTACACAAGGGACATGTTCACACTTCTTCCTAGCAATCAAATCAAACTCATGGACAGATAATGGGGTATATGCCATGCTTTACTTATGCTCAGTCCACTTTGCCCATACCTTTGTCCCACACGTCAACAACTATTCCAAGTCAGTCTTCTGACTCTCTCTTAGTTGACAATGCAAGCAATCTACAATCTCACAACAATGATGTCACTCCATGTGATGATGCACATGGCTCTAGTACTGCTCCACCTATTGAGGACACTTAATTGTGTCAATTTATTAACAATGATCCTGTGCTAGTCACATCTCCTCCAGACCCTTGTTCCTTATCTCCTAGTTCTACTGCTCCTGCTTTTGGATCCAAATTCAAACACAGCAATTCACTTTGCAGAAGATAATGGTGAGTTGACTATTCATTCTCAACCAGGAGGAGGGTCTGTGTCTGTCATTCTTAACTGATCCCCATCCAGGCATACACAACAAATATCAGCTGCTAATATTATGCATCCAATTTCTGCCCTATCTACCTTGACAGAGAATGATCATCCAATGCTAACCGGCCAGAAGCAAAAGAGGAATTGTGAAGAAAAAGTGTTTTCTGTCCATTATGTCTACTACTAGCACTGAACCTTCTGAACTTGAACCTAGTTCATACAAGATTGCAATGCAAGTGCCTGTTTGGAAACGTGCAATGCAGGAAGAATATGATGCCCTCATGAAGCAGCAGACTTGGTCACTTGTTCCTTCGCCTTCTAATAAGAATCTTGTCTTCTGTAAGCGGCTGTTTAAAATCAAAAGAAATGCTGATGGATCTGTTGCAAGACACAAAGCAAGACTAGTTGCAAGGGGTTTTAGTCAAGAATATGGGATTGATTATGAGGAAACCTTCTCTCCAGTTGTAAGGCACACCACTGTGAGACTTATTCTAGCTTTTGCTGCTTATTCAGGATGGAATTTGCATCAAATGGATGTCAAGAATGCATTTCTACATGGTCAACTTACTGAAGAAGTATATATGTCACAACCAGGAGGTTTTGAGGATGATTCTGTTCCTCCATCCTATGTCTGCAAACTCCACAAGTCACTATATGGCCTGAAACAGGCTCCTCGAGCTTGGAATGAAAGATTTACAAATTTTCTGCCATCTATTGGCTTCTCACCCTCACATGCTGATGCTAGTCTTTTTGTAAAGATTACTGGAAGCTCAACAACATATATGTTGCTCTATGTTGATGACATTATCCTTACAGGGAATTGTGAGGCTCTGATTAGTGAGATTAAGCAATCATTGCAACTTGAATTTGATATGAAGGACTTGGGCAGACTTCACTTCTTTCTTGGTCTTGAAATTCAGTATTTGAAACATGGAGGTCTATTTGTCTCTCAACGCAAGTATGCTATATACTTACTCCACAAAGCAGGTTTAGATGATTGCAACACTCATCTCACACCTTGTCAATCTAGGGTTAAATTACTGAAGGACACAGGCAAACCTCTTGACCCTCATGTGGCTTCTCACTTTAGAAGTATTGTGGGCTGCTTGCAGTACCTTACTTTCACCATACCAGATATTGCCTTTAGTGTCAACTCTGTGTGTCAATTCATGCATAACCCTACAGATGATCATCTGGTTGCTGCCAAAAGAATACTCCAATATGTCAAGGGTACTATGGATGTTGGTATCTTGCTCAAAAAGAATGTGCATGACTCTATCTCTCTTAGTCTTAATGCCTACTGTGATGCAGACTAGGCTGGAGATCCCAATGACAGGAAGTCCACCATAGGTTCTGTTATTTTACTTGGAGGAACTCCTATTTCATGGTGTAGTAAGAAGCAATCTGCAGTGTCTCAATCATCTACTGAAGCTGAATACCGTAGTATGGCCGATACTACCTCTGAACTCCAATGGTTGCTTCATCTTCTTACAGATCTGCATATTGTGCTTAGTGAGGTACCAACTTTGCACTGTGACAATATCTCTTCTTTAGCCTTGGCCACTAATCCTGTTTACCATTCCAAGCTCAAACATATTGAAGTTGATGTGCACTTTACTCGGGTACAAGTCAAAGCAGGCTCAATCAAACTCCAGTTTGTCTCTTCCAAAGACCAGCTTGCCGATCTCCTCACCAAGGGTCTTTGCTCACCCAAGCATCAGTACTTTTATGACAGCCTGATGTTGATGACTCCCCATCAGGCTGAGGGGAGGTGTTAACGATATAGGCTTACTTTATAGGTTTACTTTTCCTGTTTAATTAGTATAGGCTTACTTTCCTGTTTAATTAGTTGCTAATTAGTTGGGTCTGCTAATTATGTTTATGCATGGTTAATCAGTTAGTGGCCTACAGCTATTATCCATGTGTCCTTCACATAGAGACTCTTGTCTTAGTATAAATAGAGGTGTACTCTCTCCTTTTGCGTTGTAACAGAATAGCCCCATATATAAAATTTCCATTTTTCTCTCTCAAATATTCAAGTCTCTTGCTCAGCTATCACAGGCCATTCTGGTTGGCTACATAGTTTGCATCCTTGCCTCCAACACCACCGAGAGCACTGCTACAATTCCGACGTCTCATCTTAGTGCCATATCAAATCCAATCCTCGACTGGAGTTGCCCCGACCAAACTGGCACCTCATCTGGGTCCTTATTATTACCCCCAGATCTAGACAGATGAACAAGTAGAGGAAAGGATGGATCAGAAGATTTGAAAAGGCAGAGAGGGTCACCTACCTTTGTGAAGACTGGACGGGCGCAATGGAGATCGGAAGATTTGTCGCTGCTATAAGAAAGCAGCGTTAGAGTGAACATGAAGGGGAGCGCTACTAGAGAGAGGCTAGGGTTTGCCATTAATAGCATTTTAAAGTTGGATATCTTGATGCACAAAAAGATGTGTATAATTCAAGTATTCCCTCTTACTTCCAGGGAAAAACATAAAAGAAAAAGAGAAAGACTTGCATTTATTTATTTATTTTGAAAAGAGATTTGTATTTATATTTGTTCATAGTTCATACAAACAAATAAAACTGAATTACATTATTCAAGGGAATTATTATTCATCTGCTTATTCCATATGCCTGCATTACAAGTTACACTTGTACTTTCTCACACTCAATCAGTACTTCTTGAGGAAGTTTTTGAACCAATGTGCCGAGAGTTTTGGGTGCCTTTTGTTTCCATTTTTGTAATCCACATAGTTGATACCAAATCGAACTGTGTAACCCGAAGCCCATTCGAAGTTGTCTAGCAATGACCATGCAAAGTAGCCCTTCAAGTTCACACCCTCCCTGCGGAGATTGAGAAGAGTTATACATATATATATATATATATATATATATGTATATGTATACTTATATGTACATATCATTTTACACTATTATTAAAAGAAGTACGTTAATTTCTCCAATTTTTTCCAGAACTTTCCCTAACGTCTTTTTCACTTTAGACTAGTTTGATAAATCAGGGATATTATAATAATTGGCAATATAAATATATAAAAAACTAAGTCTTATAATTTTCTCCCAATTTTTTTTTTCTGTAGTAACCAACTTATTCACCATCTACAATAACAGATATAGCTTTTCTTGATTTAGAGAAAAAAATATGATTTCCAATTTCTCTGCAATTAAGAGCAATAATTGATTCAATGTATCTTTCTGTGATGCTCTAAATTAACAAGGCCATTAGTTACATCATATTACCCAAATATATTCCACTTACTTGATTGCTTTTTGAAGGTAATAGAGGTGGCGGAAGTAATAGTCAACTCTCTGAGTGTCATAGAGGGCTTCCTCAAGTGATAATTTGGGATCATTGAACTCATCAATGCCTGCATCATAGATCAAGTATTTTATTGAACCTGATACTTAATATGTTTGCTGAAAATATTATGGCCAAAAAATCAATACTTACCATTCTCAGTAATGTAAATAAGTGGATCATTATACTTTGTCTTTGTGTAGAGTAAAAGGTCTCTAATTCCTTTTGGATAAACATATAGCCATGATGAAGCAGCCTAAATATAATCATGGAGATTTTATGAGATAATGTTATTTCAGAACAAGTAAAAGAAAAAAAGTTAACTTTATGCTCAAATACCTGTGGACCAATGGGGACGCCATTTAGCGCAACTGCAGCAACAAATTAACATGAATATCTTCATCAAAAACTGACTGTCACTAAAGAAATTAAAAACTTGTGAATACTTCTGAAATTGATTTGTAACTGACATGATTGAGTAGCACGAGCGTCTGTCAAGTAGCTTGCATTTAAAGAATTGTTCTGAGGTGTATATGTTGCATAGTAAGTAGTATAGTAATTTAGTCCAAGAAAATCAAATGATCCGATTAGTAACTTGGATTGTTCTTTTGTGAATTTGGGTAATCGGTTTCCAACGAGAGATTGCATGCTGTGTGGATAGTCTCCGTTTGTCAAAGGATCCATGAACCTACAACACAGGAATTCAAAGTATATATATGTGAACTTCAAAAGTATATGCATATCAAACTTGATTTGCTTGCCGACAACCTTATATATTCTCGTCGTATACTGAAAGTAATCTTGTTAGCTAGCAATAAACGGCCCAGTGAATTGAAGATTATAACAGAGAATTTAATTGATGTATATATAATTGTATATTTTTTTAATACTCACCATCCAAACATAAAATCCAAAGATCGTAAGGCAGCATTTTTGTTGTGCTTTGCCCCTGAAATTGGAATGAACCAGTGAGACACTAGGGTCACTCCTATAACTCCTTTTTGAGATGCCTGAAGATTTTCAATATTTAGTCATTTGGTGAACTGAAACCACACTAAAATTAATAAATTAAATTAAACAAGATCTAGCTATTGACCTGATATTTCTGCTTGTACAACTTTACAGCAGCTGCATGAGAAAGGAGTAAGTGGTGTGCCACCAAATATGGTTCAGTACCCGAATCCCCGCCGGTGCAATTTAGCTGCTGCCACGCAGAACACCGTCCTGGTGCCAATGACCCGACTGCATAACCACCATTACTGTATGTCCATGGCTCATTCAACGTGATCCAGTGCTTTACCCGATCACCAAATTCCTTGTAACACAGCTCCGCATAGTCCCGAAAATGCATGCTGCATATACAAGCGGTGCAGCATATATGTCATATATCTAATGGTCTTTCAAATCATATAGATCATTGTAGTAAATAATATATAACTAAGCAGTCAACATATATTGAGGATAGAAATTTTTCACTTACACAACGTTAGGGCTTAAGAAACCGCCATATTCGTCTTCTAAAGTTTGGGGAAGATCCCAATGAAAGAGGGTCACAAATGGCTTTAGACCTACATTATTATGAGTAATAGAGAGAAGTTATTGATTACTCAACTGATGTAGCTAAGTTGGGTGAGAGGTATTAAGATTTAGTTGTATAACCATTGCTTAGGAGTTCATTGATGAGATTGTTGTAGTACTTGACTCCTTCCTTGTTCACTCCCCCACTTAGCTTTCCATCTATTCGATCATAGTGATTAAAAGAAAATGAAGTGTTAATCAGTGTAGTAACTGTAGTCTCATCATGGAAACAGGGGCCAGGTACTTTAAACACAAGCTACTAAAAGAGTTGTCGTTTACAGATTTTAGATTTGGGAGGGCGATTGATGAAACTTACTTGGTAACAATCTTGACCATGAGATAGAGAACCTATAAGCATCCAAATTCATATTCTTCATAATCCCCGCATCTTCCTACAATTTATATAACACAACATATGAGGCAAATTAATTTCCATTTTTTTGTGTTCTTCTCTTAATAACGCTCCAAATATCATAAACTATTGCCAAATAAAACCTTATAGTGGTGATATTGATCATTAGCCACATCTCCATTGCTTCCATCCGTGATCCTTTCTGCAATTAACATATGAAATTGTTAATATTATTTCATAGGCCACCCTTCTGAATTTTTTTTTTTAATAAATAAAGAATTAGGTAATATTAATTTTTCTTTATAACTGATTTGAAGCATCAAACGCCGATCTATAATTCTGAAGAAAATGAGACTGCCATAACTAAAAGTTCACCAACCATTACCTCAATATTATCTTAGTGAAAAATAATAATAATAAATATGAAAATAAAAGAGGAGCCAAACCAAGACATTTCTCACAACTAAGTTAGTTTGTTTACAATTGAGACAAGTTAAGTTTGACATGTAGCACAATGACTAATGAGAAAAAACAGGAGACTTTTCCTACTTTACGAAGCTCTAGTCAATCAAATAGTAATCCCGGCCCTTTTATATGCTTTTGTTGGTTTTATTTGCAAGTGTAGGTAATGGAAGAATTCACAATAAACGTACATATCTAAGTACCTTGGCTATGTTCCATTGGTGTGAACACGTCTCCCCACATACTACACAAATTAATTAAATTATCAACTCTACCAAACATATCCTCATTTTATTAACCATTGCTTATAGATAGAGGGTTCATTGATTTATTGGTCGAAAGATAAGATTCTTGTATGTCTTGTTCGTAAGTGTTCATCACTTCATAGAAAATATTTCTTTGATGAGCATTAGATGTGTTTACCAAACACGCTGGGACATCGCTTATGGTATTTGGAGAATGTTATTAACGGAACCTTCTCATGACGTTTTTCATACATGAAAATGGTTACTCTAGCTAGTAGTGTCCGTATATGAAATGAATTCGTTCACGTGACTAATTAGCTATTGATCATGTGGAATTATTTTTTGTTAAAATGTGTGGTTTTTGAGTTATAATTTAGCAAGATATAACTATATATATATATATATATATATATACTATCTATCATGCTATGTGCATATCGCAACTATGATTTATTATGTATGTGCGAGCAAATTACTTATGAAAAGTTTATAAGATTCAAACTTGTGACTTCATTTATTATTTTGAACCAAAAATACCATTAACAGCGACAGCCCTTTTCCATAGAATGGAATAGCCAAACCAACCCAGCTGGCTGGGTTCATAAGATTCAAACTAGTCACTTCATTTGTTATTTTGAACCAAAAATGCCATTAACAACTGACTCCTATTCCATAGAAATGAAAAGCTTGCCAAACCAACCCCAGCCTACTGGCCAATCTTAGAAATAATGATACACGTATTTGGACCTAATTATAATCTTTTCAGTCAAAGACAGAACTTCATTGCGTCTTTGCAAACAGTGATTTTTAATAAGGCAATTAATTACACACTTAATAGCAAACTGCAATAATTTAATTCCATGAACTGGCCACAACTAATTTTGGCTTCAACCGATAGACGTTTTTTTTTTCAACCGATAGACTGGATAATCTCTCCCGATAGACATTGAAAACCGACATTAACTTGATAAATTATTTAACATGAGGAAAAGGCTATATTGACTTGTGCAGAGCAATAGAACGGCAGTTGATTTGGAGAACGAAGAGGGAGGAAAATAACACCTAGGAGACAGAAAATGTTCATTGTAAATAAGAAAATGAAGGGTTTGTAATCCTTTGAAGGTTTTGAAACATTTCTTGAATCATGTAGCTTTTGCCTTGTATGTTCATGCAACGATCTTTTGTCTTGGATAGCAACTATTTAACCAATGATTTGATCAGGAATATATTGTAAAATAACAAGAGCTTTTAACTTGATTAGTACTAATCAGTGGACTCGAGGTTGGGATTCAAATCTCTCTTATTTGATTAATTATATCAAAGAAATTGTGTGTTTGCTTATATAAAATGGATACATATCATAACAAAGAAAACTATTTCAATTCATGAGTCCTCCAATACTTACAAACACAAACAAACCCAAAATGTAAATGGCAACCCACATTAAAAAGTATGTTCTTATATTCCTTCTATGATTCGATTACGTGATAAGTGGAAGATTACAAGGATTCCTTCAAGAAATTCAACCATTATATTCTAACTTCTAGGCAAGAAATCATGTCAAAAAAAGTAGTACAGGGGAAAGAGAGTATAGGCACCTGGATGTTCGTGGGTGTAGGTATCCCATATGCTGGGTCCTCTACCACCTTCTTTAGCAGCACCTTCATACTGAAATTTTGCAAACATATATGTATATATGTAAATACATTTAATTAACACTAAAAGGCATGAACACTATATAAAAACAAAGATTAAAGGGTTTTAACCCCGATCGAATAGGACTATTGATCACCTGATATGACGCTGAAGCTGTCCCAAATATGAAACCTGCTGGGAAACTAGTCCTGTTGAGGAAACCAGTGTCATAGATAGGAGTACTGGGTGTAAGAGCTTCACTGCTTGTCAATTTAAAGCCTGCAACATGTATAAGCACTACGCCTAGAAACAGAGATCCTTGCATTGCCATAACTGGGTCTTTGGTGATTTACTCAGATTCGTTCTGTCAAGGGGCGTTTATATAGAGGGAAGTAGTACACATGAGCTAGAAAATGAATAAATTAAATTGGTAATTCATTTGGAAGTTTGGATAAAATACAAATATTAATTAAACAAGACTAGCTAGCCTCTAGACACAATGGGTCACATTGTTTAAATTAATCAGGTGTAGTATAATCATGATTCAGATAAATGTCTTAAACCTATTCTCTCATAGATACAATTAATCCTAATCATTTTTAATACTCGAGACAGTTCAACTATATTATATACATACATTATATGTATAATATATACACGTAGGTATTTTTGTTCCTTTATTCTTTTATGTAAAATGTCAAATTCTTTAAATGACTTTATAACATAATAATTCGTTCTTGAGAAGCTGTTAATTAAAAAGAATTACAGTGTAAATAATTTATCTTTTCCATGCATGAAGTCCCAACATAAAACTACTGAATTATATATACTTGATTATATATCTTAATAAGGGCAATGATATAGGGCCTCAATGAGGCCTAAGATTTGTGGCATCAATCTTAAGTGTCAAGCCATGTTACCTATACACCTCACTAATTTGTCAAATCATGTCATGTCATTCTTGAATAAAAAAACTATCTTATCCTTTCAAAATCTAATGGCTCTAAATTATTTTATCTTTATTCTAGAAAATATACATTATTTTATTTATTTTCTTTTTCTTTTTTATTATTATATATAAATATATAATTCTTCTAAAAAAATTTATATTTATATATTTTTGTGAAATATATATATATATATTTATCTATAATTCGTCAATATATATATATATATATATGTTGTTGAATATATAACGGCTCTGAATTATTTTGACTTTTTTCTAAAAAAAATATTGTTTGGTTTTTTTTCCTTTCTTTCTTTTTCATTATTTTGGATTTTTTTCATTATACATATTCAAAAAAAAGTATGGGTGTGTGTGTGTGTGTGTATATATATATATATATATAATTTGTCCAAAAAATTTATATATTTTCAATGGAGAATTAATGTGGTGTGTGTGTGTGTGTATATATTAATATCGTAATTATAATCCATGAAATCTGGTAAATTGAAGTAATATTTAAATCTTTTAATAAATAAATTTAATAAAATTAATGGAAGATTATTCACCTTATATTAACAAGTTAATTTGAAAAGTCAAAAATTAAATTGGATTCACAAAAATGGAAAGAAAATGTATTTAAATCGTAATTTTAACTCATAAAATCTGGTGATTGAAAACCTAGATATCTAAATTGATTGGGAAGTTGATATCTGAAAAGAAATTGCTTGATATGGAATACAATATAGTGCACATGAGGAAATTAATTTTTGAAAGTATACTTGTTTTGTTGATCCCAAATTTTTCAATAGACAATAATGATTTTTAAATGTGAATGATAGATTCTATTTTAGTGTAAATCTGTCATTAGAAAAAAGTTCCCAGTGAACTCTACTTGTTCATTATTAGCTACTTAGTACTTTTTTGTTCGTATAAGACATGTTAGTACTTAGCTGACTTTCAATTTCAATGTGAATGATATATGGCTTCAATTTTAGTGTGAATATGTTATTAGGGAAAGATTCCCCGTTGAACTTTACTAATGGCTACTTAGTATTTACTTGTTCGTGCAAGACACACTAGCTTATTTTAAGTTTCAATGGATGATAGCTTCTATTTTAGTGTGAATATGCCATTTGGGAAAGGTCTCCAGTAAACTTTACTGGCTCAGTATTAGCTACTTAGTACTTATTATTCGTGTAAGACATGCTAGCTAACTTTAAATTTCAGTATGGATGATGACTTCTATTTTAGTGTAATTATGTCATTAGGAAAAGGTCCCCAGTGAGCTTTTCTAGCTCATTATTGGCTACTTAGTACTTATTTGTTACTGTAAGACAATGTGGATGATGACTTCTATTTTAGTGTAATTATGCCATTAGAAAAAGATCCTCAGTAAACTTGACCAGCTCATCATTGGCTACTTAATACTTGTTCATGCAAGACATGTTAGCTCTTTCAGTTTCAGTAGATGATGGCTTCTATTTAAGTGTGAATATGTCATTAGGTAAAGGTCTCTAGTGTACTCTACTAGCTCATCATTGGCTACTTAATACTTACTTGTTCGTGCAAGACATGTTAGTTCTTTTAGTTTCAGTAGATGATGGCTTCTATTTAAGTGTGAATATGCCATTAGGTAAAGGTCTCCAGTGAACTCTACTGGCTCGTCATTGGCTACTTAGTACTTATTTGTTACTGTAAGACATGTTAGCTGACTTTAAATTTCAGTGTGGATGATGATTTCCATTTCAGTGTAAATATGTCATTAGGGAAAAGTCCCCAATAAACTTTACTGGCTCACTATTAGCTACTTATTACTTATTTGTTCGTGTAAGATATGTTAGCTGACTTTAATGTTAATGTGGACGATGACTTCTATTTTACACATTCCATAATTGCACTTTTTCTTTAATTATTGTTGTGTTATACACCTATTGTTCATTGAATTTCTACATAGTATTAATAACATTATGATTGTTTTTTCATGTAAAAATAAACGAACAGTTGTATTAATGAAGTCTCACTTGACCTTTAAGGAACACTTCTTAATGTTGCGTTTGGATGAGACAATATTAAATTATCGAGAAATTTTTTAATGATGGAATTTAGAATTTTATCAATTCAATTTATTAATGATATTTTCTTGCCTCTTCAATTACCAGATTTCATAGGTTTTAATTACAATTTCAATACATTTTCTTTCCATATTTGTGGATCCAATTTAATTTTTTACTTTTCTAATTAACTTGTTAGTGTAAGGTAAACTAATCTTCCATTAATTTTATTAAATTCATTTATTAAAAGAGTTGAATATTACTTCAATTTACCAAATTTGATGGGTTATAATTAAGATATTAATATATTTTCTTTCCATTTTTGTGGAATCAATTTTAAATTTGACTTTTTTTTAATCAAATTTTTTTAAAAAAATTCTGTGGGTTAGAATTATGACATTAATATATATATATATATATATATATTTATACCATATTAATTCTACATCGAATATACATATATAAATTTCTGTACGAATTATATATATACATATATAATATAATTATATATATAT
This sequence comes from Rosa lucieae, assembly GCA_024704745.1. NCBI lineage: Eukaryota > Viridiplantae > Streptophyta > Magnoliopsida > Rosales > Rosaceae > Rosa > Rosa lucieae. Next base: position 82,083,692 of record CM045496.1, on the reverse strand, counting down.
ATATATATATATATTATACACACAAACACATTTGTATATAATTTTTTTTTGACGAATTATATATATATATATATATAATTATATATATAACAAAAAAAAAAAGAAAAAGAAAAAGAAAAAAACCAAAATAATATATTTTATTTTTAGATGAAAACCAAAATAATTTAGATTTTGGAAGGATAAGATAGTCTTTTTACTCAAGAATTACATGGCATGATTTGACAAATAGGTGATGTGTGTAGGTGACAGATTAAGGCCACAAATCATTTTCCATCATAATAATTACTCAAACAGACGAAGTCTAATGGCATCTCCCTCACGAAGAAGAGGCCATAGACTTTCATTCATTGCAATCTTCTTAGACCCATAAGTTTCTGGGCGTAGATATAAGATAGTTTTGCTTCTTAATTTATGCTATAGAATAGAGGATTGTGAGTAACTCGATTGGTGGCTCGTGACTCGAATGGATTTAGCACCAAATAAATTAAGGGCAATTTGGAACGTGTAATGTGCATGGCCTGCTTGAAAATTAAGGAAGATCCACCAATAAATACAAACTAATGATCCAGGAAGACAACTTGTGAGATTGAGAGAGTAAAAGTAGAAGGGGAAAGATCTATTTGTGAGGCCGTGAGAACTACAAGGGTGTAAGAAGTTAACCTCAAAGAAAGAAAATTAATGATCTTGTGCTTCCTGATTGAATTTTCAAATAAAAGAAAATTGCTCAACTTGTGAGATTGAGAGGGTAAAGACGTAGAAGGGGAAAAGATCTATTTGTGAGGCCGTGGAAAGTACAACGGTGTAAGCAGTTAACCTCAAAGAAAGAAAATTATCTTGTGCTTCCTGATTGAATTTTCAAAGAAAAGAAAATTGCTCTGTATAAGATTTTACACATTCGCATTATAAGTCAAAAATCCTTCACTACTGCATCGATCTTCTAGGGATAGGATGTTGACGCTAAAGAATGATTTTTCCACGCCATAGACTTGTTCGAAGCAGATATAGATAAACTCAAAATCATTCTTCAGAGTTCAGAGTCTTCTTTCTTTGAGAACGACCCAAGGGAAAGAGTTTAAACTTCAAAGACCAGCAGAGTTAAAGAAATATATCTACAATTTATTGGATAGCCTTGGCTTATGCAGCAAAAATTTTGATATGCATGTTCACCAAAACAAGAGAAATTGACTATAAAGAGGAAAGAAGGTAAGTCTTGCTTGTGAGTATTTGGAATTATTAAACTTATTAGTGCATATAACCTAAATTTTTCAAAACTTTCAATCTTGTAAGATTATTGGCTCGAAACACTACTAGAAAAACCACATATAAGGACACCATATAAGGACACTTTTTTTTCACTGAGTCCTAATAAGCTTATGAGGACGAGTTAAAAAAACAGGAGCAATAGTTTGCTCGCCCGCCTAATTTTTTTTGTCAAAAGTTGAACTTCCCACCTTTTTTTTCCAACACATATTCGCACTTTGGCCTCTATTTTTCAGTTGACCCCTCGCTCTCTCTGTTCTCATCGAACACATTGGAGCTCTGATTCTTCAGCTCTGAGCGAAACAGATCTTACCACAGATGGGTAACTCTCTCTTCTTCCAGATCTGTCTATACCCTTTTCTTTTTGCCATATCTATATGCTCTATGCATATCATAATCTGACGGTGGCTTTCTCCTATATGTTCTTCCTGTTGTCTCTCCATAAACCTTCAACCTAGCCGCTGTCCCTAGAAGCCTCTGACCCCCTCCACGATGCCATTGAATTGAACGACGAGTTGTGCGTCGCGGACGCGATTAGGAACCTCTGCCAGATCTTTCCGTTAAGCCCTTCATCAATGGCGGAGTCTCTGGTATGCTCGCTCCCTGCGTCATCCAACCCATCGATACGATCAAGGTGAGTGTTGAAAATCATCAACATTGTAACTTTTGTGAGATCTGGATTGGACCCATGATTCCAACTCGGGTCTTTGAGCTGAAAGTTGGGGTCTCCGATCCGCTTCCTGGAGCGCTCAGCCATAGGCTACAGGGACAGACCCTCTATTATGTATGGAGACATCGTCTACACTTGGAGACAGACACTTGAACGATGCACCAGACTTGCTTCTTCTCTTGCCCAACTTGGAATTTCTCAAGGCGATGTGGTAAGAAACTGAGAACTTTTAATGTTTTTTTCTCTGTTTGTCGCCATTATTGACTACTTTGCAATTGGATGTTATTGTTTTTTTAAGTTCAGAGTTCGGAAGTGTTGGCTTATCTCTGAATACTATGTATTGTACTCTGAATAGCTCGCTAAGAGATTGGATTAGATTTTTTCTCTCTCTTTTTTTAACTGCACTAATTTTGGAAAATATTTTAACTTGTGAAACATCTAATTAGACATTTACACAGTGATGAAGAGGAGGCTGGTTGTGATTGGCAAGTTGCTGGTTTTATGTCTTCCACATGATTTTTTTTTTTTTTGGGTTAAAATCATTCACATAGGATTGGAATTTGAATACCATGATCAAGAACAAACAAAGAGGCGGGGACATGAACCAAAACCCCTCAACCAAAAACAGATGGCATAAAGCCAAATGAGCAAAAAGCCATAAGGCGAATACAAAGTAATAACATGAAACTTGAAATATATAAAGCATGCTTAGATCAAAGGTTCAGTCCTACAGTTTGCGTCCTACTTCGGATAGGATAATGAGCATGCATGCTAATAGCTTGTCAAAAAAGCTTAATAGGTTTTTCCTTTGTTTATCTCTTTTCTGTTCCTATTTTGTTTGAGAATGCTACAACTTGTGCACATCCCATCCGTAAATGATCGCTGTTTTAAAGACAAGGGTGGTTGTGATTGGTAGGTTCCTGGTCTTGTTCTTCGCATGTGATTGAACTTTGAAGATCATGATCACTTTTAGTCATGTGCTACTCATTGCTTTAAGCTAATGAATTTGCATCTGCAGCACCATGTTCAGCCTACTTCGAATAGATGCAGCTAAAGTATTTGTCTTTTAAAGTTTGTCCTTAAGGAGTGCTTGACTAAATCACTCCCAAAATTCTTACTGATAAATGTTGAGCCCTACAGTTGAACCAAACTTGAATACATTACTAACATTACTGTTTTGGACCTTGTAGAATGCATTTGAGCTCGCCTTCTTCGTTTGGGTTCCAGTAAGTTTTTCTTTCCCATCCTCCAGATTTTCCTTTGGGACATTAATATTGAATCTGGACATTATTAGTTTATAGTGATCAACATGACCGTTGAATCTCAGTTTTCTTTCTTCTTAGCTACGTGATATACAATTTCTTTATGATTTGGGGATTCATTTGAATGTACTAACTGCAGTTAGAACAAAGTTTTCTTTTCAGCCCTAATTCAACTTTCTTTTGCTCAGTGCATTTTTTGGAAATGTCAATTGTATGTTATACAACAATAGAAATCATTAAGTGAAACGTTTAGAAGTAATATGTCCTTTCAAAGACTTTGTCAATACTTTTTGAAAGTTAAATAAAACAGAGTGATACTGGTAGCTTTTATAGTAACGTTTATTGGTAGCTTTTAGAACTTTCTACCCTATGATAACAAACCTAATCTGAAGAACCTTTTCATTTTATTCAGTTTAGGTATGTAAAGATGGTGTGGCTGTGATTAGGGTTATCAATAAATGATTGTCAGTGGGTATGATGGTGTAGAATTTTAATTGAATTATATGTGTGAATGCACAGCTGGCAGCTAAGAATCCGAAAAGAGGAATAAAATGGTTCTTAGAGCAAGCTGCTGCTGAGAAGGTTAATGAGAGAAAATATAAATGTGATCATGCCAGGTCAAGAGGTTGAAAACAAGTGAGTATGGATTTTATGTTTTGTTAACTATTGGCATCTATAGATAATGAGGACAGATAATTGATTGTGTGGAAGTATGAAGAGCAGCAATATCTTGATGCCTCTTCTAGGGTACAGACTATGGTCTCGCATAAGCAACCACTCTCTCTAAGGTGATTATCTGACTTGAGGATTCTTGTGTTCTTGTGTTTATGAGGGTATGCTTTATTTATTTATTTATTTATTTCTTTATTTTTTGGGTCGGAAAGATGATGGTGTTTCAATTTTTCAGGTTGCATTTAGGACTAAGGTCTTCCGTCTTCCACCCATATACCAACAGCAATGGAAGCATTTGTCTTGATATCCTCAAAGAGCAATGGAATCCAGCCCTTACTATCTCTAAGGTTCGGCTTTGTTATCTTGCAGGAACAATAATTGGACCCCTGTTAATTTCTAAGTTGAGATAAATCAAATTTTGCATTGCAGCTTTAGTTTCTCTTTGTCACTGTCCAATTTGCTGGTTTCTAGGTTCAATTTCAGCTTTTTTTGTGCAAGCAAATGCAAAATTTTAGTCTTTCTTGTTTTTTGGTAGATGGGATTCTGTGGTTGTATATAATTGACTTTTGTGATTGTTGTGTGGTTTGTTTGGCATTGGCGGTGGCAGAGGAGGAGGTTAGAAGGTGAAAGATGAGGGAGAGAGATCAAGAGGTTGCAACAAAGGAAGGGGCTGTCGTGTGGTGGTGGCGGCTCTGGCAAAGATAGAGTTGAAGCACTCAGTATATTATTGTAAGCACTATTACGTTCTCATGTTCCTTCCTTTGTTTTGTATTTTTTGTATTTTTTTAATTATGAATTGAAGTATTGGATGTGTGTGGAACAGTATGGAGTCTAATATTGATGCACCCAGTTTTGCATGTTTCTGTGAAGTGGTTTTCGTTGTAACGTTTAGCTTCTTGTTTATGTATCTCTTCAAGCCACAACCTTGAATTGTAGCAGGTTCTGAAGGTATCAAAGGCTTCAACCAGCTCAGATGGTCATACTCGATAGACCCTCCACATAATTAAACTAGCCCAGATCTCAAGTAAGTTCCAGAAATATTGCCTTCAAAATGCAGTGATGGCTTTCTTTCGCCTTCGAAGTTGGTGGAAAGGGATCATGGAAATGGGGTGAGTTCTGCTTGTATCTATTCTTTTCGTCCAACAGTTTTGCTTATATTGGTCTTTCAGCTGGACGCCTAAAACTGGATCCTTATCTTTTTTTTGCTTTTGGACTTAATATTCTATATCAGATTGATTGAGAAGATTAAATAGGTATTTTTTTCTGTCTATGTATCTTATGTATTGAGAACTATATATTGTAAATTTTTCATATATGTGGTAGTGTTTTAGGACAGATAACCCAAATTAAGTACATGATAATCCTTCATAAGTAGTGACTTATAAGATATATAAATTCACCTAGATTCTGGTTTTCTGTGTGAATGGGGAAATTTTAGATGGTATTAGGGATTGTTTGGGTCTGAATTGCTTGATTCGGGTTTTGCAGTGCGACAATACTTGCGAGGAGCTAACGGAGTTAGGGAAAACTGAAGATGATTTGAAGTCACTTCAAAGTGTTGGTCAGATGAACCCTGAGCTCTTCCTTAGAGTGGGCATCAAACCACCCAAGGCATGTTTTATATAGTATTACTGACTTCATATTATTAGTGACATGTTCAGTAAATTTTTTATGCACCCTAGTAATGTTATCATGCTAAGAGTCTTCTTCCTTATTTTATTGAAGTGTTCCAGGGTTTTCTTCTCTATGGACCCCCGGGAACAGGGAAGATATTGCTAGCAAAGTAATTGCGAGCAACATAGATGCTAACTTTATAAAATTATTCATGTCTGTGGCTTTTATACTGAGGTTTTACTTTTTATGCAAGAGAGTGCTTATTATTTTTCTTTCTTCATGTACGCTATTTCATATGAGAGCTAACTATACATGTACAATGTATATTTAGCTGCGTGTTTGATTTTGCCCAAGGATTCTTTGCCATTACATTAGATCTGTCTTCTGAGACTAAATCCACTATCAGTTCTATTATTTACTGCTAGCTTAACTTTGTTTCTCTATATTGCAGCCCGTACAAAATCTCTTTGAGGATAATGATATAGCTAAACAGCTCTTACAAAGTGTTTTAGTATGTTTCTTTTTCCAATTTCGATTACATTTTCATACTTGAGTGTTAGCCAAGAATATAAGAATGGGTGAAAAGCTCAACCTACATTTTCTCTATCTTTGTGGAGCTAAAAGTTGGATAGAAATTGAAGTTCTCTATCAAGTTAGCAGGCCTAGCTTGCTGGATATCTACTTGTGCTCTAATTATATTATTAAACAGTACTTGTTCTGCTTATAGGAGAGCAAAGAGCAGTTGAAACCCATGGTGGCTTTGCTACAGCTTGTTTCTCTATATCGAAAGGTACATGTTTAGAATATAAATCCATCTCTTAAGTCTGAAATTTATGAAACAAGCCCTTGCAGTAATTACTATTTACTTCTTTGTTCCCAATTCTTAGTAAGGAATAACTTGAGGATTCTTGTGTTCTTTGATAATATTATATGGCTGCTAGGTATATAATACATTCTAGCAGTTATCTAAATGTATGTTTTCTGGGTTGTTTGTTTAGGATATTATTTGGCAAGGAGATATCATTGGAGTTAATGCAGTGCTGCAGTTATTCATGGTTGATATCCAATCAGAAGATTAGTATAGTATTCATTAAGTTATTTTTTCTGGTTCATTTTGTAGTCACTTCAGACTTTTTTTTGTATGTATATTAACATATTTGAGTGAGTAATACAATCCTTTTGGTGGTTTTCAGATGCTTTGGATTTATTTTTTTTTTGGATAGTGTTCAACTTTTAAGGACACATATTATGAGTTCTTACAAGAAAAGGATGACACTTTGATTTTGTTTTGAGGACACAAGAAATGTGTCCTTGTAGGGAAAAGAGGACACATTTCTATCAATATGGGAACACGTTTTATTGTCCTCTAATAGATACAAGGACACTTATTTTGCACCTTTGAGGACATGGTTTATGTGTCGTAGTAGGGAAAAGAGGACACATTTTTATTGATGTGAGAACACATTTTATGTGTCCTCTATTGGATACGAGGACACATTACTTTGGTCTTTAAGGACACAATTTAAGTGTCCTCGTAGGGAAAAGAGGACACTTTTCCAGTGTCCTTGTATGTGACTTATAATGACTCCTGGATAGAGGACACGTTTTTTGCGTGTCCTTAAATGTAATAGAGGACTCATTTCCAATGTCCTTAAATCATGTTTTTCTAGTAGTGAAAGACTCTCAATAATCTTTCCTGTATTAGATTTTTCTTCCAATTTTTTTTTTTTTTTCATATAATGATGTGTCCTTGAAGTGTCTACTCTAGGCCTCATAGGTGCGCCTCATAGTAGGCAAAAACGCCTTCGCACCTGTGTGTTGTTCACATTTGTGTTTGATTCCAATGTGATCAGGACCAACGACAAACATCAATAATTAAACTAAGTTTAATAAACATTCTCACTCGAAAAATGAAAGACTAATATGTCAATAGATCCAACAACGAGGACAAAATTGAGCAACTAATGGAGTCAGATTAACAAAAGGAAGTCAACAATAACTAAGATAGGTGACCATATTAGAGACTATTGGCTGAGACATCCAGGATCTCCCGATCACGTACATAATGTAGGTTGATGATGAAATGCACGGTCTTTAGTTAGCAAAAAACTAGGTCCTATTGACAACAGGTCGGCTACCCAAATTCAAGTACCCACCAGAATTCATGATTTTCAACACTAACTCGAAAGAATATGGGCCTATTTGAGTTATGAACACAGATAATAAGAACCAGAGACAACTAGAGATCTCAAACGAATGATAACTATAAACTTTAAAGAAGCCACCATACTGGAGCAACCCGCCAATAATGATATGTAGGTTCGACCACGTTGATCTACAACACACAAATCGCGATGTGCACTTGCTGATCCACTAATCACCACATATTTCTCGAATTGCTTCATACATATCCGAACTGCACTTGCAAATTAACCAATCTCAACAGCTCCCTCTCTGAAATCCACCCTCCATCTACAAATCACTTCTGATGAGGACTACCACTTAATTTGGTAATTACCAAATCGACTGATTACCAACCAATGTTTTATGTTTGGTAAACCGATTTTTTGGTAACCGAGACCGATAAAACTGAAATCGAAAATTACCGAAAAAGTTGGTTTGGTTTTGGTAAATACCGAATCTACCGATTATCTAAATATTAGATTTCTATACTACAGTTTTCAATACACATACATGTATATGAAGAAATAAACATAAAAACTTTTATAATAGTATGAACATTACTACATATATATACTACATTAATAGTATATGTATTTTAAGTAACCCAGTCAACGATGGTTAAATAACCTAGTTTTATTGAAAATTGCTAAAACTTGATGTCATATATACAAAAGAAAGCTATAATTAGTAGAAGAATACAAAGCTTATGACTATAAAATTCAAAAACCTAGTTTTGTTCATTCTAATTTATATTATAAAGAATTAGTTATTCTAAAGTTGGTAATAACGAATTTGGTAGATATAATTAACATCCGAAAATTTTGATTGGTAATTGGTAACTCAGTTTTGAAACCGAAAGCTTTGGTTTTGAAGTTGGCAATACATTTAACCGATTCCAACCGAAAATTTTGATTGATAATTGGTAACTCAATTTTGAAACCGAAAGCTTTGGTTTTGAAGTTGGCAATACCTATAACCGATTCGAACCGACTGAGTGACAGCCCTACTTCTGATAGTAACTAGATGATCAAACTGATGCCACATCTCAAAGGTGTGCCATGTATGATGACGCCTCTTTGTGTCATTGAAGTAAAAAAAAAATGAAGGAGATGAAGGAGAGAAGGTTAGACTTTTTTTTTTTTTTTCCAATTTCTAGCAGCTAGGGTTCAAATTTTGAAGAGGACTGAAATTAAGATCTACTATTACAAATATAAAAAGAATGAGAATTGCTTATAGTGGGCTCATTATTTTCATTGAGATTGTTGTTGTATACTAATCAAATATTGTTTTGGACTTAAATTAAGATCAACTATTACAAATATAAAAAGAATGAGAATTGTTTACAGTGCATTGATTGTCTTACATATATCACATGGCCATTGAATCTTGAATTTTCACAATGAATATTTTTACACATGTAAAAGAAGTCTACACTGAGTCTATTTAACTTTAATTTTCAACCTCACTTAGGCTGTTCATAGATACTGTGCCTAATTAAGATTGCTCACGACGTCTAGGCTATAGTATGGTGATTAGATTGAATATTCCAATACATGTGCTTAGGCGCTTAGCCCTCTTGTTAATGTTTAAAAATTTGCATATGTATAACCTGAATAAAAGAAGTAGCTGTTGAGGTCGATCTGCAATTCATATCAACGACAAACCAAGTCATATTTAATTGCACTGCCCACTTTTTTATCGCCATGTTTGTCTCAGTAATCTACACGCCATTGCTGCCTTATCATATTCCAGTACCGTGGTTCATGAGGAACAATAAACAAAGTAAAACCAAAGATGATCTTCTTGACTGATCAGATCGGTATGAACCACAAGTTTTGAAATTATTCAAACTATTCAAAGCAATCAGTGAATCAGCTAAGATGGCCTAAATGATCACGTAACTGGTTTTTCTTCATCCAAAAATAGACAGACTCGGAAACAGAAATATCAACCAAGCTTGAATGAGAATAACAAATCTCAGTAGTACTCGGTGGCTCTCTTTTTTCCATGTAAACTCAATGACTATTCAAAACTGCAAACAATCACTCCTCAGAAATGCAGCACTGCCATCCTTAGCAATAACTATAGAAAGATCAATCTCCTTTCTTTTCATTTTTATACTAGAAATATCAAAGTTAATTTTCTCTTCAACAATGTCAATCTACTAGCATGAACCCACTTTTGATGCATATACAGGGGCCAGAGGCAAATATGCTTTCTCTCCATTTGCAATGTTATAAATGTCATTTACATCAGTGGCAAGAGCTAAAATTAGTTATATATTAGTTATATCTAGAATCTATTACCACGTCAGTACAATACTAGTACAAGTACAGAGTGGCAGCCATACAATTTCTATGTAGGAGCGCTTCAGTATAGTACCTTTCCAGGTCCAAGGTACCCATGACTACACACTTGAAAGTTGAAACCACCCATTTGAGATTCTGAAAATTTTTGGTCTTCTAGTACCAAAGTATGCATTAACAGGCCCGGCCCTAGTGATGGGCACTTGGGCAGGCTTGGCGACAGCCCAGGGTACCAGAGTAAATGGGGCACCAAATGTAAAACCTAATGTATAACAAAATGTGCCATGACAAAAAAAAAACTGATCACAGGAAATTGAAAAGTCAAGGAATTATTAAAGTTGAGATCTCTCCTGGGCATTTTCTCTTTTTTTTTTTTTTTCTTTTTTTTTTAAAAAAAGGAGGTACTGGGAAGGACCACAAGGAGGCACGCAATGGCCTTTTTTACCCGAAGTCCAGCACAGTGCCGCGCCAAAGACGCAGCGACACCCCCCCTCGGGGCATCGAGTACACCAAATAGGTGGGCTTGCCCTCCCCGCGTAGTCTTTTCCATACACAAGGCTCGAACTTGAGACCTCTGCCTCAAGTCCCTCAACTTGCTTAAGGAGCACAGTCAACTTGCAAAGTGTTTCTATCTTTTTCTATAAAACAAGAAGACACATAATCTTAGGGTGTGTCCTGTAACGTTTTATGAAACTATTTTTGTAATACTGAATTGTATAATGAAAACGGAGAATTAAACTATAAGTTTTTAAGATGTAAATACATGTTCAGTACAAGTATTTCAAAACTTGAAATATTAAAAACATATCTATCATTTAAACAAAAAAACATATTTATAGCACTCAGTTTTGTTTTTCCTCAGTAATCATGAAATATTGACTATTTTGTTTGTATTGATGATGAATCCTTTATTAGTTGTTATGAGAAAAGAAACAGAGTATTGTGAAGGAGATTGAACAAGAAGAATCAATTCCCTCAATTTTGTATATAAAATATATCATATGAAGTTGCAAGCTCTTGAATCTTTAGTTCAAAAAGATAATTCAATCAAATGTGTCAACCTTAGTTGTTAATTCAATTATATTGAAGCATAAAATACCGAAGCTTTCACCCTAAATCATCTGTATAAATTAGATCTGACACGTGAAAGAGGGATTTTCTAAATCTTTCATTCTTCTCTATTACATGATTTTGCAAGTTTCAATTGATTGAAAAAGACGGGGAAGAAGAAAGTTCAAACAGAAGATAAAGTAGATGAGATCATGAGACGAGAGAATAAGTCTCAATGGAAATTGTAGGAAAGCAAGAGAGAAAGATCAAAATAGAGGAGAAGAGTTTGTGGATCTATATATGTGCTTCAAAGTAAAAAAAAAAAATATATATATATATATATATATCACTTTCTCTAATTGCAGGGCAGGTTGTTTTCAGGAAACAATGAAAACGACTTTTTTTCCCATGTTTATTCATAGTTCTTGAATTGTTTCCTAAAATTCATTTTCCTTGTTTTTCAAATTTAATTCACCAAACGCAAATTACATAAGTTTTTAAATTCGTAAAACAAAAAATAGTATCGCAAAATGATACCGAACGGGCCCTTACTTTCCTCAACATTTCCCTCCACATCTTCAGCTTTTTTTTTTTGGGTCATTTTTGTTGCAATCTCTGGAAATTAAAGTCTACTTTTATAGATTTCAGTAGAGAATGAAAAAGAGATTGTGCTTTGTTTTTTTAATGAGTTTTAATCCTCAATGCTATAATTTTGCTCAGTTTTGCAGTAGAAGTTTATTTTTGTTGCATAAATTTGCAGTACAGTTTGACACTTCCACTAAAATATATATTTTTCTTTTCTTAAAAGAAATTGCATTTTTGAAGTTTGTTTCCTGTTCGTGGCTCGCTTCTTATAACGGTTACTACTGCTTGTACTTCGGTCCGATTAATAAAAGTGTTTTCATTTCTCCTCAAAAAAAGAAGAAAAATTACATTTTATTTAAGTGTAGTTATGTTAATTCTCAATACATTTTAGAAACATGAATTTTCATAGAACCTTGTCGCACTCTTAACAAATTTAGAAACAAGGATTTTTTGCAAGACTTATTCAAGTTTATCGATAGAAAAATAGGGGCCTATGGATAATTCTCAACTGAGACCTTAAAGACTCAGGACCAGCCGTTTGCATTAATACTTAGGGTTAGCAGCCCTCGAGGCCTCAAGCATCTCAATACTCATAAAATCCAGTCATTCTTGGTACTTTTGCAAACTTGGATGTTATAGTTACCGAATACTAGCACTCCTGTATGAACTATTATCTTTGTGTAATTTATTAAGGTAACTTAAACACGAAGAAAAAACCTAAATTATTTTTTCTACCAACAGACGAATATTACTTCTACAGAAGAATAAATAAATAAATAAATAAAGTAGTGTTATTGAGACTGACTGAACACAGATCCGAACACAACCTTCAATTCACTGAGCTAAATCAGTCTAAAGCCTAAACAAACAACCTTGACTTCACTTGGTTATGCACTCAACCTTACCACCAATTTCAGCTTGGCATATGTACAGAAACAGAGAACAAAACATTAAATTTTAGAATATGGTTGCAAAAGAGTTTAGATAGGAATTGTAAAGTTAAATGCGATTTATCATGTAAGCAGAACGTTTAATCGTAATAGCAATATCATAGAGAACTAGGGCCCTGCACGAACCACTACATTTTGTTAGCCTAAGAAGAAAGAAGAAAGTGTCTGCCCTGTAAACTAATAATCCTCCCCTTAGCTGTAGCATGCCTCGAGGCTCACCAAGGTGCCTACACCCTCTAAGCTTCAGTTGAACCTTTCAAGAAGTGAATTAAGTTTACTTTTATGGTAAAATACACACTTTTCTTGTCTGAGACTCTTTATAGAATAACCTTTTCAGTATAGACCCACTCAACCTAAATCATTTTTCACATGTGCAATTGTGTATCATAGAGGTCTCTCATATATACTCTCCGAAGTTAACACCACAGAACAGGGTAATACAGCTATCTAGATGAAGCTTCTGAAGCTAGCATATATAAAAAGCATGCAATTTCTGTGGGGCCTCCTAAGAAATGAATGAAGTTTCAAAGTAAGCTTAAGATCTTCACCTAGATAATCTAAAAGAGATAACACAAGTAATCTAGAATGTGGGGTGTGTGTGTTTATGCACACACCATTTCGGGCATTCATGTGTTTGAGGTTTGGAGACAGACAAAAAAGTCATCAATACAAGAACAAGTGAGCAATGAAGCAGAAACAAACAAAATTACAGACTGATATTGCAAGAGTTCAGTTGTCAATCCAGCAATCCAAAGGCAGTTATAGAAGACAGTAGAAAATTACAGTATAGAAGAAAATTAGGTAAGAAGAAGATGGAACTATACAAAATGCCTTGACAAAGTTGTGAGAAAAAAAAAGCAAATGTAATTTTAACAACGAAGAAAAGTTAATGCTGGAAATCTATCTAATTTATAAATTTTTTTTTTTTTTTTTTTGGTAATTTGAAAGTTTGGAATATTGTAGACTTCTGAAATAGAAAAATCCTTATTGTAAATAGACAGCTATTAAAGGTTAAGAACCTCCAAATGGAGAATAATTGGACAGAAGATAATGCATACCCTAACAGTTATTTAAATAATAGCAAACAAGACAGAAGACAATCTGAGAGACAGAAACTGCTTAAATATGTTCTGAAAATTATACAAGACAAGACAAAGAAATCAAATAGTCAAAATTTAAAATATCATCAGAATGCATTCCGAATTTCACAAATAAATCAAAAACGAATCAGGAACGAAATTACCAAAGAAAGAACAATTAACCAGAAAAAAGAAGAAAAACTAGAGATTTACTAGGTCTCACTTCCTGTCCTGTGATTGCTCTGGCAATGTGGAACACAAGAAACCAGCGCAATACGTAACCACACCCTCACTTGCATTCAACCCCAGCTTCAGCAGCTCGACGGGGTTTATTTTTCCGCCTGCTCCCATTATGCCGAAATCCATTAGATTTAGTTGAGTCATCTGTACTTGATCGTGTTCCATTACCGTTTTCCTCCTTCACTGAATCTGACTTCTCCTTGGCCTGTGAATACCGCTTCCTCTTCTTTCCATTCTCTGCTGCAGAGGGGCTTTTTATCTCCTTACTTGGAATACCCACCTTTGCATTCTCAATATCATCTGCTTCTACTTTTTCTATTTCTTCTTCATCAATCTCATCCTTTAAAGGCTTTAGTGGTCTTCCTCTTCTCTTTTGTGCGGGTATTTTCTCTTCCTCGCCGCTTCCAGGATCATCATGATTGGTGACAGTTAACCTCTTTCCCTTTCCTCTACCTCTCCCCATATCTCAAAACTCCACAGAAGAAAAGTTCATGCAATATTCTGGTACAAAGAGAACACACAAAAGATGTGATCTTCACATATGTATGCGTAATATTTAAAATTGAAAAAGGAATTCCCATTTGCCACTAATATTCAGCAAAAAACACAACTTAGTGCAATATAAAACATGTGATGGCTTTCCGAAACATATTTAGATCGCATTACAGATTCATACATTGCCTATCAACCAACAAAAGTAACTAGACAGTGGGATAAAAATAAAGGACCAATCAGTAGCTGTTTCAAATGAATGCTCCTTCAAATAACCAAATTCAATGGCTACAAGCAAAGCATCCACTACTTCCCTTGACCAATGGATTATGAAATACAAAGACAAATGGAACTCAGTTCTCATATGCAAAAAGGTCTAAGAATATAAAATTGACTAGGTTTCGTTTCCCTTCAACATATCAATGAAAGCCATTTGTTTGTCAGGGGCTTCTGCCAAAACACATTTAATAGTCACAATATGTGCTCAAGAACTGAAGATAAAGCATCTTATGATAAGAAGTCATATCAGGCATTAGTTCAACTGTCATGTGAAGTAAAGAACAGCCACAACTCTAGGTCACTTTATCCTATTGTTTAGACTTACAAATGATAGTATTCTCAACTTGATAGCTTGCAAAGGTAATAGCCTCAGTTGGTTGAAGAAACATATTTCTCAAGAGAGTGAGAATTGTTGTTTGTTTTGTATACAGAAAGAAAATTAGGCCCAAGGACCTACATGTTAAAAACCTCAAAAGCCCCAACATGGAAGGAAAAAAGGAAGAAAAAAAAAAAGTGCTTCTGTGATTTCATCCAACTACTCTAAATCCGATCTTGCATGTCTGCAATCGGATTCTACATATGAAATATGAATACGCAGATTCATACTCTTCACCCAATAAACTTGAAATCCATGTGGGCTTACTCCCGAGAGTTGGAAACACATCAAAACTAATCACAAAGACTGAAACTTTGGAAACAGGTAAAATGAAAGTAACAAACTTTAAAATCCAGAAACAACATAACTACAAATCCCAACAGAAACAGAAAGATTAAACTTCCAAAACAAC
The DNA here is from genome assembly GCA_024704745.1 of Rosa lucieae. NCBI lineage: Eukaryota > Viridiplantae > Streptophyta > Magnoliopsida > Rosales > Rosaceae > Rosa > Rosa lucieae. The sequence continues at coordinate 82,068,261 of CM045496.1, read as the reverse complement.
ACAAAAATCTCCAAAAACCAATACAAGCAAGATCCACCAGACACAACCAGCATGAACAACATACATGATGAACTTGATATGACAATCACAATTAGCTTCAACCCTCATGAACATCACAAACAGAGAGCAATAAAATAGAGGCAGATATTCCAATCCACAAAAAGATGAAAAAAGAGAGATATGACACTGACCTTATATGAAAAAAGTGTTTGTTGCATCTTCAACAAGAAACCCAACACTTTGAATCCGTTAAGGAAGTCATAGCAGACTCAGAAATGACCAGAAACGATGTGGGTTCTCCTCAGTCAGTAGATTTGTACAGTTAGAGCTATAAAAGAAAAAAAAACGAAAAGATTTTAAACCATCAAAAACTATGATCTAAAGGAGAAGAAACATAGGGTACCCAGATCAGCAAACTTTGAGATTCGAAGAGATTAAGGATTGGCATGTGAGTGTGGCACAGACCAAGAAACTGGCCCAAACTGAAACACGAAGAGAGAGACAGAGAGAGAGAGATGGAGAGTTTTAAAGAGATATTTGTTGATTGGCTCTGTAGTCTGCGACTCTGTAAACTGTGATGTGTGTATTGTAGGTTTGAATGTGTAACAAGCTTGAGAAATGGAGGTCGTTTTGGTAATTGTGCCTTGCTTAAACTAGGTTGAAAAGTCATATACTTGGCATCACTGGTGAAAAAATGACGTTATGGAATTGTCTGTTTAATCTGTGTGCTTTACAGTTCACACTAGTAAAAAATGTCAACAAGAAGATTGCTTTCTGTCTCCATGAGCATAACCCACCTAGAACTGTCAATTTGTTTTATTTTATCATACGGAGAATGAAGACAATGAAGTGATTTAGATGAGGTAACAGTTGTCATTCATTAATTTAATCTCATGTAGTCATACCTACATTTCATTAGTTTCATGTTTGGATTACAAAACAATTATTTTAAGTGAAATTGTGATTGTCCGAGAAATTGAGTTGAGAATTACTCAAATAGAACAATTAAGAAGAAATAGTATGACACACAAAGAGGCAAGAGCTTAGGGACATAAAGCTTTCACAATAAAATTTAATTTGTAAAGGTTTATAGATAACCATTTATGTCCCAACAATGAGGAATTTTGTGGTCGCCTCATATTACAGGCGATAGACGAGCCACATCGGACGCTTTGGAACCTCTGTCTATATTTTTTGTTAATCTCAAATGAAAATTTAGACCCTATTGTAATAACCCAATAAAAAAACAAAAGGGTTGCTTTTTTTCTTATTTTTGTTCTCTTGTGCTAGGTTTCAAAATAGATCAATGGATTCCAGAAGACTTTGCTTCTTTTTAGCTAGTAGAGAAGTGGCCATGTAACAAACCTTATCTACTCGACTAAATTTGCCAGAGCCATTATCCCTATTTCTAAGCCTTCAACTTTGTCTTCAATAGCCGTTGTTCCTACTCATTTCCAGACTGATTTTACTAGGCCTTGGAGGCCCAATTAAAATTCCATCCAAAAAAGAAGCGATCCCAACGGTTGGGATGTACCTAAAAGGGTCCATCTTTAAAGGGTACAACTTTACCATTCAAGGCCTAGTATCCCCATAGTCTCTTTTTATGAAACTTCTATAACCTAAAGATGATGACATTTAGGTTAGATGAGACACCTGCTATTATTCAGGATGTTCTCTTTGAGGATCAATGTAATGGTTCTATTGTAGGTCGGGGTGCAGGTTTGATGTCCCCCCCCAAATGCAAATTCCTATTTTTAATATAAATAACGGGCGTGGAGCTGAGCCTCCCAGCTAGGCTAGGTTCCAAACCCCTTTTAAAAAAAAAAAAAAATGATGACATTTAATTGGCCGACATAGCTTGATCAAAGCTATAATACCTTGCAAAAATTCGTAGAATAGCATTTCTTTTTCATTACCCAAATGATTAAAATTGTAAAATTAAACGAGTAATTTTGGTAAGGTTTAAATACTGTTTAGTCCCTGTACTTTGCCTGTCTCATCGTTTCAGTCCCTGACATTCTAATTTAATCTAAAAACTCCCTGATCTCACAATTTCCCTCTAATAGGTCCCTTCTGCGTCAAATTAGGAGTTGATCATGAGTGAAATGTCCAATATACCCTTCTGTTATTTCTTTTTCCTTTTTAATTTCTTCTTTTCCTTTTTTTTTTTCCTTTTTAATTTCTTTTTTTCCTATTTAATTTCTTTTTTTTTCTTTTTCCTTTTTAATTTATTTTTTTTCTTTTTTCTTTTTCCTTTTTAATGACCATCATATCATGCTGCATCAGTAGTGCAATGTCGGCGAACCAATCCAGATCGACCTGAAACCCCAATTATTGTTCTCCACGCAGGCGGCCATTTTTGTTTTCCATCACTATTCTTCTTCTTCACTTCTCGTTTTGGTCAACTTGGCCATCAAAAACCACCATTTCAACCAAACCCAAAATTCAAATCACCATTTTGAGCAAGACCCAAAAACCTCAGAGTCTGAAAAAAATGTTAGTTTTCAGTGAAAAGTTTCCAAATTGAGGCTTGATGTGGAGAGAGAAAGTGGGATTTGAGTGGGAGAGAGAGAAGTAGGCTGTGAAAACAAGAGGGGAATGAGGTTGAGCGGCGAATTTCCGAGCTGACTGGGATCTGCTTATGTTTGAGAGATGGCGTTGGCGACGATGGAGACAAGGGCAGATCAGCTAAGAGATAACAGAGGGAGATGGCTTCAGAGAAGGTGAAGAAGTGATCGATCAGCTCCTAGCCTCTTGTTTTTGCTCGATGTCCATCTATACACCGCCAAGCTAGGTCTTTGCTGGGTTTGGTTTCAATTTGGGGAGAGAAACAGATGGGTTGTGGAGTTTGATCGGAATGAGATTGGTGGGTTGAGGAAGGAGAAAGTAGGTAGAACGAAAAGAAAAAAAAAGGAAAAAAGAAATTAAAAAGGAACAAGAAAAAAAGAAGAAAAAGCAAGAAAGAAATTAAAAAGGAAAAAGAAAAAAGAAAAAAAAAGAAATTAAAAAGGAAAAAAGAAAAAAAAGGAAAAAAAGAAATTAAAAAGGAAAAAAAAATAACATAGGGGTATATTGGACATTTCACCCAAGACCAACTCCTAATTTGACCGAAATTGATCTATTGGAGGGAAATTGTGAGATCAGGGAGTTTTTATATTAAATTAGAATGTCAGGGACTGAAACGATGAGAGAGGCAAAGTACAGGGACTAAACAGTATTTAACCATTTTAGTAACAAAGTCAAAAAAGTAACCTTTGCACTACAAGGACGTGTTCTTCAGGTCATTCTGATCAGCGTGGTAGAAAATTCTCGATAAAGATCCTAACTTTCTTGGCCTGATAGTTTACAGAAGTTCATTCTCAACTAATTAACTTGACTATGACAAAGCCAACCAAGAAAATGAACCTAATTGATGGAAGCTATTGATGGAGGACAGCCAGGTGCCTCTATGACACTCCTTTAGTTCATAACTGTCCAAAGTCTAGATAAGAACACCACGTTTTAACAATGACAAGAAAAAAGCACCAATAATAATCCTTGTGTTTCCTATTTGAAATTGGGATGCTTCATCTAAGTTCCTAACTCAAAAAGTTTGGGTGCAAATGTGAGAGTGAATGGTGGGGGGTTTCCAATTACCAAAAAACGATTGGGTGCTTCCATTTTTCTACACAAGGGGATGGACTTGGTAGCAACAAGAATCCAATATCATATCATTGCTTCCCACATAACTTTTGAGAATTTGATGCATGTGGGACTTGGAAACAAAACAAAATAACGCGTGGGGGCACATAAAGGTGGTCCAAGAACCCCCCATGACCCTCCAGGACAGGGACAACAGCCACTGTTTTAGGCAGGGCATGGTTTCTTCTACTCCAAGCTTGTGTCTTTAAGCCAATGCAATTATTGGGAGAGTGGGTGAATTTAGGACTCTTTTTCATTTTTTCAATGGTTAGGTTATGACCCCTTTAATTTCCTAGCTATGCTAGCTGCTTAGGCGATTCTATTCTTGGACTCTTTTGAGCTTTCTTCACAAGCAACTGACCCTAATTGCACTTTGAACAAAGTAGTAAATACTTCAGGAAGACATGTAACTCCGAAGCTACATATTCAGTGTTCAAAGTAGACGATGCTAAGAAGATAGATCGACTAAAAGAGTAGGTGTTTCATGAGAAAGTGTGAAGTATGATCTATGACGATCAGTTCAGCAGGCATACTTGGGCATAGGAAGAAGTTGAGAACAGGTCACTTGCTTCTGAACAAGTTTACTAATCACTAATTCCATGCTTCAAGAGTGTTTGTATGGACTTTCAGAGTTAGAGGGTTATGAATTTCTGAAGAAGGAGTAAGTTACACTTCAGCTCGAAAAGTGGATAATTACTATATGCTGCCAACTTGTTTTGAAACAATAGTGACTTGAAGCCTAAAAGGCTATAGTTCATAATTAAGGAAAGAAAGAATGTAGTACCAACATTTGAAGCTGTTAACCTGCAGATCCAGTTGAAGTAGTATCTCAATTCGTTCAACCATCATCCCCAGCAGTACTATCTTCATCTCAGAGACTCCATCGTTCTGTTGTCTGCATACAAAGACGAAAGAGAACACAACATTCAGATGGGAATTTGAGGAGCATGAAAAAGACTCAACCAATTAATTAATAAGAATTTAGATTATGAATCTCTAATATTTTTCTTCTGTAAAGTATATATGCATTTCAGAATCAGCACAGAAATATATACATCAGAAGTTTGCTATTCATGGTCAAATATTTGATCTTTCCATTATATGACTAATATCTCATACTCTATATTGAAAGCCGAATGGCTGGACATACACAAAATTAGTTAGGAATCTCAATTCAGCAGTACTGGAGATGTCTGGTGCAACCAGAAAAAGAAGCTGAAATTTACTGAACTGATTGTATCTTATTAACGGCAGACAAGGATATTTTGTTGAACTCTTTTCCAACTTCAACTGCAACAAGCTTTCCATTTAATCGAGTGAACTAAATCCAGGTTTCTTAAGGACCTTCCTCTGCTTCATCACCTTCCTTAGATACTCAACTTCTTCCCATTCTCCATCAGCAGCATAGATATTTGAGAGTGTTACAAAACCTCCAGGTCTCTTTAACTCCATTTTCAGAATATCCTGAGCCATCAATTTAGCAAGATCTCTTCTTCCATGGACTTTACACCCGTTCAGCAAAGCTCCAATAATGGATTCAGTGACTTCTAAAGGAATGGACTTCACAAACTCATAAGCTTCTACCATCTTCCCTGAACGGCACAAGAGATCGACGACACAACCATAATGTTCTTTACTTGCCTCAACTCCATGGCACTCTTTCATGGACCTGAATATCTCTAAACCCTTTTCTACAGAACCACTATGGCTGCATGCAGAAAGTACACAACTCAAAGTCACTTCATTAGCCTGAACTCCTCCCTCTTGCATTCTTTCGAAAAGCTCTACCGCAGAATCAACCATACCGTGCTTACCATAACATCCAATCATTGCATTCCACGACGCAACATTGTATACAGGAGTCCAGTCAAATACACTTCGAGCATTTTTCACACTGCCACATTTCGAGTACATGTCAATAAGAGCACTAGCAACAAAGACATTTATGTCAAAACCCATCCTACATATCAATCCATGAATTTCTCTCCCTCTTTCAACTGAACCAAGCACTCCACAAGCTGGGAGCAATCCTGTGATAGTGACAAGGTTGGGCTTAATTCCAGACACTAACATAGCACTGAACAACTTAAGAGCTTCACCTGCCTCCTGGCTTTGGGCAAAACCTGAAATTATTGCATTCCATGTAACCAAATCAGGAACCAATCCTTCTTTAGTCATCCTAGATAGTAGCACATATGCTCGATTGCTATCTCCACTCCGAGCATACCCAGCTATCATTGCATTCCATGTGAAATCATTTGGTTCCAATCCATCCAACTTCATCCTCTCAAACAACATTGCCGCTTGATCAGTCCTTCCTACATTACAATACCCACATATCATAGATGTCCAAGAAGCCACATCTCTTTCAAACATTCGATCAAAAACTCGATGACCATAACACAAGCTTCCACATTTGCAATACATATCAACCAATGCATTCCCCAAAGCAACATCCTTTTCAAACCCCATCTTATACACCACAGCATGAACTTCCTTTCCCATATTCAAATCCATCAAACCAACACACACTTTAAGCATGACCGGAAAACTGAACTTATTGGCAACAATTCCCAACTCTCGCATCAAACAAAAGTACCCAATTGCTTGCTCAAACCACCCATTAAACGCCGAAGCAAACACCATCCAATTCAATGAAAACACATTTGGTTTGGGAATTTTATCGAACACCTTCCGTGCAGAACTCACGTCCCCACAACTTGCATACATCCCCACAAGCTTTGAGCTCAAAGATAACAAGTTCATGTCAACCCCAGATGATAACAACACTGCATGGACTTGCTTCCCTTGTCTCAAAGTCTTTGCTTTCAGGCAGTTTTGCAAGCAATAAGCGAAATGGTCTGGGGAGAACTTGAACAATGAGAAAGATGGAGTTTTCATTGTTTGATAATGTATAGATGACTCAAACCCATGAGTTTCTGTGGTCTCCTAGTGTATATAAGCTGTTGAAATATTTGCTTGAAAAGTATAAAGATTTGAAATTGGTATATCCAGCTCAAGTAAAAATAGAGTGATTAAGTGTTGAAGGGTTATGAAGCGAAGTATTTATAGAAATGTCTCGAAAAGTTTGTAAGAATAGCAAGATAATGGGAAGCATTAACCTTTTTACAAGATAATGGGAGGCATTAACATTAGAATTTTGTGATATTGTTCTAACTTGTTGTGCTTGCTAACATTAACATATTGTGGTGTTCTAATTAAGTTATTCTCATTTTCATTTCATCTGATTGATCCTGATAAAACAAATAAAATTTGAATAACATACAAGCCTATTGATAGAACAACAATATAATATATGGAGGACAAGTAGAGATGAACAATCTAAATTACTGAGGAATGAGGCTAGGCAGCAAACAAGTGCATTCTATCAGTTTCCAAACCAAAATTCTTGTACACCCCAAAACACTATACAGAAAAACAGTGCATACTAGTATAGAATATAGGGTTTTCGCACCAATCTAGAGTTCAATATAGACACTGAAGGAGACTAACTAGTATAGAATATAGGGTTTTCAAAACCTTCTTGACCCAATGTAAGAATTGAAAAACCACCACTAGCATATTCAGGTGGCTGTATTGTCTACAAAAGGTAAACCACTACTCGGAAGCACATATTCATGAAGAGGACTGAAAACTTCTGGCAGGAGTAAGACCAGCAACAGCACCATATTCAGGTTTTGAGTATTTCCGATAAACAGCTTTAAGATCACTTTCAGCAGCCTTCAAGTGAAAGCCAACCAAGACCTTGGCACATTCCCTGTTGTATGATAAAGCACGCTCAATTAGCAAACTGTCACAGTTAAGTATATAGACTGATATTCAAGTAGGTAACATGGTTTATACATTGTAGAAACGCGTCATTACCTCAACTGTTCTTCAGAGTAGCCAGTGTGGTGCTTCAAAGTTTCAGTCCAGAAACTCTTCTTGTTGAGGGTACAGCGGGCAGCATAGACGGCTGCAGCAGCTATCATGGATGGGGAGTACCGTATGGTTGTTCGATAATCCAAGGCTCCAAGTTCAGCTAGAAAGAAAACCATATGCCTCATCTGCATTACAAGGGTAAGAAAAGCATGTTAATATTAATCGCTTCACCTAAAAAACAGTTGAAAGTATGGTTATACTTTCCAAAAAAACCATAGAAATTGAGTACCTCATCATCAGGTGAAATGGATGCTTTGATGTATCTAGCAAGAAAGACATAAGGTGTAGGAACTGTCAAATACCACCCCAACTTGTCCAAGATTGCTTTCTCCATTGCACGAATCTGACTGCCGGTATATGTATAGTCTGATAAGCACACAAAATCCTCAACCTGCATATTGGAACACATTTCAGATAAGTATGATGTTTGGCATCAGTGTCAATGATTTTTAATTTACAACTAGTGAAGAACCGGTACCTGTGGAGCCCAAACTTCCTCATACTTGGATGCTATCACCATGGAACTAATGCCAACTAGCTGAAGTTCCCTCCTAGTTACCATCCTCCTTGAAAGGAATCGGTCAATTATATTCACAGTGAGGTAGAATGTTTCGGGCGTTAGTTCAAATTTCCTGTGAACATCTATCAGCCAGTCTACAAGGATAGACCTCATCTTCGAATTAAGATCTGGCTGTTTGTCCAAGTAATCTCCAACTCGGCTGCCATCCTGCAAATGTATATTTCATGTGTAAGAAAAGGTATAGAAGAAGCATAAAAGGGGAAATGCGGGTGTGTGTGTGTGTGTGTGTGGGGAAGAGAAGAGATTACCTCATCAAGTTTGTAGAACTTGTACAATTCATCAACGTACTCAACAACTGCCAGTTCATCATTGACATCAGCTGCATCAAAATCCACAATCTGCTCTTTTGACTTGTTGGTGACTCCACAAGCCATAGCCTGCAGTAAACAAAAGTTCAATACCCAACAAATAAACAGAAGCAGTACTGTGAGAACATATGTTTACAATTCGATAAGGATCAACTTCTAAGCTCACCTTGCTACGAGCTGTTAGAGTTGAAGTGAAAGCCTTGACTTCCTTCCTTGGACCTTGTACTGGCTTGCTTCTATTGACAGGCTTCTCCTTCTCTTCATCAGTTACCTTCTCAGTAACATTCTTTGTAGGGGCACATTTTCTATTCTGAGCTGCCTTGTCTACAACACCGAGCACTTGGTTCTACAAATTTACAAAGTCCCAAATGCAATAAAGTTTCAGAATCAACTCCAAGTTTCAAAAACTAGAATTTCATGTGAAAAAGTAGTTGTCAAGGGCTATTACCACATTGTTCTTCTGTGCATTGTTCGCTAACAGTTCGGCATGAAATCTCCTTGTCATGGGGCGATTGTTCTGAACAGGGGGCTTCCCTTTGATTTCGACCTGACCTGCCTCAACATTGGTCCTGTCTCGAAGAGCTACTCGCTGGTTCCTTCTTGGTGCTTCTCCATGGACTTTACCATCCCCTTCAAAAAACACAAGCATCAGTAATACATTCAAATTCAACTTTTTGTAAAGACATGAAGTCGTTCAAAATTTCAAACACAAGAAAGAACAAAAAATAGATAAAAGAATACAAAACCTGGTTGGTGAGTAAACCCACAAAATAACCACAAATAGATATATAGAAAAAGGTAAACAGATAAGAGTAAATCCAGAAACCAAGATTCTAAATTTATGAAAAGAAAAAGGCAGAGGCCCCAGAAACCCAAGAATCTAAACCCCACAAACCCAGAAACATTCAGATAGGACTAAACCCAGAAACCCAAGATTCTGAATTTATGAAAACAAAAAGGCAGAGACCCAGAAACCCAAGAATCTAAACCCAGAAACACAAAGATAAAATAACGAATTATAAAATCCAAAAAAACATTCTTGTGCTGATCGACATGAACAACCCTAACCATTCAATAATCAGGGAAAGAACAGAGTACCCAATTCAAATCACAACACCCAAAACCAAATTTGAACCAACCCCAATATAACAATCACATGTAGATACATATAATCCTAAAACCCTAGAAGTAGATTACTCCAAAACCGATAGAAATGACAATTACTTGAAGAAACTCATACAAAACCCAAAATTGAACAACTTTTATTGCTTATCTAAACCAAAATCACCAAACCCAGAAAGAATTATGAAACGAAAACGAAGAACATGTGCTTAAATACCTCTGGGTTGTGGAGGAAGAACTGCTCTGGTGTCCATGACCAAATCTTGATGAATAGGACGAGAAATCCTTTCTGGGTATTTGCCTTCAAGACCTTGGTAGTCCAAAGTTTCTTGCTTTTTCTCTCTTTCCTCTCTCTCTCTTCTTTCTCTGATTTGCTCTGTTTTTGTGTTTCAGGAGAATAATGGGAAAAAGAGGGAATATATTTGAAGCTAGTGAACCGACATTAGCCCCAACGGTCATCTTTTACTTTTCTTTTTATTTTTGGAAAATGAAAATTCATTTAAAAAAAAATTAAAAAGTTGTGGTGTAATTGGATAAGATAAGTTCCCTTTTTTTTTTTTTTTTAGCTCTCTAGTTGGAGATATTTTAAATACACATCCCTTATTTTTAAATTTTCTTTTAATACCTCTTTACCCTTCTAATAAGGTTGAACAGCAAGAGAAAAAAAAAAAAAAAAAAACTTGATATGTGGTCATATTTGGATCTCTTCGACCTTATTTGGAACAATTTAATGATTCTGACCTCTAGATGAAAGAAGAATAGTTTTAAAAAGCTCTCTTGGAAGAAAATTACTGTAGTTCTTTCTTTGTAAAGACCATGCGTTCGTTTGTGAATGCATCTTAATGAGTTTTTGATGGTTTCATTTAATTTGCTTCTTCATATGAGTTTGAACAAATTTTTGCAGGACATTTTTATATTTCACCTTTGAAGGCATTTGCACAGGTAATGCCTTAGTACATGCCTATATGAACTTGTAAAATGCTACTATATGTGCCAATATCCTCATTACTGACCTGTGTGTATATGTACTTGTGTCCTCTTGTACACTTGGTGTGTAGCCAAACCATCATTAGGTTATGATACTCTGGTAAACATGGAAAGCTATGCATGCAATTACGTTGTTCATGGATTGAATTGAACCACGTTTGATACATATGTTAGTTATATGATTTAACTCAGAACTATAATTATAATACCACATATGTTCAGCCCAGTAACATTGTTTATCCAAACTTAAATGAAGCAAGGGTTTATTGTTGAGCTTTGCCATATTGCTTGTTTGAACAAGTTATATGGGTTTTGTTAGCCCGAGTTTGGTTATCTTATATTATTATGTATTTGGAATAGCGTGGTTGACTGAATAGTTGGTTTCAGTGAAGAGTGAAGAGTGAAGACACAGTTTAGCTTCTGTATTTTCCATCCTGTGAGTCTAGCTTCTTTTACTAAACTAGGAAGATCAAGAATGTACTAGTTTCAAAGATTACAAATTGGACAGTTTGATTGTTTTCATCAATTCAACTGGTCTGATGGCCCTATGTGTACAGACTGTTCCTCTTGTCTATTTTCATTCCTTTCACACATATGATCTTCTTCATCTCATAAATTCAATGACCTGTGGTTTTTCCAGGGAATACCAGCAGCAAGTAAAACATTGGATAGTTATGACTAATAATAATTTTTCTTTTTCTATACAGGGCCGAGTCACAAGAGAGGGAAAATATTGATCCTATAGGCGCACCATTTTCTGCTTCTGCTGGCATATAATATTCACATACAGCAGCTGCTCATGTTTGTTTCATTAATCATATTATTTTTTGATGGTTTATGGATATTTATAATGACATGGCACTAGAATGCTATCTTGTTTTGGAACAATATGTATTTGTATCAACTTTTGAAGTCCCAAGTAGATGGCCATGTATTATAGAATGCTTTTCTTCTTTTAATGTTGGCTTGGATGATTGGGGAATGCTCCCTTTTTACATTTGAAGTTTATAGTATGGGTTGGATTACTCATTTGATGGTTTACAATCAGTTTTGTTCCTAATTAATTACTATTCATTAGGTACAATGGAGTTATATATGCACAAAATAGAGCAAATGAAAATGATCGTACAACAGTTTTATAGTGTAGCAATCCAACGTTGTCGGAATACAAAAATTGAGTCATTCACTCAATGCATTATTTACATATCACACAATGGTTTTAAAAAAAAAAATTGTCTTCTGATTTACAATCACACAACGATAAGAACTGAACAATGTTGACCAAAATCAATTCACACAACAACCATTGTGTACAACTGAAGTGTGATGCTATATCAGACTACGGTGAAATTATAGAAAACGTTGTCTGACTAGGCTTTCCAACAACAGCTTGGAAACAAGTTTTGTTGTATGAAAGATGCACCTGCCATGCTGTGCGGCAACTGTGCCTGGCATCTGCCGAGAGAAGGCACAACGGTGATAACAAAAAGATGTCGTGTGTTTGTATATCATACAACGGTGCAACACCGTTGTGCAAATTTTAATCACACAACGCGCCGATACACAACGGTTATCAGCCAAATCAGACAATGATTTTTACCCGTTGTGTGTTTCGTTTTTTGGTGTAGTGTAGTGAGGCTAGCGGTGGCGGATTTTCTTAGGTTTTTGAATTTTGATTTCAGGGCTCGTGCTGATAACATATTTAAGGAAAAGAGAACTTTAGGGAGAATTGGAAGAATAGTTGTGTCTTTCATTGGTAACAGGAGCCCCTATATATAGGGAGTACAAGTACGTACATAATTTTTGAGTACAAAGAATCCTCACTACTAGAAAACTTGTCTTTTACGACGCGCAAATTATGGCGTGCATGGAATGCATGCCGTAAAAGATTGTCTTTTACGGCGTTTTTTTTTGTGCGCTGTGAAAAACTTCTCTTTCTGATCTTTTACGGCTTGCATTCCGTGTGCGCCGTAAATGCTACATTTCATTTACGGCGCATATTTTATGTGCGCCGTAAAAGACTTATTTTCTGATCTTTAACTGCATGTTTTTATTGTGCGCCGTAAAAAAAATTACATTATATTTACGACATACTTCTATGTGTGCCGTAAAAGACTTTCCAATTTTTTCTTTTACGGCGCATTTTTCATGCGCGTCGTAAATGCCAAAAAGAGTTCGAAACCCCGCTATTATTTTAGCTCAAATTCTAATTTCCCTCCTTTTGAAGTTTGCTATCAAATACCAAGGGATTGAGCCGAGAAAAGAAATTAAAAAAAACTCTCCCAAAGCCTGTCTCTCTCGTCCTCCCTCTCTATATATCCATCATAGCAAACACTCTTTCTCTCTCTTAGAACTTGGGAAACAAAATGGGTCAGGGAACTCCGGGCGGTTTGAACCGGCAAGGCCTACCGTGCAACCGAAAGCCCAACGGCAACGACAAGAAGGAGAAGAAGTTCGAGCCGGCGGCTCCGCCGGCCCGAGTGGGCCGCAAGCAGCGGAAACAGAAGGGTCCAGAAGCGCCGGCGAGGCTTCCGACGGTGACGCCGCTGACCAAGTGCAAGCTCCGGCTACTGAAGCTGGAGCGGATTAAGGATTACCTGCTTATGGAGGAGAAGTTTGTGACGAACCAGGAGCGGCTAAAGCCTGAGGAGGAGAAGGCCAAGGAGGACAGATCTAAGGTCGACGATCTACGTGCCTCGCCCATGAGCGTCGGCAATCTCGAGGAGCTGATCGACGAGAACCACGCGATTGTTTCGTCGTCGGTGGAGCCCGAGTACTATGTGGGGGTCCTCTCCTTTGTCGATAAGGACCAGTTGGAGCCTGGGTGCGCCATTTTGATGCACAATAAGGTAATTGGGGTTTTGGGCTTGGAGGGTTTTTGATTGAGTTGAGGTGATTTGGTTGGTGATGCTTTGTTTTGTGTGTTTTGGATTGTGGTGGAATTGAGATTGGTTTATGGAAATGAGTTGTGGTGCAGTCGGCGAGCGAAGATGTGAGTTGGGTTTTTGGTGGAATTGAGATTGGTTTATGGAAATGATTTGAGATTTTGATTACTGGGTTTGTTATGGTTTTTGCAGCTTAATCTTGGTGTGGATGAGAGTATACTCTGTTTGTATTGAAGAAAGATGGGAAAGCTATTGACCATTGAGGTCAGTTGGTGTTTATTATAGTAATTTGTTGCTGATTTGAAGATTAACATTAAAGTGTTAGTTTTGTTGTCTTAAAGGCTTGAGCTTTTTGTAGAATGAATTAGCAATGTGTATCAAGCTAGCAACTTTTCTTTATATGAGTGTGTTAGTTTTTGAGTTCTTTGGTGTTTGATGAAAATTTTAGAGGCAGATGCATAGTTTGTTGCTGATGTGAAGATTGAAGGGTTAATTTTGTTGTCTTAAAGGCTCAGGCTTTTTGTAGAATGAACCACAATGTGAATCAAGATGGCAATTTTCTGTTCTGTTAAATTGAAGATAATATATATATATATATATATATATAAAGTAAAGGTCTCCATTGTATCTTGCAATTCTGTGGGACTACCTCTGGCTCTGACTAGTACAGTTTAATTTTAGATCATGTTTAATTAATCTGGACTTGCATTTAGACTAATTTCATAACAATATGTTACGGTTATGCTGTGATGTTGATTTGTGTTTGCTTTTTGGTTGCAGGCAAACACAGTGTATGGTGCGTTGCGGGGGTCAGAGGTATGTGTGACTATTGCATTGCATTACTAAATAGGCATGTCGATTTGTAATACAAAATCTCTCATTTTGCTTAATATATATTGTTATGTATTGTGAAACCTCATTGATTCTTCTCTTCTACCATGTGCTAGACTTTCAGCCAATTGTGTACTTTTGACTATGAAACTAAATCCAGATTAGTATCTGGCTTGAGTAATGAATAATGAGGTTTATTTGTTTTCTACTTTGTGTAGGACAGGTCCAAGGTCATAATTATGGATGCTGATGGTACTCGTTCCAAAGCAATTGCAAGATCCTTGAGAAAGCTGGGGCTTAAGGCAAGTTTATGTTCTTTTCTGCAAGATAACAAATTGACTGGTCTTATGAAAATAGCTATGCCGTATTTTCAACCACATGCTCAGTGAATTCTTAGGTAGTGATACTAATAATCTGGTGGTGTTTTAAATAATTGACAGATGCCTTACTTGCTTCAAGGTGGCTTTCGATCTTGGGTGAAAGATGGTCTTCGAATTAAAGAACTCAAACCTGAGACAACACTTACCATACTCAATGAGGTAGTTATCCCTTTGGGTGCTGCTTGTTCTTCTAATTTCATGTCTTAGAAGATGGCAATATTCTATTTGGTGAGTGTAATTTCAGCCATGTTGACAGGACAAAGATCTTAGAAGCCTTCAAAACAAGTCGGGACATAAATACTGTATTCTTGTCAAAGGTACTTAGTTGATGTGGTCATCCTTGTCTTTTTTATCTTTGATACAAAAATTGGCAATAGCAAGGTCAGGATTCAACTTCAAATTAATACAGAAAGCTTCTCTTGGTATGCAGATCATTCATCCCATTTTTCTTTAAATTTCAGTTTTAATTCTTCATACGTTCCAAATGCCCCATAATGGACCATTAGCTATGCAAGCTAGAATGGCAGTATTTTGAGCATATGAGAAAACTATATCCGATTTATAATTATTTATGTTCTCTTCGGTTAGTGTGGTTCGCTATTCTAAGTGATTTGTTTTTCTATTCTGGATTTAAATGCAGGTGTACATGGCATGCATTTGACAAGGTCATCGGTGAGTCCTCAGTTGTTAGCTTTACCTTATCTTTGTTATCAACTGCATATACTTGCCTTTGTTATGACTTATAGCCAATGTTGCTCATGTTATCTGCTATATATGCTTTGCCTTTTACTATTAATCAAACAGTACAATCCGAAGTTCATTGCTTTGCAATGCTTACTTTTCAGAGTGAGAGTTTCTTATTATGATTCCAGTATTCGCCAACTTCACCTTTGGAAGTTGGGGAAGATGGCAGCATGGACTCCCCCCCTAATTGATATGGGTATGCGATTCATGTTTTTGTAGGAAGCCTATTTTCTCTACTCCTATTGGTTGGTAGTTTGGTACTACTTCCTGATAATGAAAATGGATTGGTCTTCTTCTTAGTCAAATTATGTAATTAATATTTGTAACCAAAAAGTAATCTCCTTGTGTTTATACCTTTTGTCAGTTCAGTTACTGTTCAGCAAGCAAAACATAATGTATCTCATCCGGAGATGGACACTTTCTGGGTTTTCTAATTCATTTCATCATCATCTGATTTTTGTCTTTAAATTTTCTTTCTGGGTTTTTTGGTGGTTTTGTTTTTGTTGTTGCTAATTTGGGTTTTGGTGAATTTGTGAAGACCAAGCGGTGTTTGTAGAAATTGGAAACAGGGGGTGAAGCAGAATCTGGGATGCAGAGAGAGTTTGAGCTTTGCTGGTTGGAAGATGGGTTCTCAGAGGCTTGGATAGGTATGTAATTTGGGTTCTCTCTGTTTTTCGTATTTCCTTTAATTTTAGAACTTTGATAAGTAAATTGCAAGTTAGAATCAAAGTCAAACACAAACTGAAATCGTTTCGAAACCCACTTTGGCTTTCATTTCTCATGATCATTCAATATCTTAGTACTTCAATCCCAGTTTTGTTAATTGCTGAACATGGTTGATCAATTTCTATGTTTTTTTTGGTTGGTCAATTTGAGTCTCTAATAATGTGTGATATATGAGATGTACCAATTAGGTTCATTGATCAATTAGTTGTGTTTCTCGTATACTCAGTTCAAGCACTTTTACCAAGTAGTAATTAAGCTGGAATCGTTTTTGTTAGAAACACATATCCTTGTTAAATGATACAAGTGTTTCCGAAATGCACTTTATCGGAGGACTTAGTAAGCAAGTTTAAGGTAATTCTGCCAAATGCTACCAAATGCACATATCCTTGTTCTACATATGCTAAACTGTTACTGCCAATACTGTAAACTGAATTGAGATCATGTATGTGATGCACTTGCACTAAAGTATGGATGATAAAAATGAGTCAGTGGTTCAAGCCCAGCTTATCATATGTGTTTGGATTAAATGGAGTGTCTGAAGTTCTAGTTTAATTATAAATCAATAAAGGAAAAGAGTTGGCTAGAGTTCTAATTAAGCTTTTTGTATAGCTTCGAGTCACTCTTTGTTGTGATGATTAGTTGCAAGATGTAAGGTATATGAAGATGAATAATACTAGTAAGAAATTGATGACTTGAGTTCAATCTAGCTTTTTTGGCTCTGATAAGAATAGTTTGCACTTCATATATAGAATGCTTAGTTCAAAAGCCACATATACACTGCAAAGAACATACAATCTAGATTTAATTATTTGACTCCAATATGGAAGGTGGTTCCTGAGCATGCAGTCAAGGGATTGTTATGATTATCTATAGGTTCAGGCACATAACTTAGCCGTCTCAATTTCCTGTTAAGATTATATATCATTTATAAGCTGGACTTTCTTATGTGTAGGATTTTTGGGTGTGAGAACTCTAGCTGGAGAACAAGACGATGATGGACAGTTCTATTAGACTAGAGAGGACAAGCCTTCTGAGGGCAAGAGACGAAGCTGGTTCGAGGTTAAGAAAAGTGCTAAGCAAGGGCAGCTGATGTGTTTTTCTTCTGATCAGATACAAGAAGGTAATTCAAATAAGCCCCTTTCAGCTGGTGTAGCAGATGCTTATCTTGCAGAGTGGATGAGAGAAATGAATGTAAAGTAGTGTAGGAAATGGATGTAAGGTAGTTGTGAAGGTTTCTTTTTGCTTCTATGGATTTTTCTTTGCTTGGAAGCAAATCTTATATAATGTACAATAATTATATAAATGAAGTTTATTTACCAACAAAAATATAGAAACATGAAATAATATTTAAATTGTGGATTTTTGGCTTTTAATTTTTTTTTTTGTTTTTTGAATCCTCATTTACGGCGTGCATGATATGTGTGCCGTAAATATGACCTCTTTTACGGCACACATTTGACTCATTTACGGCGTGCATGATATATATGTCGTAAATATACCACTCTTTTACGGCACACTTTTGACTCATTTACGACGCACATTGTAACTCATTTACAGCGCATTTGATGCGTGCCGTAAATAATAATT